>OZ026518.1:35805025-36405025 GCA_964019695.1 Loripinus fragilis
GTGTTGCATAATTAGGGTGGTTTTTTTATCCTTTATTATAGGGATCACACATGTTTTTCTATTGGGCGCATAAGGCATATAAGCAGATTTTTAGATTCATTATCCCTATATAGACTGCTAGAACATTTAACGTCCTTGTTGCAAACATTGCGGACCCAGATCAGACTGCTCTGATCCGGCGCCACAATGTTTGTCTGTAATTGATGTAAGCATTAACACATAGCAAAGGACTCCAGTTCACGTCATTCAGAAAACGGAACCGAAAGATATGGTAGACAGTGAACGCAGAAATACATTCAAATGACGGGATTTTAGTAGGGCGCCGCCGCTGTGGCACTTTTGAATAAAATTTATATATTTACGTTTGCGAGCGGAGCGAGCAAGAAAAAAATCAGACTATTTAAGATTGAAAAAATTCAGCAACAAAAAACAATATCTGCTACTAATAATCGTATTAAATAACTTTGCTTTGGCGATTTTAGGGGGGCGCACACCGGGCGCGCCCCCCCCTTGAATCCGCCAGTGCAGATGCCAACAGATTGTAACAGATTCTGTTTAAGTCCCGTGTGACTCAGGCATAAATTGAGCTATTGGGATCTGTCAATGCCTGGTGTCCATCATTGTGCTTAGTCATCATTTTGCTTTAAATGACAACTCCTCCTATAGCACTGGGCCAATTTTAACCAAACTTCACAGGAATGTTTCCTGGGTAACACTCTTAGAAAATAGCTAAAAATGATTCTTCCATCTTGTATGAAACATCAGAAATACCAGGCTGCATAGCGCAGTCGGTAACATGTCTGGCAACACATGTGAGTCTGACTGCAGATCCAGGGGTTGCTAGTTTGATCCCGGCCCAGTCCCATACTATCGTGGAGATTGATTATGAAATAATTTCTACGGTCATTCTCCTCCCTTCGGCTGAATCATTCAAGAAGGGTTGTTGTCTGTTACAAGCGAAAGTATGTGCAGGAAGTACTTGTTAACTGCTTGTTCAAGCTTGCCCTGGAAAAAGTGTGGTTAGGTGAACTGACCGTCCCGCAATGACCATAGCTGTTGACTTGGGATGTAAAGCAACAAAACAAACAAAACCAGGAAAAAAGTGTGGTTAGGTGAACTGACTGTCCCGCCATGACCCTAGTTGTTGACTTGGGACATAAAGCAACAAAATAAACAAAATAAAAAGATATCAGAATTTATAATAATTCCGCAGAAATCGACATTGGAGTGGTCAATGGTAAAAAATAGCTAAAATGAATTTGATCTGTTGAAAAGTATGTCTGCCAGTGGGTGTGGCCAGAATTCCTTATGTGCCAATGTAAGAAACTTAAAACTTCTCCTCTGAAGCCAATGGTCAGAATTGAATACAATTTGGCGGAAATGGTCACTAGGTGACTTACAAAAATAGCTATAGTAAGAAAGAGGGCAAAGATCAGGAATCGATACAATCAAGGACCACACCAGTCCTGACCCAGGATAAAACAAATTTGATTAGTAAAAAATTATGGCCACCAGGAGGCGTAGCTGCTAACATCTCTTCTGAAGCCAATAGTCAGAACTTTATACAATTTGGCAGGGATAAATACCAGGTGACCATCTACAAAATTGGTTAAATGTTGAAAAATATGTCAATCTGGGTATATACAGCATGGTGCTTAATTTAAATGAGGTTTCTCCGTTGGACCACCCGAGCTATACATGCGAATCCAGAAAGTTTTGTCAGAGGGGGCCCAACTTTGACAACATTTTTATTATTTTTTTAGTTTGATGAGGAGAGGAAGGATCCAAATACCACTATAAGCAGCCATCAACAGCCCGCCAGCAAAATGCCATTTAAATAGCGTTTTGCTGGGGGGCTGATGATGGCCCAACATTGAATGCTGGATTGGTAGCTTTGTGATTTTCCATTGTTGCTAAGGATCCCTATATTTTTGTAATTTTCCCAGGGGGATCCTGACCCCCTGTCCCCCCCCCCTCTGGATCCGCACATGCTATAGTTTGTCACTAAAACAGTCATGAGAGAGACTTGGTGGACCATTGGGCTGACATGGCTGTTACTTAAGGTGTCTCTTGTAAGAAATTCATTCATGATCTGTTAATGACTCTAGGGCACTAAGCTAAATTTAGAAAATCTTGTTAAGTACGATTTTAATTACCACTTTGGATTAAATTAGCAGATAGAAAAATGGAACCAAATGATGAAATATCTGGTAGATAGGTGTAGACACAGATCAGACTGCTCCTCCTAAGTACCGGTTTTCTGAGCAGTATGGTCTAATTCTATGTAGTGTGCAATTAGAATTTCGGAATAATCTCTTTTAAGATCATTATATATTAAAGTAATTTAACTTTAAACCTGTCTAAAATGCTTGAAGACCCTGGGGATAGACATCATGTGACCTGCAACACAAGAAAAGAGCATTAATACTGTGCAGCCCCTTTATAACACTATATTTGGATCCATTATAAGGAATGGACCATTGTTATAAGCAAATCATGCTGTAAAGGTATATAGTTTTACAAAGGAATTATAGGAAAATGACCATTTTATGGTCATTTTCCTATAATTCCTTTGTAAAAATTCCATGGTAAGAAAACTTAGGAGCCACAACATGACCTTGTTATACAGAGTATCCAAATCATTACTATAACAAGGTGTTTTATGTTTACAGAAGATGAACAAAAAATATGTTGCTGACGATAGATTCAGTTCAATTTTACTATATGCCAGCTCGGATCCATGAGAAAAAAAAAGTAGATTACCGGTAATTGTAAAAATTTCTGACTAAAGTCTGTTTTCTCGGCATGGGGTAAATTAAGTGATTTATTTGCTAGGTTAATTAGTCTTCTTCATTCATAAACTTTTGAAATTTTAGTCTTAACATATAAATATTGAATGCCCCCTAGTGGTCTGCAGTTGGATTTAATTGCAATCAAGGTATATTTGAATGTAAAGATGATGATGATGATGATGATGATGATGATGATGATGATGATGATGATGATGATGATGATGATGATGAGTGGCAGTAAAGATGATTATATTGCTGTTTTTGTTAATAAAAGTTGTCCCACACAGTTTCGAAGAAAAGCGAGGGAATATATATAGTATTCACCAGTCTGTCCTTGACCGTCTTTATATCATAAAAAGCAGTGGTCCGTAGTTGGATTAAATCAAAATCAAGGAATAATTGCAGATAAAGATGATGATGATGATCATTATGAAAATATTCGGCAACAATTGTGAGCCGTGACATGAGATTTCCAAAAATGTGGTATGTGTGACCAGCAAAGGCTCAGACCAGCCTGCTAATATGTGCAGACTGATCAGAGCCTTTGCTCGCCTCTTAAATATTCTATGACTATTAATTATTAAGCTACTGACCTAACATCATTTGGAGTTTCTCAAGCTTAAAAGGAGGCTGCACAGGCTTGTCTGAGTCTACACATGTCAAAGTGCCACATTGTTGGAAATCACGTGTCAAAGCTCTAAAATGTAATTACTTCAGCTAGAAATTTTGAATATGATTCCTTTCGGAAAATATTATTAGTGTCTAGAAATGTTTCTTCTTTAGAGTTTTTCTTGCTATTTGGAGCTGTAAATTGAGCCGCAACATGTGATTTCCAACAATGTGGTATTTTGACATTTGTAGACACAGACGAGCCTCTGCAGCCTCCTTTTAATGGCTTAGAAACTCCAAATGATGTTCGGTCAGAAGTGTCCTAAGAGTCATAGAAGATTCAAGCGACTGGCAAAGGCTCTGATCTGACTGCACGTATGTGCAGGCTTGTCTGAGCCTTTGCTGGTCGCACATACCACATTGTTGGAAATCTCATGTTGCAGCTCAATTGTTCTTGCAAGTCCATGTGTGTATTGCATGAAGTGTTCATATTAATCATAATTCTGGTAATATTTAAGTATGATGCATTTGTGTCTGGCATAAAAGTTTAAAAAGGCAGACAAGCATTTCTGTACCTTTAAAATGCCATGTAAAACTTTTTTTGAAAAGAAAAAAAAGAAATATCATGCAATATCAAGCATTATATAGATATGGGCCATTACACAGACAAGCAATAAAGGCTCAGATAAACCTGTGCAGCTGCAGTTTCACCAGAGCCTTTACTGCTTGCACAACCAAAGCATGGACATAGATGAAGGCTGAGACCAAAACTTGTCCCGACCTCCAAATCGCTATATGCATACATGCATGAAGAATGACCTCAGGTCCAACCCTCATGAATTCTTTTTGGGGTGCCATGGTTTATCCTGCAAATATATTTTTGCCCTGAAAATGTTGTCTGCTTTTTACATTCACTGTATTCATTATACATTTGAGCCTAGAGGCTAGTAAACCTGTCTTTGGGGTTTTTTGAACAACAAAGGTGAAGACAAGCCCGCGCATACTGATCAGCACCTTTGTTATTCACTTTTCGGAAAGTACCATATCTAAACTTGCTCCAAGCAAAATTTCAATTTTCTAGCTAGTTTCTGCTTTGTCGGAAACCCAGAAGATAGGTTATATTGCATGGCCCATTTCAAATGCTCTTCAGGCTAGATTTTATCATGGAAGCAATCATCAGAGTGCTCCCTTAGAGCAGTCTGATCTGGATTCAACGTGTTTGCAGTTAAGGCTAAAGCAGCAAAAAGAGCTGACGACAAAAGCGGTGATCGGCGGGAAAAGTGTTAAGGACGTGAGATTCAGAACTGCTTTTATTACGCTGACGTGGAATGTTTGGATTTTTTGTGCTTCAAGTGTTAAATGTTCCAAATTAATCTCTAGTGCAGCTCATCAATCTTTGATGGTTTCTTGAATGAATGCTCCTTCTATTTTTAGAAGCTAAATTGATTAGATAAGAAAAAAGTATAACATTATGTGTACTTTTATTTTATTTTCTTCCAAGTGTGAACACACCTGGTAGGCGGCAATCAGGTGGCAATTCTTGACGAACATTTTCTTAACAAATTTTCTTTCTTGATTGCCAAAATTAATATTTTTAACTGCATTTAGGATAACTTTGCATTGGTAATTGACGATCATCAGTTTGGCTATCTAAAGTGGATTTTTTTGGCAATTGAAAACAATTATTTTTTCAAAAACACAGTTTAATCCTTAAAGAGCCAAGAAAAAAAACGCATCTGAAAATGTCGTCTGCTGAAGTCGTCTGCTGCAAACAATTGCCTAACAGTACTGACAAATTAAGTATAGAAGCAAACAGCGCGGACCCAGAACAGACTGCTCCTATGGGAGCAGTCTGTTCTGGGTCCACACTGTTTGCCATAGAGGCTTCTTAAACATTTCAGCAGATGAGAAAAGCAGACGACTTTTGTTGCATTTGGCGCATTAAGGGTTAACACAGTTTCTTAACACTTGCAGCCTACATTATCACCCTGGTTAGTTTGCATTGCAGTTCATGCACATCTGGCAGTGTCTTTCACCAGGACATGGCAGCTGTCCTACTTTGAATTTCTCCCTTAGTACAGAACTACAATGTCTAAAACTTACCTCTGAAGACAGGCAATTGTTCCTTGAAGCCATGTCAGATTATCCTCATAATTCCCTCCACAAAAATTGCACCAAAGGTCGATTTCAAAAACAAACTCGAACCCAAAGTCGATGGGGCCCCATCGCAAATCCCCACACTCAAGTTTTTGAAACCCCAGCACCCCCAAGTCCCATCCCTCAGGGGCATGACCCAGGCGACAGAATAAAAAATTCCATTCAATGATTATGTTTTTTATCTTTTATTTGCGAGAACACACACAAAGTTTGGTAAAAAAATCTTTGAAATTGACTTTGTAATTGAAATTTAATGATATCTGACCTATTGACCTCACCCCAAGGTCACCAGTTTGACCCTAGGGTGTAAATTTTACTTGTATTCTGTTCTACTCATCATCTCCATCAATATGATATGCCACATGACCATGTTCGAAAAAAAAAATAATTTTTGACCCCCTGGGTGCCACCAAGTCCCACCCCTGGGGCATAACCCAGGCATCAGAAACAACAATCCCGTTTGATATGTTTTATATCTTTTATTTGTAAGAAAACACACAAAATTTGGTATAAAAATCGGTGAATATGACTTTTTTGTTGTAGTTTAATGATATTTGACCTTTTGACCCCTCCCTCTTCCGAGCCCCAGGGGGCTGGGCCAAATAATGCTGTAGCACGCCCCATTCATGTGGGTAACTCACACACCAAATTTAGTTGGATTACGTCCAATGGCTTAGGATGAGATAGCATAAGGGACAGAGGCGATTACAATATCCCTTCGCTTTTTCAAAAAAGTGTGAGGATAAAAATATTGCTGCCAGAGCTAAAAAAATAGGTCTCCTCGTGAAAGGGATCCAGGTCTTTAAGGCCCTCTTATTGTGAAACTAGACGTCATTTTACATATTTGGCATTGCCTGCAAGATGTTGTTGGCACTATTCACTGCTTCCTAAAATCGTCAATACAAAATTGTTTTTGTAAATACAAGTGACGTAAATGGCATTTCAATTGGTCACAACAACAATGGAAATTGACTACGTCACAGGTACGCAAGTGTTTTGTAAACAAACTGTGGAAAAAGATGATTTCCAGAAAGATTGAATGTGGTGTAGGATTTTTTTTAGTTAGCATAATTATATGGATTGATTTTGCATGCCTGATTTGGACCAAAAATAAAAATTGATGCCACAATTTATCAGTTGCAGCCATGTGGTGGAAGTTTTAGGTTAAAATTGGTCAGCCTCAGGCTCAGGCTGATCACATAGATCAAGATAAGCAACATTTTTGAGTATAAAATTGTCAATATTTTCTTACCAATCAGTTTTGTCACCTATTTTTGGTGCTCAAAAGAACCATCTCATTCGGGCGGTTCTTTTGAGTACCCACAAGATATGTTTTGGTTGAGAAAAAAGAAAATTAATTTTAATTACGATCAAGATAAACAAAATATGTCGAGATAAACAAAAATGTTGAGCGTAAAATTGTCAATATTTTCTTACCCATCAGTTTTAACATAATTGTTTTGGGTGCTCAAAGAACCGTCTCATTGAGACGGTTCTTTTGAGTACTGTACCCTTAACATATGTTTTGGTTGAAGAATAAGAAAATTTATTTTTAATTGCTCACTTTAATTGTTGTATTCTTACTATACTAGGCCTGTGATCGTATTCTGGTTCAGAGGCTTGAGGACCCTTTTCCAGAGAGCAAGACAATGCCGTGACAAAAACATTGCTCCTGGCATGTAAATACGGAACTGACTCTTGTATTACTACTTTCTTATACAGAATAACATGTTTTTTCTATATAAACATTATTTTGAAAGATTGAGAGTAGACATTTGGGCACTTTAGAACATATTAGACCACTACAGCTTTAACTTCTAGTTTGGAAAAAAAATTGTTATTAGGATACATGCTTAATCGCAAGAAAATTAAGTATGTTATAGCCCCTTTAATTTATAGCCAAAGTGAATGCTCACAGGGCTTTTTCCAGCAATTTTAGGAAAAGGCCTCTGGCCAAATTGGGAAAAAATTATCGACTTAACATCAAAATTAGGAGAAATTAATGGCATAGAACATCACAAGGGTAGAAATATAACCTCAAAATCAAGTTATTTAAATTGTATTATGCCAAGCATACCACTTAAGCACAAATGTTTAAAGTATCATTCTGATATGGGTCATTGTTTCTCATAAGTAGTAGTGGTCTCTAAAAAAAGGAAAAAAAAAACACAAAAAAACTTTTTTTTTACTTAAATTTATTTGGGAAAAGTGAACATGGTATTGGGGAAAAAGGTGGCTATTTTTTATTGGGAATGGGGCCGAAATTCGGCCCCTAGAAATTGGCAGAAAATGCCCTGGCTCAAGACCTGATATGGAATGACATGTGCTTAACTCTTTCCCCATTTGTGGCAAATTTTATTTGTCTCCTGCTGATAATCGCAAATATAGTAAAACCTGCCTTAAGCGGCCACTCAAAAAGAAGACCAAAAATTGTTTTTCAAGACCGATTATTGCTAAATGCAGGTCAAAAGTATTGCAGAATGCTCCAAGAGATACTTTCGACCTTCATTAAGCTACCATTTGTCTTTAAGACCTTTTTTTGCCTATTTTTGAGTGGCCGCTTAAGACGGGTTTTACTGTAGTTTTGATTCAGATAAGGGGCCCAGGCAAAGTGTTTGGCCTGATCTGTATCCAAACTCTTATATTATTCCTAAAAGATTAAAAAACACACCAAAAAACTCTGCACTCAGATAACAAAAAACAACACAAAATTACCCTTGCATGCAAAGAGCTAATGAACTGCAGCATAATTAATTTAAGGACTAAGGAGCAATAATTCTAGAAAAATGACAAATTAATTCACAAAAAGCTAAATCTTGGGAACCATTATCAAAAGTGCATTATCCAAACAGTTGCCAAATTTTTAGCCAATTTCAATTCAAACAATTATCCTAAAATTCAATTGGTTACTTTTTCCAGAATTACTTCGAAAATTGGTTTAAGAGTGCCAAGCCATTTCTGTAAGACATGGCCCAAATGCACTTTGCTGAAAACTATAACTTCTAATGTTTGTAGGTAAAGAATTTGTGGAATTGTTCTGTTCCTTGATTTTCAATAACCTTAAAAGCATACTGTCTGGAGTTGATGTTCACTAAACCATTAAAAGGCTGTATCCTACAGTCCTACATGGGTTTTGATATTGTTTTTTGTTTGTTTGTTTGATTTGATTCTTTACGTCCACTCAACAATCTTTCAGTTATGCGGGACGGTTCTTCCTGGGTTGAACCAGTACTAAGCTAGGATAAATGTGTCTTGCTCAAGGACCACAACGCAGTGACGCCGGTGAGGCTCGAACCCACGGCCCTTCGGTCTCGAGTCAAGCAATCTACCACTGAGCCACTGCGCTCCCTTTTGATATTGTAGTTATATTGGTCAATGTGGAGTCATTAATATACTTTGTATTCTGATAGCAAGGCTCTTCTTTCTGGTTGGATACCAAGCCTAATATTTCACCGAAAATGAGGGATTCTCACAAAATGTGTCATCTGCTGCAATTATTTGATTGTCCCCTTAAGGCCTAGCAAATAGTCTAAAAACTGACCCAAACAAATATTTGTAATTTGTAGAGATAACTCTACAGTTGTATAGATATCTGCATCTGCGAAGTAGATTTTAAGTGGTGCTGGAGTAGAGATAACACCGCAGTTGTTAGTTGTATAGATATCTGCAACTGCAAAGTAGATTATGGATAATCAATCTCAGTGGTGCCAAGATTAAGGGACCCAGATCAGGCTTGACAGACTTCATTGAAGTCTGGTGGTAGTTGTGAAAGACATTTTTTAAGTTAATTTGAAAAAAAAAATAGATGACAAAATAAAAACATACAAAATTACCAGTTAAAATGAAAAGGGCATTGATTCACAGGATCATTCTCAATCAACAAAAGATAAAAAAAAATCTTTTTTTTTATCTTTTGATGGTGACCCAGCAGTAACCCTTATTTTGCTGGATATTTTTATTTACTGCACTTTTTCTTGATTACTTGCATGATTCCATTGATCAGAGTGGAATACAGTGTGGATTCTGATAAGCTGGCTTTTGAGACTCTACTCTGTTTTAAAACAGGATATATCCAGGCTTCGTTTTGGGTAAATCAGGTCAAATGAATTGGGTATGAAACAGAGATTCTGGCCTCAGCTCAGTCTGCACATACCCACAGGGCTGCATGGTCAAGCCAATTTGTGTGCCCTGAAATAAAAAAAAAGATAGCACATGTTTTGATTGATTGCCACTTGAAGTGTTAGCTCTTTGCATGCTGGGTTTTTTTTTTCATGATTTTTTTTGTCTGCTGATTTTTTTCAAAATCCAACTTTTCAGAGAAAAACCATCAGAGTGTCAAACAGTATGGATCCAAATCAGGCCGGACATTTGTTGGGGCCTGATCTGGGTCCAAACTGTTTGCAAAGATCAGCAGCAAATGACAACATTCCCCCCTTGGCTGGCAAAGAGTTAATATGATAAGAGGATCTCAAGATTGATAAGAATACCTGATTACTGCTTCTGTTTTTCAAGTATCTTGAACACTGTCAGTTGTTGATACATTTTGAAAACAAGAAATAATTTTGTGGATAAGGCTCCTACAGCAGCACAACTAGGCTTTGGTGTAGGCGGAAACTTCCCTCATGGAAATTTCATGTCTGAACCTGTATGAATCACCTTCTGAATATTTGCTTAAACATTTCTGAATTGGTCTGAATCATTCCATTATCCCCTTTTCTGAATCTTTGCTGCTTTTCGGACCTTTTAGCCATTATTCAGAATGTTTCAAGATTGATTCAGACCAGCAATTTATGAAAATCCATTGTGATTCAGATATTATCTGCAATGATTCAGAAGCATTCAGATGTAGTTCAGAAAAATTCAGAAAAGGTTCTGAAACATTTAGCCATGATTCAGAAATACTCAGAAGCATTCAGACATGATTAAGAGGTATTCAGACATATTTAGCCATGATTCAGAAATACTTAGAAGCATTCAGACATGATTAAGAGGTATTCAGATATATTTAGTAATGATTCAGAAATAGTGCAGCTTGATTCAGAAATATTTGGCTATGATTCTGATATATTTAGTCATGATTCAGAAATATTCAGACACAATTCAGTCAGAATTCAGAAATTTTCAGCTTAAATTCAGAAAGGTTCAGCTTAAATTCAGAATATTTCAGCACCACCCGACCCCCTCCCTCATGGGCTCCCTCTACTGGCCCCACCTAAGACTTAATATGTCCAATGTGTTATCACGTCTACCATCTAAACTGTATTATAATCCTTAAGTTTGTAGTTTGATCCTTGTCTGTATAGCCTTTCAAAAGAGACTGAGAGGACTATATAAGTAATTTGAAGTGGGTGGGGTAACTGAATTAGCTATGGGGATAAGTTGCAAGAATAACATAAACAAAATGTAAACATACAAACAGTAACTTAATACTTAATGCCTTCTGAACATGCTTCATTCATCTTTCCTCTCTGATATTTCTTGAAACTAAGTAAAAACTTACTAAATATTGATTTCTGCTGTGTGTCACCTTTGCTTTCTGCTGCAGACTACATTTAAAAAGGAAGTATCCACTGAGCATGCACCATTTTATCACATGACTTCCTTCTGAACAATTCAGACACATTCAGACAGATTCATATCATATATCATTCAGAAAAGTTCGGCAATGATTCAGAAAGATTCAGACAGGCATATTTCAGTTCTATATCTGTCTGTCTGTCTGTCTGTCTGTCTGTCTGTCTGTCTGTCTGTCTGTCTGTCTGTCTGTCTGTCTGTCTGTCTGTCTGTCTGTCTGTCTGTCTGTCTGTCTGTCTGTCTAGCTATGCATGCATGCATGCATGCATGCATGCATGCATGCATGTATGTATGTATGTATGTATGTATGTATGTATGTATGTATGTATGTATGTATGTATGTATGTATGTATGTATGTATGTATGTATGCATGCATGCATGCATGCATGCATGCATGCATGCATGCATCTACCTACCTACCTACCTACCTACCTACCTACCTACCTACCTACCTACCTACCTACCTACCTACCTACCTACCTATCTATCTATCTATCTATCTATCTATCTATCCATCCATCCATCCATCCATCCATCCATCCATCCATCCATCCATCCATCCATCCATCCATCCATCCATCCATCCATCCATCCATCCATCCATCTATCTATCTATCTAGCTATCCAATTATCCATCCACCTGAGACCGAGGGGCAGCGAGATTCATTCGAGCCTCACGGGCTTCACTGCGTTGTGTCCTTGAGCAAGACACAGCAACCCAGGAAGACCC
Organism: Loripinus fragilis; assembly: GCA_964019695.1. Taxonomy (NCBI): domain Eukaryota; kingdom Metazoa; phylum Mollusca; class Bivalvia; order Lucinida; family Lucinidae; genus Loripinus; species Loripinus fragilis. The sequence continues at coordinate 35,816,889 of OZ026518.1, forward strand.
GTCCCTAGTCTGAATCATTCATATATGTAATTCAGAAAGATTCAGACTTTGAAAAATGGTAAAAACTAATTCTGAATGATTCAGATGGGATTCAGATAGATTCAGAGGTGGGAAAATTGGTAGAAGAAAGTTCTGAATGATTCAGATGTTATTCAGATAGATTCAGACTTTATTTTGTAATGTACAGTGATTCAGACTTATTCAGTTGTCTGAATTCTTTTGATTCAACAATGAATCAATTCTGAATTGGATTCATAAGATTCCAGAAATGATTAAGAATGATTCCAACCTGATTCAGAAAGAATAAGAAATCATTTATTTGGATTCATATTGATTCAGACTGCATGCTATGGATTCAGATGAATCCAGCTTTGCTTCAGAGAGATTCAAACTGAATCAGGACTGATTCAGAAATTAAGGTTCATGAGGGTTTAATGTTCATATCTGGGCGCACTCTGGTGATTCGTTGAAAGTAGGTGAGCAGGTAATTTATTGAATAATGAGGACTTCATTTAACATGACTTTGAGAACACATGTAGTGGCAGTCTCTAAACTACAACAGATGGCTATTTAGATATTTCATGTGAATATGGCCATTCACATGAAATATCAAGCCTTATAAGTTTCATAATGCATCCGTAAAATGTGAAAATGTTGTCTGCTGCAAATTAATCTTAAAGACCCCTACCACATACACACACACCAGTCCATCTAAGCTTTCTGTATTTCTATATCAGGCAGCAAGTATTAATAGACTTTTCGCTTACTGTAAAGGCGGCAACTTTAATACTCATATCTGGGCGTGGTTTGGCTATTTCATCTGCGAAGGAAGGGAAATCAGGTTTAATTTATAATTTGGTAAAGAGTTAATAAGCTTTTTGGGCCGCGCAAGCGTGCATGCATTTCATGAAAATCCTAACCGTATACAAACTGAACTCACATTTATAAACCCTTAAAGCACATAATCACAAAGTGAATGTTTTTGTCGTCCACTAAAATATTTGAAGCCTCATAGACAAACAGTGTGTAGGAGCAGTCTGATCTGGGTCCACAATGTTTGTCTATGCTTATGTTAAATAGATATTTTCAGATGCAGTTATTTGCTGGCGTTTTAAGGACTAAATAATGACCGAGGTGGTGGCACAAGATGATACAGTTACTTTTGAATAAAACTACGCCTCATTTTCAGCTTTTACCTATGCCTAAGGTTGACCAGTCCTAATTAAGCATTCATGAGGCGCCGCCTTTACAGTAAGCGAAAAGGCAAACAATATATAGTCATCAGAGTAGATTAGACCACTGACATGATCCATCGATGTCATTGATATCAAGAGATGTCAATCTTTTCATAGGTTACTTCCAACAGCCAATCAAATTTGAGATATTAGCTACAGGAGCGGCTGTAGATTATTGACTCTTTGGCTGTTAATAGATGGTGACTAATTTGGCCTTTTATATTTCGCTCCTGCCTACAGATAAACTAGACATCTTGGCATGGCTTAACTCTGCCTACTTGGTAATTTTGCATTCTTTTTTGTCATCTGCTGATTTTTTCAAAATCAATATTTTCAAAAAATCTGGATCCAATCTATTGTGACACTCTGACGGTATTATTGATGGAATTTTTAAAAAAAAGTTCTTAGGCAAAGAGTTAAGTTTGTGTAGAAAATGCTTAAAGAGACCTTTTATGCATTGTGGTTGATATAATTGTTAATTTTCAAGAAAATTAATGAAGGCTATGCCAGGGTACTTATTATCTCTTCTGGAATATAAGACAAGAAAGGAAATTGCTACCTATTTTAGTTGACTAAATACTAGGTTGATGTCAGATTATACTGAACTATAGTCCAACATAGAGTCTGAACATGTTTCCTTTTAGCGCACTTTCATTTTTCTCAGAAGCATTTAGTTGTGTATTGCTATAATATCAGATACAGATGCTGTCACCAGGGAACTATCATAGCCACTAGTCTTGTAACTTTTAACAATTTAAGGGCAATTTAGGGTAATTTCCCATGCACAACTTTCCTGCGTCGAGAAACAGGAAATGTTGCCTGGGCCCCGTCTTTCTGACCATTAACGATTCCGGATCAATACAGTTATCTGATACTCTTGTGTCAGATGGATATTTCCACATTTTTTTGACAGACCAAAGTAACTAAAATGTGTCCGAAATATCTATTTATCTTCTTACTATTTTTGATCTACGTTAGTCGATGGTATTAACATTTTCGATTGTCACCTATCCATTATGTGCCTAATACACTGTTTATATTCACCCTTAAAGTTAAAGACAGGAGTGGGCTATACATGTTTAAGGCAAAACTATACCACCTATTCTCATAAACACAATAGCCACCAAAGAGTATACATCTACAGCACCTCCTGTAGCTGATATCCCTATTTTGTTTGGTTGCTGCTTTCCTGTGGAAATTACCTGCAAAATGATTGACAAGTGACCAAATTGCTGCTAGAGTAATATCCTACAGCTGTTCCTGTAGCTTATATCCCTATTTTGATTGGTTGCTGCTTTCCTGTGGAATTTACTTGTAAAATGATTGACAAGTGACCAAATTGCTGCTAGACTAACAGCCTACAGCTGCTCCTGTAGCTTATATCACTTTTTGATTGGTCGCTGCTTTCCTGTGGAATTTACCTGTAAAATGATGAACAAGTGACCATGCTGCTAGAATAACAGCCAACGAGTCAATATCTACAGCCGCAGTGGCTGTAGATATTGACTCTTTGGCTGTTATTCTAGATCAGTGGTCTAATCGAATCTGACATATTTGGGGGGGGGGGTATAAATTCATAGAATTTGTCTTGTTTGACATGCCATCTAGCCATTTTGGTACAAAAATAAAACGTTTCATGTGGTGCTTTAAGAGTTAAAATAAGAAATGAAATGATGCTAAAACTGTCCATTTTTAATTGCTAGACTACTGCTTTAGGCTCAAAGTTTGCCCAATGACCTAAATTATGATCTAAATATGATGCCCTGTATGACTAAAATAACACCAAGATTATTATGCACGAAGGAAGTAGTTAATTTACCAGTAGACGTGATTTTCCGCGTAATTAAATACAACCATGTGTTACACATATAGGAGATCTCTTATCAAGAGCAAATCATAGCTTTATGTAACACTTTGTTAAGTGAAAAAAATAAATATTTTTGAGATATTTTCGGATAACAATCTCTGCTAAAAATACAGACTATACTATAGAATATTATACAAGTAAGTACATGTACTGAATAATTTTAAAATTGATTCATCTGGATTAATCAAATAAACAATTTATTGATAAAAAAAATAGCCCCTGATCAGCCTATAGGAGAAGGCTGATCAGGGGTTATTTTGTTTACAAGTTTTCCAACCTGAGTAAATGTAATTCAGTTCTGACACTCAGAGAATTAATCTATTACAATTGTTGTCTAATGGAACCTTCTAATAAAATGGACAGGTCTATTTTCTATTTTATGGGGTATTTTTTATTTGCTTGATACAGTACCCACTCTAATCAGATGCTGTTCTTGGTCTGCACTGTTTGCCAATAAACCACTAAATAATGGGGTTGGTAGCTTATACAAATTCCAAATGTCAAAAAGCTTGCTAGCGCCAACTTTTGTTGTCTGCTGATAACCCTTGATAGATCAGGACTGACAGAATGTCTGACCTGATCTGGATCCAAATTTAGTGTTCCTAAAAAATTGATTTTGAAATATATCAGCAGACATCTGATGCATATAGTACTGGTACCATATGTACCATGAACATAATACTGATATCAGGCATTAGACTTAAAATACTGAATTACTGATAGTACACTGTGTGAGTAGGCACTGGGCATGTTCTAATGACCACGGTGAGGCACCAGGCAATTTTCTTTGCAGATAAGGGGTAAGTTTCATTAATGCAGATAATGTTTTCCTAAATGGGTTGGTAAAGTATATGTTTCAAATGTTGATTACAGATGCCATAATCTTTCAGCATACATTTTGCAAATGTTGTGAAAAACTTTTATTCTCAGCTGTCAAATTCACTTTCTGATCGAGTCTGCTGATATATTTTTTGTATCATTTTCCTTTCAGGTCAAACGCCTTTATCCGGATGCAAATCTCCGACTTCCAGGGAAAAAGATATTTGGTAACCTTGACCCCGAGTTTATCCAGCAGAGACGAGAGGGACTGGATGACTTCATACAGAAACTGATTCAACATCCACAGTTGTCCCAACAGTAAGTCCATTTATAAAATAAAGATTTTTTTTTATTAAAAAATGGCATAATTATACAGAGACTACAGGGCAAAGCACCTTTTCTTCTACTGAAGTTCAAACCCAGATATGTCCTGTGTTTTTAAAACAGTGCAGATTCAGTTAAGAAATGAATTCAATTTTTGAAATGTTCATGGAATCATGAATACTTCGGGTCTCACGTTAACTTTGCAAGAGACCCGAAGTATTCATGATTCCATGAACATTCTAAAAATTGAATTTATTGCTTACATTTACATTTATGATGCTTAATATCTATAATATAAAAGCTTTTTTAATTTAGGAATTAAAACAGTATTGTTTTGAAATATAATAGTATTAACGGTTTAGTCAGAGTGTAAAATGGAAAAGCGGAACAGCCAGCTTGAACACAGACAGCCAATGGAGCAAATAAGAGGCTTGTTTTGCACTTGCGACTCGGGTGTGGCTCGCTGTCAATCACAACACCAGTGATACTTGTGGTGAATGAGTTTGATGTTCAAAGCGTTTTTCACGGGCAAGTGAGCTTGACAGCTCTCAATCAAATTTCTGTAATTCATGAGGCTATGAAAGGTTGCAAAAATCTAAAGATTTATTAAAGGATTGCTTCGAGAATGTAAATATATCAGGATAAATACTGATTTCCACTTCTGGTTGTAAGTACATGCTTATGATTTGAATTTAAATTGAGCAAGTTAATTTAACCCATAAAGCGCCACCTATAATTTGCAGCAGACGACAATTTAAAATTTTGCCACTTTTCAAAAATAACAAATAAGGCATGATATTTCATTAGAATCGTCTGCTGGCAGACGATTCCCATGAAATATCATACTTTATTTCTTTCGAAAATTAGAAAAGATGTCGCAAAAGTTGTTGTCTGCTGCATTCGTGATTGGCGCTTTAAGGGTTAAAAAGTTTGGGTAGGAGTGTAGTTGATAAAAATATCCAGCATGACAAAGGTCAAAATTGTATTTTTAAGTGTTTTACTCTTTCCTTGCTAGCGGAGGCCTGCCAATAACCTCTGCAAACAGTTTGGATCCTGGTCAGGCCCAACAGAATGTGGGTTCTCATCTGATTCCAAACAATGTGACAGTCCTGAAAGTATTTTCGAAAAAATTGATTTGAAAAAAATCAATCAATAGATGACAACAAACCTGCAAAATTACCCAAAAGGCAAAGAGTTTAGAAAGACATACCACGAGGGATAAAATGGAATTAGTTGAATTTAAAGCTACAGTCAAACCCTGTGAGTCTCAAAAAGTAGAAAGGTACCTTTAATCATAAAAATTTTTGCATGGTGGGAAATTCTACATGCATTTCTTTGTAATCTGCATTTTATAACTTTAATTTTTGTATTCACAAAAATCTTTCAGGATTACAGATTACCGCCAAAGTGTCAAACAGTTTGAATCCAGACCAGACCCATACCAGCTAGATCACTGTCTTCACTGTGCAATTAGTGTGTAGCTCAGAGTTCCTGTTTTAACCCTTAAAGCGCCAAGAAAAAAATGCATCTGAAAATGTCGTCTGCTTAAGTCGTCTGCTGCAAAGAATTGCCTAACATTACTGACGAATTAAGTATAGAAGCAAACAGTGTAGACCCAGAACTGACTGCTCCTATAGGAGCAGTCTGATCTGGACACTGTTTGCCATAGAGGCTTTTTAAACATTTCAGCAGGTGAGAAAAGCAGACGACTTTTGTTGCGATTGGCTCATTTAGGTTTATGCATGTGCACAGTGAAGACTGATCACATTGTACAGATGCCCAGATTGATCTGAGTCTCCGCTTGTCACAATTCATTATTTTGTTTTTTTGACTGACTCAGATTACAGGCCATGTAACAGTCACAGGTAATGGTGGTATTAATCCCTGAGATTAATATAGGGACATATCACAAGAAAGCCTCTCTTTGGGGTTTATGATCAGGTAAGACTCAAACCAGCCTGCATGTGCAGCTTAGTACAGATTCAAACCAGAATCTTGAATATTTCTGATTTACAAGTACATGTATTTTTAGTATAGACTATCTTGGCAGCTATGATATAAGACGATGGTGTTATCTACGTAGTATAACCATTTGCATGTGACCGAAATTAGTTTTCTCGGGACGTGACTAATATGTAATACTACTACTACTGAATTATGCATTAAAGTGACCAATGCAGAAGAAGTGAGAAATACGATTGCAAACTCATTTTTGGCGTAAATCATATGCTGTAGCTGTTCATTGGAATTGCCTCACTGAGGCAAAAATGATTCAATTCCAAAAGAACACCCAAAACATTATCTACAAGTCAAAATAATCATATTTTTTCTAAATAATTATTGTATAATTTACAATTTCTGGACCTGGGAACTAATAGAAAAAGTGTTATGTTAACTATTTGAGTGCCAAAGAACCAATTTACTCTTGACATGAAAATCATGTGCAAACAAAATAGTCCCAGATCAGACTGCTCCTTCAGGAGCAGTCTGATCTGGGACTATTTGTTGGCTTTCTTCAGTATTTGATTAATTGATGACTAGGTTGGAATTGTCCAGATCATTATGCTGGATATTCCATTATAGAAGTTCATCGCTTAAAGAGCAGTTTAGGTGCGATACCCTCTTTGCATAAAAGTACAAACTAATCGGAATACGAACCATATAAAGGACACAGTGGTATGATTGTGAATTAGATCAGTTGGACCTGTTGTTTCACTGGACTAATTTGTAAAGTTCAAATGAAAAATAGTTTTGGATATAGTTTTAGAAGTATACAATAAAGTAGTGTAGACTTTGAAGAGACTGTGGATGTTAAAGGGGCAAACTGACTGGTCAGTATAAAATTATTATCCTATAGCTGCTATCCGCGTTCTGATATAAAAGTATTATTGGAACTTTTTGGTTACTGTAAAGGCGGCACATAGGACTGGTCTACTTTAGACATGGGTTAAAGTGATTTTATTTGAAGGTAACTGTATCATTGTACCATGACAGTAATTATTCAAACTGTAAAACGTCAGCTTTGATTGTTTAACCTCTCACACTGTCCTTGACCTTGAAGAAGGGAGTCAGGCACAAAATGGGCCTTAAGCCCCATTCTCACTGTGCCGATGTAGCCACGGTACATCCCGATGCAGGACAGCCGGTATACCGTAATGCACCGGGACACAGTTCATAAAAAAAACAAATTGCGTTCTCACCTTGCCGACGTTACCACGGTATAGCCCCGCTTCCCGAGAAAGCAAGACGCCGGTTGATCCCTGGTTCACCATGGAGCACTTACGGTGCAGCACGGTGGAGCCACAGTTCGTGCCGGTATACCCCGGTGTTACCCAGGTTGTTTATGGTGATGTCCCGGTAACTGCTGGTTGCGCCACGGTTACATGCCGGTAGGGCCACGGTTGCGTCCCGGTGCTTATTACTCTACACTATAAAACCAGGATAAAACGTGGAGTAACATCAGTTTTCTTCTGTCTCTATCGCATAACAGTTATGACACAAATTGGACTGCACAGCTATATACGAGTTACTAGTAGCGAAAGCAAATATTTGCATAACAAATAAGCAGAAGCAGACATGTTTAAATGTTGTTGATCTGGGCCCAGAATTACAATGCCTCCTTTAAGTTAATGAAGACTTAATTTAAGTATTTACACTTCAACATGTACATTAAATGCTTAATAAATTGCCAAGACCAATGCAGTACTTATGGTCAAAGATATCATTGTGATCTACAGAAAAAATGAAACTATTTTGGTTTTAATCAGTTTGGAAATGTATTTTTCGCATCCTGAAAATTCAATACTTAACTTAAGTACTCCTTAACTTTAAGGATACATTGTCATTCTAGGCCCAGATTGTCTTGCTTTTTCGTAAAAATGTATAAACACTTTGAGCGGGACATGTGATTTCCAACAGTGTGATATTTTGATAAGTGTAGGCTCAGACAAGCCTGAGCAGTCCCCAATTAAGCTTTAAAGTTTTTCGGTCAGTAGCTTAACAGTCATAGAATAATCAAGCGACTAGCAAAGGCTCTGATCAGACTGCGCCTAGGCGCAGGCTGATCTGAGGCTTTGCTAATGGCAAATACCACATTGTTGGAAATCTCATGTCGTGGCTCATATATGCTTGACTCTTCAGTAACTATAAGTGCATTTATTCATATTAAGCTATGTAAATGAGTTCATTTATACTGCTGACAATTTAACCAACTTGTGATGAATGGACTTTACCATCCTTATCATTTGGATGAATCCACTTTCATTTTAGGGGCAGCAGGAGTGACTTTTCATTTTTATTTTGCATTTTATAACATATACATAGGCAGTGGAACCGCACGGTTTATTACGGTGGAGACACGGATGTTCCCGGATTGCGCCGGTATCGCCCCGACACAGTCCCGGTGGAGACACGGTTGCTCCCGGCGTCTTCCCGGTTTATCACGGTATTTGACAGCCTTACATGAGCCGGTTCAACACGGTTCATCCCGGATCTCCAAGGTTGTCCATGGTGCCGCCACGGTTGTGACACGGTTCATCACGGTTCATCCCGGATCATCAAACCGGGATGAACCGGCACCTTAAACCGGGACAGTGAGAACGGGGCTTTACTACTGTCGCCAGACTGTCACCTGATAAGCCCTGAATAACCAACCTGTTTAGTTATGGAACCTAGGTTGTTTTCTAACACCCATTGTACCCAATTTCCTAAATGGAACTATGCCCTAAAAATGATGTCATATCTCCCTCCCTACCTGGAGCTTACCAGTACCTATCCCTTCAAGCGCCAATCACGACTGCAGCAGACGACAAATTTTGCAATATTTCTCCCAAATTTCGACAAAAGTTAGGTATGATATTACATAAAAATCGTCTGCCAGCATTTTGTGCCTGATTCAGACTCCCTTCTTCAAGGTCAAGGACATTGTGAGAGGTCAAAGGTCACCAAACAGAGCCATCAGAGTTCGACTGGCTACAAGTATATGATATGACACATTGATGAAAAACTGTTTTAAGGACTGGAGCCAGTCTACCCTCGTATGTTCATCTCAATGTCTCTTCCAGCACAGGGGTCTTCAATGTGTGTTCTAGAGGGAGGGTCACATCCTGTGTGATTGAAACTCAGACTTGCATAACCCATATTAGCCTAGCATCATTTTTCTGTGACATAGACAAACAGTGCAGACCAAGATCAGAGGCATAACGCTGCGCCTGATCAGGGTCTCCACTGTTTGCTTATAGAAAGTTCTATCGAAAATTGAATAAAAATGAAAAATACAACCCAACACCCCTAAGATCTGTACCAATATCTAACCGTTAGGTGGCATGACTATCGCATACCTACCTATCTGATTAGAGCATTGTGGGTGCGTGTGACATACTTGTTTACCAATAGCGTCATCAGATCATGTGATTCGCTCGATTGGTCGATTCAAACTTGTTATTGATCTGCGTCATCACGCGTCACCGAAACCTTTTTTTGACCTGGCCATGTGGGACATGTTTCAAAATATATTCTACTGCAGAAAATATTATTATTGTATCGCTAAATACTGTAATACCAAACATTGTTATTGTTAAGCTAGGAAAGGTTACTTGATGTCTCCATAAACGGATTATTTACAGCCATCCAGTGCTTGCTACTTTTTTTAACGTAGTGTTTTGGGTAATGCACACCGCGTATTGACACAAATCCGTCTTTTCCGTCGTGATGTGCCGTAGCAGACAGGTCGATTCTTTAGTATCGCGCCTGCGCAAAGACAATGAGATCTGTACTGATAGAGATAGGAAAGTTCATTCGGCTTAAATGGGTAAAGGTCTAGACCTCTTTTAGTAGGTAGGTAAGTACAGTAAAACCTATCTTAAGCGGCCACTCAAAAATATACAAAACAAAGGTCTTAAAGACAAATGGTAGCTTAATGAAGGTCAAAAGTATTGCAGAATGCTCTCTTGGAGCATTCTGCAATACTTTTGACCTGCATGAAGCGATAACCGGTATTGCAAACCATTTTTAAGTGGTCGCTTTAGACAGCGTTTAATTTAATCCTTTCCCCAAAAAAGTGTCATCCTGATAGTTGATACAGCACCTGACCGCTCATTTGTTACAGTACTTTTGTACATAGTAACTCTAATTTTAGGGAAGACACTTTACGCCTGTATAGAACATCAAGGTTACCATGTCAATAAAATACAGATACATAATTAGAATTAGCCTCCATGCTTTATTATATTGCCTTTGGCATGCATATTTGGCTGTCTTAATGAGAATATTTGCATTTCTTTTCATGGATGAGGTTAAGCATGGCTCATTTGATTGTTTCAAAGTGTCCTCCTCTGAACAAGTATTATTAAAAGTGCTTTATTAAGGCTATTAGTCTCAAATAAATGATAACTGATTAACGATGTTGCATCTGTTGCTGAATGGTCCTTCAGCTGAGTTGCATATGTTGTTGAGTGTTCCTTTAATGTTGAATTGTCCTTTAGCTGAGATGCATATGTTGCTGAATGGTCCTTTAGCTGAGTTGCATAATTATGTTGCTGAGTGTTCTTTAACTTATAATAGTTGTATATGTTGCTGAATGGTCTTTTAGCTGGTTTCATTTGTAACTGAATGGTCCTTTACCAAAGTTGCATATGTTGCTGAATGGTCCTTAAGCCGAGTTGTATATGTTGCTAAATGCTTCTTAAGCTAAGTTGCATATGTTGCTGAGTGTTCCTTTAGCTTAGTTGCATATGTTGCTGAGTGTTCCTTTAGCTGAGTTACATATGTTGCTGATTGGACCTTTATCTGACTTTCATATGTTGCTAAATGGTCCTTTAGCTGAGTTATATATGTTGTTAAATGCTTTTTAAGCTGAGTTGAATATGTTGCTGAGTGTTCCTTTAGCTTAGTAACATATTTTGATAAATGCTTCTTAAGCTGAGTTGCATATGTTGCTGAGTATTCCTTTAGCTGAGTTACATATGTTGCTGAATGGTCCTTTAGGTGACTTGCATATGTTGCTGAATGGTCCTTTAGCTGAGTTGCATATGCAACTGAATGGTCCTTTAGCTCACTTGCATATTTCGCTGAATGGTCCTTTAGCTTGCTTGCATAACTATGTTGCTGAGTGTTCCTTTAGCTTAGTTGCATATGATGCTAAGTGTTCCTTAAGCTGAGTTACATATGTTGCTGATTGGTCCTTTAGGTGACTTGCATATGTTGAAAAATGCTTCTTAAGCTGAGTTGCATATTCTGCTGAGTGTTCCATTAGCTGAGTTACATATGTTGTCGAATGGTCCTTAATCTGACTTACATATGTTACTGAATGGTCCTTTAGCTCACTTACACATTTTTGCTGAATGGGTTTTGAGCTGAGTTGCATGGTTTTGTTGCTGAGTGTTCCTTTAGCTTAGTTGCATTGTGGCTGAATGGTCTTTTAGCTTATTTTCATATGCAACTGAATGACCTTTTACCTTTGTTGCATATTATGCTCAATGGTCCTTTAGCTGAGTTGTATATGTTGCTAAATGCTTCTTAAGCTGAGTTGCATATGTTGCTGAGTTTTTACTTTAGCTGAGTTCAGGGTTCATACGCGTCAGGGAAATGTCAGGGAAATTTAAATTTTTTCAAGGTCAGGGAATTGTCAGGGAATTTTATGTTGTGTCAGGGAAAAATGAACTTTTGGTAAAATGTCAGGGAAATGTCAGGGAATTTTACAATTTCCAGTTTGTATCAACTGGCGAGAAACAAAAAATGGCTAATCCAGTTTTCCTAACATTTTGGATACAATCTGAATCATTTTGATTGTCTCTAATTTGCATTAAATATAAGACTGAAGGGTTTTGTGCCCCTTGCCTCCTCAGCTGCCTTGATACTGATAGGGTACCTAAGTCATAGGCTCAAGATGAGCTTTTGTGATCATAGACTGTCCCTCTTCCATCTGTTGCCCCTCAACAGTTCACAGGAATGGTCCTTGGTGGTCTTCTTTCAGAGTTGTTCAAAGATTCTGGTTGCCAAATCTTCTACTCCAAAGCAACTTTTACAATTTAAAATAATGTGGCTTAAAAATGGTTTTTGGGTGACCCTCTACCAAAGTTGTTGTGTCAAAAAACATAACCCACTAGGATGCAGAGTTAGTTTTTCCTATAGATATATGGGAAAGTCTTTTTAAAAAATCTACTCGAAAACTAGGGGAGTGCAGTGACTCAGTGGTAGAGTGCTTGACTCGAGACTGAGGGGTTGCTGGTTCGAGCCTCACTGGCGTCACTACATTGTGACCTTGAGCAAGACACGTTTATCCTTGCTTAGTACTGGTTCAACCCTGGAAGAACCGTCCCGACATAACTGAAAATTGTTGACCGGAAGGTAAAAAATCAAACCAAACTACTCAAAAACTACTCGCACAATTTGAAAATAATTTGGCTTAAATGGTGTTTGGGTGACCCTCTACCAAATTTGTTCAAAATTTTCTGATATGTTGTAAAATATGACCCCAGGGGGTGGAGTTTGTTTTTCCCATGGATATATAGGAAAAACTTCAATCAATCTTCTACTCAAAAACTACTTGCACAATTTGGCACAAATGCTCGTTTACTTAGGTGACCCTGTACAAAATTTGTTCATTTTTTATCTATCCAAAAACATAGCCCCCAGCCATTGGTGCGGAGTTCATATGGATATATAGGAAAAACATTTAACAATCTTCTACTCACAAACTACTTGCACCATTTGAAAATAATTTGGCGCAAATGGTCTTTGTGTGACTCTACAAAGATTGTTCAAATTAGATAACTAGATATTGCAAAATATATGCTGCTAGTTTGAAGCAGTTATTCTACATATTTTATGAACTGCATGAACTAATACCATTCGTCTGTTTCATTCAAATTAATCTTCTTGAGCCTCAATGGTGTACATGTAATGATTTTCATTTAAGCATACAAAATTCTGGAAATAAAAATCCTGTTTTATACAGCAGTGCTAAGTATATTCTTAACAGTTTTAAGTCTTAACAGTATCAAAAATCGGTTTTGTTTTAGCTTTATGATGAAATATTCCACATTCAGTTAAAAATTGCTAAGTTTTCCTCTATATACTGATTGCATTATGAGTGGCCTGGGTTGGCTGTATGGGAGGCTTGGAAGCCAAAAATCAATATTCAAAATATTTGATAATAGAAAGCAGTTTTAATTTATATCAATTTGACAATATGTAAATTTCTATGTTGAAAACATAATTACATGTTTTTACAATAGGCATACTGTAAAGCTCAGTACCTTAATTAATTTTTTGAACAATTGGGTATGTTACCCATTCCTTTTTCATTCATTTGGGTATTGCAAATGTTAATTGGGTATTCAACATTTCTAATTAATATTTATTTGGGTATTTTGGTTTTTCAATTGGGTATTTTTGTAAATATTAAAACTTTACTTACCAATTGATATATTTTGTCTTATTGCTGCTACATGTATGAACACAACATGTTGCTCACAATTGACTTTGTTCTCTCAGACCATATTGAATAAATGCTGAAAACCAGCCAGTTGGCGGTGTACATTTAGCAACTCTTGAGCTAAAACTGAACTGCAGAAGGCAAAGTGGAAAAATCTAGTACCCATGTCTATTTGATTGTATTGGGTATACTGAATTTCTTTTGCTTTTTGTTACCTTACCAGATCAATTTTAATTGCTTTTTTGGAAAATTTATTTGGGTAAATATGCAAATACGCACACTAATTAAAGTACTGAAAGCTTCATCAAAACCTTAGCAGATGAAAAAATAATCACTGTAATTTGAAAACAGCTGTTTACAGTCACTGTAGCTATGGTATACACAAAGATTTGAATGAAAACAAGTTTCTCCAGAAAGTACGGTTGTGTCAGGGAAATTTGGATTGGCGTCAGGGAAAAATCAGGGAAATGTCAGGGAATTTTGTTTTGTTGAGCCTGTATGAACCCTGGAGTTACAAATGTTGCTGAATGGTCCTTTAGCTGACTTGCATATGCTGCAGAATGGTCATTTAGCTGACTTGCATATTTTGCTGAATTGTCTTTCAGCTGATCTTTGGCTGACTTGCATATGTTGCCGAATGGTCCTTTAGCTGACTTTGCGTATATTGTTGAATGGTCCTTTAGCTGACTTGTATAGGTTTCTGAATGGTCCTTTAGCTGACTTGCATATTTATGTTGCTGATTGTGTTTTAGCTTAGTTATATAGGTTGCTGAATGGTATTTTAGCTGAATTTCATATGGAACTGAATGGTCCCTTTCCTAACTTGCATATGTTGCTGAATGGTTCTTTAGCTGAGTTTTATTATGTTGCTGACTGCTTCATAAGCTGTTTTGCATATGTTGCTGAGTGTTTATTTAGCTGAGTTACATATCTTGCTGAATGGTCCTTTAGCTGACTTGCATATGTTTCTGAACGGTCCCTTAGCTGACTTGCATATGTTGCTGAATGGTCCTTTAATTGAGTTGTATATGTTGCTGGGTGGACCTTCAGCTGTGATGCATATGTGCTAAGTTTAGTTTTAGTAGAGTTGCATATGTTGCTGAATGGTCCTTTAGCTGACTTGCATGTTGCTGAATGTTCCTTTAGCTGAGTTGCAGAAATGTTTAATGGGCCTTTAGCCGAGTTGCATATGTTGCTAAATGGTCCTTTAGCTGAGTTGCTCAATTATGTTACTGAGTTTTCCTTTAGCTTAGTTGCATATGTTGCTGAATGGTCCTTAATCTGACTTGCATTTATGCTGAATGGTTCTTAAACTGAGTTGTATGTGTTGCTGAATGGTCCTTAAGCTTAGTTTCATTTGCTGCTGAATGGTCCTTTGGCTGAGTTGCATATGTTGCTGAATGGTCCTTTAGGTGACTTGCATTTTGCCGAGTATTCCTTTAGCTGAGTTGCAGAAATGATGAATGGGCCTGTAGCCGAGTTGCATATGTTGCTGAATGGTCCTTTAGCTGAGTTGCTCAATTATGTTATGGAGTTTTCCTTAAGCTTAGTTGCATATGTTGCTGAATGGTACTTAATCTGGCTTGTATTTATGCAGAATGGTCCTTAAACGTAGTTGTATGTGTTGTTGAATGGTCCTTTAGCTTAGTTTCATTTGCTGCTGAAAGTTACTTTAGTTGAGTTGCATATGTTGCTGAATAGTCCTTTAGCTAAGTTGCATAATAATATGTTGATGAATGTTCTTTAGTTTAGTTGCATTATTTTGATGAACGATCCTTTAGCTCAGTTGCATAATAATATGCTGTTGAATCTATCTTAGCTTAGTTTCATTATGTTGCCTTATGGCCCTATAATTGAGTGGCATATGTTTTTGCATGGTCCTTTAGCTAAGTTGCATTTGCTTTAGCTGAGTAGCCTTTGTCCCTGAATTGCCCTTTAGCTTAGTTTATAATAATATGTTGCTGTCTTGCATATGCTGCTGAATCGTCATTGAGCTGACCTGCATTTGTTGCTGAATGGTCATTTAGCTGACTTGCATATGTTGCTAATGGTCATTTAGCTGACTTGCATATGCTGCTGAATGGTCTTTTAGCTGACTTGCATATGTTGCAGAATGGTCATTTAGCTCACTTGCATATGTTGCAGAATGGTCATTTAGCTCACTTGCATATGTTGCTGAGACTTGCATAGGTTGCTGAATGGTCATTTAGCTGACTTGCATGCGTTGCTGAATGGTCATTGAGCTGACTTGCATATGTTACTGATTTAGCTGACTTGCAGCATATGTTGCTGAATCATGTCATTTAGCTGACTTGCATATGTTGCTGAATGGTCATTTAGCTGACTTGCATATGTTGCTGAATGGTCATTTAGCTGACTTGCATATGTTGCTGAATGGTCATTTAGCTGACTTGCATATGTTGCTGAGACTTGCATGGGTTGCTGAATGGTCATTTAGCTGACTTGCATATGTTGCTGAATGGTCATTTAGCTGACTTGCATATGTTGCTGAAAGGACATTTAGCTTACATGCATACGTTGCTGAATGGTCATTTAGCTGACTTGCATATGTTGCTGAAAGGTCATTTAGCTGACTTGCATTTGTTGCTGAATGGTCATTTAGCTGACTTTCATATGTTGCTGAATGGTCATTTAGCTGACTTGCATATGTTGCTGAATGGTCATTTAGCTGACTTGCATATGTTCCTGAGACTTGCATGGGTTGCTGAATGGTCATTTAGCTGACTTGCATATGCTGCTGAATGGTCATTTAGCTGACTTGCATATGTTGCTGAGACTTGCATAGGTTGCTGGATGGTCTTTTAGCTGACTTGCATATGTTGCTGAATGGTCATTTAGCTGACTTGCATATGTTGATGGACGGTCATTTAGCTGACTTGCATACGTTGCTGAATGGTCATTTAGCTGACTTGCATATGTTACTGAATGGTCATTTAACTGACTGGCATATGTTGCTGAATGGTCATTTAGCTGACTTGCATATGTTGCTGAATGGTCATTTAGCTGACTTGCATATGTTGCTGAGACTTGCATGGGTTGCTGAATGGTCATTAAGCTGACTTGCATATGTTGCTGAATGGTCATTTAGCTGACTTGCATATGTTGCTGAATGGTGATTTAGCTTACTTGCATACGTTGCTGAATGGTCATTTAGCTGACTTGCATATGTTGCTGAAAGGTCATTTAGCTGACTTGCATTTGTTGCTGAATGGTCATTTAGCTGACTTTCATATGTTGCTGAATGGTCATTTAGCTGACTTGCATATGTTGCTGAATGGTCATTTAGCTGACTTGCATATGTTCCTGAGACTTGCATGGGTTGCTGAATGGTCATTTAGCTGACTTGCATATGTTGCTGAATGGTCATTTAGCTTACTTGCATATGTTGCTGAGACTTGCATAGGTTGCTGGATGGTCTTTTAGCTGACTTGCATATGTTGCTGAATGGTCATTTAGCTGACTTGCATATGTTGATGGACGGTCATTTAGCTGACTTGCATACGTTGCTGAATGGTCATTTAGCTGACTTGCATATGTTACTGAATGGTCATTTAACTGACTGGCATATGTTGCTGAATGGTCATTTAGCTGACTTGCATATGTTGCTGAATGGTCATTTAGCTGACTTGCATATGTTGCTGAATGGTCATTTAGCTGACTTGCATATGTTGCTGAGACTTGCATGGGTTGCTGAATGGTCATTTAGCTGACTTGCATATGTTGCTGAACGGTCATTTAGCTGACTTGCATGCGTTGCTGAATGGTCATTTAGCTGACTTGCATATGTTACTGATTTAGCTGACTTGCAGCATATGTTGCTGAATCATGTCATTTAGCTGACTTGCATATGTTGCTGAATGGTCATTTAGCTGACTTGCATATGTTGCTGAATGGTCATTTAGCTGACCTGCATATGTTGCTGAATGGTCATTTAGCTGACTTGCATATGTTGCTGAGACTTGCATGGGTTGCTGAATGGTCATTTAGCTGACTTGCATATGTTGCTGAATGGTCATTTAGCTGACTTGCATATGTTGCTGAAAGGACATTTAGCTGACATGCATACGTTGCTGAATGGTCATTTAGCTGACTTGCATATGTTGCTGAATGGTCATTTAGCTGTCTTTCATATGTTGCGGAATGGTCATTTAGCTGGCTTGCATATGTTGCAGAATGGTCATTTAGCTCACTTGCATATGTTACTGAATGTTTTTTTAGCTAACTTGCATATGTTGCTGTATGGTCAGCTTGAGGACCTCGACCTCATTTTGAGAGAGAGAAGGCTTCGCTGGTTTGGGCATGTGGCATGTTTGAGTGGTGCAATCAGAACAGCATATGATATGCAGATTGACGGCAAGCAGGGGGCAGGGAGGCCCAAGCAAACATGGAAGAAACTGACAGAGAAAGACTGCCGTGAGTGGAAGCCCACCACAGTTGACCCTCAAGAAAGGAGCACCTGGAGATCAGGTGTGAGATCTGCTATGCGTGCAGCTAGCCAGTTACCTGGAAAGGGGCCCACTGATGTGGATGATGCACCTGCACGTTAATAAAAAATCTGATTATAATATATATATGGTCTTTTAGCTGAGTTGCATATGTTGCTTAATGTTACTTAAGCTGAGTTGCCAATTTTGCTGAATGTTCCATGCTTGCATGGATATTGATGCGTGTCCTGCTGAATCATACAAATTTTATGTTGAATGAGCTAAATGAAGCTACACAAGCTATTAGACAGAAAACAGAATGGTATGTACAGTAAAACCTGTCTTAAGCCGCCACTCAAAAATAGACAAAACAAAGATCTTAAAGACAAATAGTAGCTTAAAGTGTATGTTCATGCTTTTTAACATTTTACTTTATTCACAAATAAATATTTCGTTATGGACTAATTTTATTTGCACAGATCATTTATCCATCTGGTTAGTTAATTACAGAAGCTTTTATAGCCGTTCAGGGAGCAGCCATCTTACAGCTATTGGCACACATTAACCTGGGTTAACCTCAATATGCTGGTCTGGCAAATGATTGAAGCGGCACCTTTCAGTCAATTTCTTTATTTCAATATTGGATAATGGGTGTTCCGTTTTAATTACAATCAACAGCCAAATCATTTGCAAATTAAAATGTAACATCTGACAAATGAAAAGTATTTTGTTTTTCAATAAGTTTCATTTGATTTTATTTTGTCTTTTTGTCATCAAAACGAAGAAAATTGTTACAAAATATGTCGTTTGCTATTGTAAAAATTAGTGCTTTAAGACTTTAATTTTAGAATGAATTATTAAATATGGACCAAGTATCAACATATACTCATCAATGCACACACTGCTTAAAGCATTACTCTGAAACATTGTTATTTTTTGCCTTTTGACTGATTTATAATTCTGCTTTGGTAGTGTGTAAGCACGTGGAAGTGATTCCAGTTTTGGTGTGTAGAGATCATTGACCTGAGAATGACCAGACTCCCATTAAGAAGCAAAAGTGATTAATTACAGCTAATAGAAGGGCATTCACAAACATTTAATGAGGGATTATTCCTGCCATACTGTAAACTCTATAATAATCGCATTTGAAAAAAGGTGTGAATTATCCCTTTAATGAAGGTCGAAATTATTGCAGAATGCTCTCTTGGAGCATTCTGCATAAATTTGACCTGCATTAAGCGATAATCTGTCTTGAAAACCAATTTTTAGACTTCTTTTTTAGTGGCCGCTTAAGACAGGTTTTACTGTATGTTGATCCACATAGATGTTCATGCGGCATTGTTTCAGTGTTACATGTTTACTTGGTTGAATGACGGGTCTCGCTGTTGTTCTAACATTATTTGGCATGTTTCACATTTTTGGGGTTCAGTTTACTTAAGGCAGGTGACTCAGATTTGATCAAGTGTCTCAAATTATGACCTAGTAACTTCTGTTACTGAAAGAAAAATGATATCTTGTCCAGTTTTGAAGTCTAAAATTTCATTGCAGCTCAAACACGACTCGTTTTAGTTCTGCATCTCTGCATTTTAAGTATAACCTACCAAACTCTGTATCAAAATATAGCGCAATGAGTAGCGAGTCTGATTGCAGATCCAGGGATCGTGAGTTTGATCCTAGCCTGGTCTCACACTTTTGTGGAGATTGATCATAAAATATTTTCCATGTTTTTCTGCAGTCTGCTATTTTTTTCACTATAGGCTATTAAAGAGTTAACTCTTCACATCTTGGGAAATTTGCAGGCATTTTAATGTAATCTAAATTGCCATAGTTTTAGAGGGTTACCATGAGGAACAATTCTGTGAAATTATTTTGAATTTGGACCATTGTTGGACCAGTATTTCAGGAGATGTCGTTTAAAAGATTGCTTATCTAGAGCTCTGGCGGCCCTCGTGTTCAGGGGTGTGGAACCATTTATGCAAATTTGGCAGAGAGCATTATGGAGATAGGTCTTAGTCCGCCGTGCGTAAACCTTTTCTTTAAACAACATCTCCTCCTGAACCACATGTCCAAAATAAAAATAATTTTACATGAATGTTCCCCATAATGCCCATTACCAAAATTGTATAAATGGTTCCACACCGCTGAACATGAGGGACACCAGAGCTCTAGATAAGAAATCTTTTAAATGACATCTCCTGAATCACTGGTCCAAATTCAAAATAATTTCTTGGAATTGTTCCTCATGATATCCTCTTTCCCTAAATTGCACAAATGGTTCCACTTTGCTGAACAAAAGGCACCGCCAGAGCTCTCTATAAGAAATGTCTTTAAACGACATCTCCTGAACCACTGGTCCAAATTCAAAATAATTTCACAGAATTCTTCCTCATGATGCCTTCTTTAAATTGCACAAATGGTTCCGCTTCACCGAACAAAGGGTCATCAGAGCTCTAGATAAGAAATGTCTTTAAAGGACACCTAGCTCCTCCTGAACCACTGTTCCATTCAGCACACAGTTTAGATTAATATCAGGCCAGACAAAATGTTCGGCCTGATCTGGATCCAGGATGTGTGAAAGGGTTTAATGTCCGCAGACAACACTTAGGAGGTAAACAGGGAAGAGATTTTAATTAACAGAGAGCAATTTTTAACCATAGTGTGGAAGACAAACACCACAATGAAAAGCGTCATATTTATTTTCTGACCAATCAGAATGTTAAATTTTACGCTTTGATATCAATCAATTTATCACCCATTGGCGTGATACTGATATTCCATCTGCCATGTTTTCGAAAAAGGGTTACCTGATATTTAAAGTCAGTGTGCGTGGTCAGTGATGATTTTTGCTGTTATAGCTAAGGCCAGAATTTTTTTATCAGTTGATTTATGAACCCTCCTACTGTAATTTTCTGGAAAGTAGAAAAAAATAAAATTTAATTTCAATTTTTTTATTTTATTTTATCTGCCGACTCTAAATATTATTTGTTTCGTTGAAAAAAATAATATATTTTTGAGGTTCTGTCTGTGTATGTTTGAGAGTGACACTGTTAAAAGTGATTGCCCTGTCCATTTTATTTAAAGATTTTACACAGACTGTTGGTTTACCTATTATCTGGAGATATTAAAAAAAAAAAAAAAAAAAAGGTCTGAAAATGAAAAAAAAAAATAATAATAATAAAAAAAAAAGCTCTGAAAATGACCAGTTTTCAGAGCTTTTTTTTTTTATTTTTTTCATCCCCACGACCCTAAATCTGAAAAAAAAATTCCCGTAAATCAACTAATAAAAAAAATCTGGCCTTATGTAACTCTCACCCCATTTATGCATTATGAGATCTTCCATCCTGTGTTGGGTTCAGATGGTCCATTATATTTATTGTATTTGGAATGCATGTTTAAAATTTACAAATTATTTGTTTTGGTTAAAACTGACTTTGTTAGACCAAATAGTGTAGATCATGATGAGAGGATGTATTCTTGGTCTGCACTGTTAAGTGTTTGCAGCTTTACCTTTTGGGGGTGTAAATAATTGCTTCACTGAAATGCTTCTGAAAAAATTTATTTAAAAAAGAAAAGACGGGCATCGAAAGAGTTCACTGTCCTTGCCCCATGGACAGTAAGTAGAAAGTATATTTTTCTGTGGTAAGGAAGAAATATTATTTTTATCTACGATCTTTGGCTAATTTTGTTGTGACAGTATTATTTTTCTTATTGGTCAGTACCATAATACCCCTTAATATTGAATCACACTATACATAGCTAGGTTTAGATAATCAAATTTTTTGAGCAAAAAGTTGTAAATACTTTCTTACCTATCAGTTTTAACATATATTTTGGCTGCTCAAACAAAAGAACGTCTTATGGAGACAGTTCTTTTGAGTACCCACAAATTACGTTTTGGTTGAGAAATAAGAAAAATATTTTTTGGTACACACTCTTAACTATATTTAAAGCTTGCAGTTTTACGGTATTTTTATTTTCCTCTGGCAAGATTGAAGGATAGCTGTATTTTCAGACGTATGTTTCACACCTACGTAGGAGGCGACCTTAAGTTATATGATGCGACTGTCACTTTCCATTGTTTAATGACAAATCTCTGTAGTATAGACCTGGTTCCTGGCTAGAGGAAAAATACTGGTATATAAATATAATGCATATTCATTTTATGGTAATGAAGAACATGATGTGTGTCGATGTACAACTCCGAAATGGACTGTGACCATAGGTTAAAGAAAGACAATTATTAATGTCATGCTTATTGTAATATAATATCTCTCTGTGCAGTGTTCTTTGTGATTCGAAAGGGAATTTAGCACCTGTAAAAAATTTATGTTTGAGAGACGCTCAAACCTATATATATGGATTTTGTATTAAAATGAAAGATAAAAAATATTAAATCATATACACATGTATTGTAAAAGTAAGTAATGTTAATTATTAATTAGGGCTGATTATATATAATTGCTGTAGTTTTTCAGAAATTGACAATAAGCCTTAAAGCGCCAAGAAAAAATTAATCTGAAAATGTCGTCTGCTGAAGTCGTCAGCTGCAAATAATTGCCTAACATTACTGACGAATTAAGTATAGAGCCAAACAGGGTGGACCCAGAACAGACTGCTCCTATAGGAGCAGTCTGATCTGGGTCCACACTGTTTACCATAGAGGCTTCTTAAACATTTCAGCAGACGAGAAAAAAAGAAGACTTTTGTTGCAATTGGTGCATTAAGGGATAAGAAAATAGTGCAACTTGACATATGTGAAAATGTTGTGAATCTTAACAGGATCTACACTGCTTAATATTGGACCTAATGTTGTCCCTTGTCCAGATGACTAAATTAATCTATAAATGGCCAGCATTACATCGGGTACTCATTCAGAGACAGTTCTTTTGAGTATATCCACAATATAGGTTTTGGTTGAGAAATTAAATTAATTTTTTATCACAATATATAGGCATACAAAGATAACCGTGAGAAGTCCTCTGCTACATGTAAATGCTTATGTCAAGGATTAATTTTGGCATACAGACAAACAATATGTGGGCCCAGACCAGAATCTATGGTCGCACTGTTTGCTACAGGGATGTTTTACGACACACATCAGAGTTAGCTGTGATTAGAAGCGGGAAGTTAAAACAATGATGTCAAGATAACATCACAATATAATTTATGATGTTATCTTGTTTGATTTTTTTTAGTAATTCATTTATATTATAAGGATAAAAAAATAATAAGGTTTTGAAAGTTTTTGTTAATAAATTGATTTTATTACCACAGAGTAATTTTATTCATTTTTTTAATGGTAGCTAGAGCAGTACATGCCAGACCACGTAGTATTACATATAGATGGCATTTTGTATTCTGTGGAGTGGAATATTGGAGCAGAGTGCAGTTTTAGCACCTACTCTAATCTTTGGTGATATTTATCATTTAACATTTCCTGGTCAAATTCATTAGCATTTAAGACATTAAATTAGCATGAAATAATTAACCATTCATTAAAATGTCATTATTATGATAAACCCTTTTAAATATTGTATTGGGATATATATCTTCTTTTTCTTTTCTTTTTTTAATTTAAAAAAGTCCATGTGATGTGTGTAAAATGTAATGTTGAATGTTAAGCTGTGTAAACCCTTACCAGACAGCACTTTCAGGCACAGGCTGGCCTAAGCTTATACTGATTGATCTGTCTAAATAAGTCGATGGGCTCGATTAGGTAAACTGTGTGATCCCAGGTGTATGTATTGTTAATTTTGATGAACAGTGTAAATCCAGGTGAGGTGCTACAATAAGTCACAAGCTTCTCATCATTAAGGGTCATTCAATTAATTGAATTAGTCCTCACCCAAATACTTATATAATTGAATGAAGTCCTGAGGTTATTGTCCTAAAAAGCTTCCCATAATTTTATATATGACTGGGGCATTAGGGGTGGGTAGGGCCCAGAAATAAATGAGATTATTGCCCATCATATTGAAAGATTTTACTATGGTATTCTCTCTCCATCCCCTTGCTCCATCCGATTCTCTAGTACTCTTGAAAGGTAGACATGCCCTTTATCTAGTACTCTGGAAAATAGAGGTGGGTGTTAGTCACAGCTTGTCCCATTCACAACAATATAAGAAATTGTTTACATTCCAATTGGCACTTAGGGCTTCAGATAAGTGGGCATATTTTCTTACTTGTACCTATTTTTACAAAAAACGAAATACACATTGTGGGTAATCTAAAGAACCTTCTCACAGAGACAGTTCTTTTGATTACCCACAATATGTTTTGATTAATAAATTTAAAAAAAGTCAACTCAAGCAATTTCTTATCTGGAGCTGTTAGTGCACAAAAGTTCATATTTATTTTCAGTAAAAAAACTTGTTCACTTCAATATCTTTACTGTTCAAACTGGATACGATTTCTTGTGGTAACAGACGTAATGTTTACATGGGCATACTATATACTATAGGATAAGGAGTGGCATACTTTTTGACTTGTTCAAAGGAGATCGACACTTCATGTCCTAAAGACGTGAGTGATCGAGGGCAGATAGATTACTTAGATACCAGTAAATTCTCTCATATACTACTGTAATTATGTCATATAATACTGATGTGCTCACAAAATGGCATTCCTGAGTGTGAAAAATAAAATTTTGAAATTTAGAAGTATTAGACAAAAGACTTTTTTGTGGACTTTTATGTCTAGTTATAAACACACTGTTATTTGAACTTTTTTTTTAAACACATTGCTGTTTGTGTCTTATTGGATTTACATGTCTGTGAAACTTAAGGCGAAAGGTCGGAGGAAAATGATGGGTGATGGAGGATCCATTTTCTTACGTTTAATGAAAAAGGTTATCTCTGTGTAAGTAAAAATCTCTTATTTCTCAACCAAATATATGTTATGGGTACTCAGTTGAATCATCTCACTAGAGAGATGGTTCTTATGGGTACTCAGAATGCTATACTGTACAGTTCTTTTGAGTATCCATACTTTTTGAGTACCCACAATTACGAAACAGTTCCACAACTTCTTTATGATGTAAGTGTTGTAGTGCGAAAATATTTTACCTGTCCCAGCCGGGAATTGAACCCGGGTCGCTGGATCTACAGGCAAACACTCTACCAGTATGGGTTATTTACATTGGGCGCCATTGTCGTAGAGCGAAAATATTTTACCTGTCCCAGCCATGAATCGAACCCGGGTTGCTGGATCCACAGGCAAACACTCTACCACGTCACTGTAAAAGCTGGCTTCTACTGTGTATTATATATACCTATAGACCCTGTGACATTAGCTTAGTAAAGATAAAGAAGCCTTATTTAACGTTGCTTATAATGTAACAGACAACATTAGCTCAAGAGCTATTCTGCGAGATAACAGTCTACCTGCCTAACAAAACCCCTTTTTATGTGAGTCAGCAAGGGAGCTGCTAGTACCAATAATTTTTACACCTTTGGTATCGTGGGATAACCTCTGCTCCGAAAGCAGACACTCTACAGACAGCTTTCGAGGCACTCTCCCTACTTTCTAGACTTTATCAGTTACCTCTGATATTAACTGCAATGTTGCAGTTGGCTATCTCATGGCATGTGTCCTATCTAGAATGGCGTCACCAATGATGTTGAGTCCAAGTGAACACGAAAATCGACTATTACGTCATAATAATTTGTTTGAAGAGTAAACCAATGGGTAAACTGATAAAAAGCATACCAGGTTCGGGTCTTTTGATATCAAGTGTACCAGGCTCGGCTTCAAGAACACATATAGAATCGCTCGGCAAGCCTCATGATTCTACAACTTACAAGCCTTCTTGAAGCCTTGCCAGTGGTAAACTTGATCTATGTATGAGGAAATAAGATTGTGAGGTTTGCTTGTCATTGTTAACCATTAAATTCTAGAAGGTTACATGTATGTGGTATTCTTGTCAACATTATTTTAGATCCCACTGCTTACATGTATATTTTATGATCATGTTCATTGCACAACTAATTTTATGAAGAGCTGTGACAACATAATGCCAGATTTATTTGCAGAATGACAACTTATATGACTTTCAAAGGAAAGTCAATATACCATATTCAACCCAGTGAGTTTTTGTGCTTTGTTTTATGTTTAACGTAATGAATCTTCCGACAGACCGGAGAAGCTGGGTATCGAACCTATGACTCCTGGTTTACAAAGCGAGTGGTTTATCCGGTACAGCATTTTTAGCTAAGTTAACCCTTTCCTTGCTAATAATAGTGGCAGCTTTTGTTGTCTGCTGGATAACCTTTGCAAACAGTTTGTATTCAGAAATGTCGGTCCTGATCTGGATTCAAACTGTTCAACACTCTGATAGTGTTCCTGAAAGATTTTTTTTAATTTTGAAAGAAGTCGGCAAAAAACAACAAAAGCATGAAATATTACCCAGCATGCATGGTGTAAGTATTAGGCAGCACACCAGGTAGGCGGTAATCGAAAACGCCAATACTATTGAGAATTGTATATAAAAAAAATCGTTAGAAACAGAGTTTTCCATTGCCATTTGTCGCCACACTGGCGACAAATGGCAATCAAAAACACTGTTTTTATTGATTTTTGATCCACGTTTGTTGATTGTTGATAGCGTTTTTGATTGCTGCCTACCCGATGTGGGCAGGCTTAAATCAAATTCGTCAACTAGACTCAGTTGAGCTACAATTCTTTCATTTATCTTTTTCAGCCCTGATGTGAAGACATTTTTATCTCTTGACAACCCCAGAAATGTTCCCGACAAATCTGACTCAGAAAGTTTTGAGGACTACGACGCAATGGTAAGTAATACTCTGTCATGAACATTACAATATCTATACCCTAATGGATATACAAACATTGTAAACAATGATCAGACTTCTCTTGAAGGAGAAATCTGATCTTGGTCAACACTGTCATTCCGACCCTATATTTTAAGCATCTCATCCAGGGTAGGTAGTCACGTGGTTTTTGTTTGTATGCACTGCACGGATGTTCGAATACACTGTACGGACATTCTGATCGAGTGTTTGTAGATTTCTCTATGTTTTCTCAAACACACCCAGTAAGTTATACACCATTTTCCAGCCCACATTTTCCCTGTTCAAACGCTACCAGGATATCCTCTTTAAGCTTCTTACTTTGAGTACAAACTCTGTCACAAAGAAAATAATTGTCGTCCGTACAGTTTATTTCTATAATTCAGGCTCGATCTTCACCACTAGAAAATTTTGTGACAGAGTCTGTACTCAAAGTAAGAAGCTTTATGAGGGTATCCTGGCATCGTTAGATCAGGAAAAAATGTGGGCTGGAATATGGTGTATAACTTTCTGGGTAAAGATGAAAAAACATGGAGAAATCTCTACTTACTTTCACTTAAAACATCGTTGTGGAAAGAAGTCAGACATTTTTCCGTACAGTGTATACATACTAACAAAAACCATGTGACTAACCAACCCGTCATCACTGGTAGTCAAAATGGGGAGCGCAGTGGCTTAGTGGTAGAGTGTTCAAATTGAGATCAGGAGGTCCCTGGTTTAAGCCTCTGCTTGTGTTGAGTAGCACTTTATCTTTACATTCAGCCAAGGAAAACATCCAGACATGACTGAAAAATAGTTGACATGGACAGAAAGCATCATTGCAACTCGATATGTTAGTCAAATAAAGTTTGCTAAAATTTTAGGTTAAATGTGGTATACAGATATTTAGGGTAAATATAGTAGTTTGATTTCTAATTAAAGGAACATCTAAACAAATAAATAACAATAATAGTTAATGAATGGATAAACTTGAAGCAGGCTCCAAATTAAGGGTTATAAGAGTCAAGTGGTGCTGTTACATACTGTTTAAGCGCACACATATCAATGAAGAGTCAATTAAAGGTACCAATTTGTATATAAATGTTTAAACATAAGCAGGAAAAGGATGTGTTATGGTGTCATCCTCAATACAGATACTTTTAAGTGGTACATTATGAAGGCCACAGTGAAACTCATCAAGAAAATCTGATGACATGAGGACTTAAGACCAGAACTTGGTAAAATTCTGCAGATTTTTGAAGTTTGACATCATAGACTTGAGCGTGAAACTTGAAAAAAAAGTGTTATACAATCATCTTCATTTAGCAAGCAAGATTTTTTGCTGATTTGATTTTACATTGAACCATTGAACCCAGGACTTTAGTTAAGAGTGCATACCAAAAAAATAAATTTCTTATTTCTCAACCAAAACATATGTTGTGGGTACTCAAAGAGTTCTATTGAGTGCCCAAAACATATGTTAAAACTGATGGGTAAGAAAATATTTACAATTTTACGCTGAAAATTTTTGTTTATCTAAACGTATGATTGAACCCAATTATCAAGAACCATGGTCCATGGTTTATGTAGAGAGAATACCGTACATGCTATAAGTCAGTGTTTGGACACATGCGCTTGTAAACATGGAATTTTGGCTTTTGAATTTTGATTTAGGAATATTTTGATAAAATGTTGCTGTGTTCATGTCTGTCAAGTAGCTAAAATCACATGAGCATGGGGTCACTTAATTTAATAGTGCCATCTGCTGATAACTTTTGCGCATAGTTTGGATACTCTTTCTGCAATTAGCGAATGAATGGCAAAAATTGTATACAGATCAGGGTCTGCATTGATGTAATTTGCTGCACTTGGGTGCAGGTCTGGGCCAACCCTGTTTTCTAATTTACTAAATTTTATTTGGTATTTAAACAACACATTTTCCTTAAATCTCTAACCCAATTTCAAAATGATTTCACACAATTGTTCCCTGTATGCTCTGTACCGAAATTGCTCAAATCTTCATCAGTGACCAATCCGGGGCCTATCAAAATGGACCACACAGGGCCATCATGGCCCTTTTGTTCTTATTTCTTCTCAAAAACATATGTATCTCTGTAGCTATGAACATTTTTCAAAAAAAAAAAAAATTCTTTTTAAATCATTTGTAAAAGTAGAATTAGGCTATGTTTTCACTATAAAAATGTTCAGTACAGCTGAAAACTGCATGGAAAAGTGAATTATCTTATCAAATAGGTGTTTTTTTTCTCTTGTTGGTAATTATTTGCGTCCCTCCAATAATTCTAGACCATTGAATTTTAACATAAATGCAGTTGTTTTGATAGTGATAACTTGTTAAGATTTACGAAAATGGTAAAATGTTTACCTGGAGGTGAGTATTTTGACTGTGTTCTTGAAAAATAAAAACATTATTTTTAAAATTAGAAGATCAAAAGTTACAGACTATGCAGCTTTAATTGTTAGTTTGCTGGTACCGTACTTATTGGAAGCCTGTTTTCAGTGAAAATCACAATGTAGTTTTTCATTAAGAAATGATGAAAATTATTTTAAATATCATCAGAAATTGTAACAACAGCATATTTTGGTAGCACTATAGCTGGCCAGTGTACTCTTAAAGTATAATTAGTTAAAACAGTTCAAGGCAAGCTTATCTGGTCAGCGATAGGTCTTGTTTACTTATGTTTACAAAACAACTGTTTATTACATTATTCAAGTGTTCATTTCAACAAGTTTATCAAAAGACCCTGTCCTTATGAACCTTAGGCAGCATCACACGCAGCATCACACCTTCTAAATTAATCTCCGACCATGTCCTTTTTGCAGTGGCCATCTCATGAGATTTTGGTACTTATCACATATGCGTAAAGTCAGGTTTTAAGTAATAGTTATGCCATGGGTTGTCAGCCTGTATGTGGAGATAATCCACGAGCTTTAGCGAGTGGATTATCTTACGTACAGGTGGACAAACATGGTATTACTATTTTATACCACTTATATCAGTGTAGACCTTGCACGACACGAGATATTTCATGCTAAAGTTGGTAAAGGTGGTATAAACATATGTACACAGTTATCTATAATAGAGCTAGCTAGAGGTTTCATTTTGGATTGAACTTACTCTGTATACAAGCAGCGAAGGCTGTGGTGAGACAGAGGGGATTTGCAGGCTCCTCTGAGCATTGGGTGCTCCCTGATGCGATAAGTACCAAAATTTCATGTGCTAGTCAATATAACGTTATAAACAAGTGCAAGACCTAGATTAGATGCATTAGAAATCGGCAACTCACCAGCACCCACACTGGTTTAATTAGGATTTGGTAAATTGTTCTTCTAATCTGTGACCCCTCAAAATATATAAATCAGTCCATGAAATTATGGTGCATATTGCATAGGCATTCAGCGATGGCTAAGATGAGCCTGGGCAAAAACTTGCATACAGTAAAACCTGTCTTAAGCCGCTACTCAAAAATAGACAAAACAAAGATTTTAATGACAAATGATAGCTTAATGAAGGTCAAAAGTATTGCAGAATGCTCCCCTTGGAGCATTCTGCAATACTTTTGGCCTGCATTAAACAATAATCAGTCTTGAAAACAATTTTTGGTCTTTCTTTTGAGTCAGAGTGGCCGCTTTGATAAAACAGGCTTTACTGTACTCAATGTATTGACTATATCATGCTACAAAAATCCAAACTTATTTTTTGATAAAACTGGATGGAATATTACACCAGCCAAGGAAGGGTTAAACTGGTCATTAGTGGATTGAGATAAGACAATCAAGTATACATCTTTATGACCTACTAACGGTGATGGCCTCCAGCGATTTCTGTCATGTGATAAGTGCATGGACACATTTTCTCAACTGAGTGGCATTTGGGTTAGTAGACCAGCGATCAAAACTTACCTTGATTTAAGTTTGTCGGCCTCAGTCACCTAAGAATACTAGTGTTTATTAATGTATTTATAGAAAGTATAAAGTTATTTTTTCTTGATAATTATTAACCTTGACTCTTATAATCTTTCGGTCTT
The DNA here is from genome assembly GCA_964019695.1 of Loripinus fragilis. Classification (NCBI taxonomy): domain Eukaryota; kingdom Metazoa; phylum Mollusca; class Bivalvia; order Lucinida; family Lucinidae; genus Loripinus; species Loripinus fragilis. The sequence goes on from OZ026518.1 coordinate 35,847,847, forward strand.
CCAGTGTCCTGTCTTTCATTGCCCGAGGTTATCAGGGCCATTCTATGCAGATTTATTGCAGGGGACATAAATATTTCAATTTTGCAGTTGTCCTGCAGGACTAGTGACTTACAATTTTCACTCATCCTGCAAACACACTCACTTGTCCTTTAAAAGCGTATGCAATAAAGAACATAAGGGAGTAATATGCAATATTACATCCTCGAGTAATTCTTCCCAAAGCACTAGTCCTAGAGGACCAGTGCTTTGAGAAGAATTACTCGTCCTTTCTAGATTTCACTGGTAATTATAAGCGGACGAGTAGAATTTTTGTCCCCAGGCCTGTATTGTCTTCTTGAGGTTAGAGAGCCTAGCTTAGACCAACTAGCGATTCATATAAAATATATTATAAGCCAATTTTACGATAGATAAAACAATTTTTAGAATGAAATGTCCGTCAATCATCAGTCCATTGCCGTCTGTTCACATTTTTGAAAGAAGTATGGGTATATCCGATGTTGGTTTGCTATTTGTGATGAAGAATCATCAGGTAAGAAGAGGAAAGGCTGCATAAGGCTTTTTGGCTGATTGGATTGGAACTCTGAATGCCATGGCAACATAAACCTCCAATAGACCTATAACAAGAAAAACTTTTAAAAAATCTTAGGCTCGCAGCTCAATTTCTCAAAACTATAAAATCTGGATTATGCCGTCATCTCTTTTTCATGCAACATTTAGGTGTATTGTTATTTAATGTATGCATTTGGAGCTAAAAGCATTACAAACATATCATATTCCATATTTATAAGTAATTTTCTTGTTTCAAAAATCTCAAGTTGTGTTGGTTATAAAAAAAGGTATCTAAAGACAGATTTATAGAGCACTTAGATGGCACACCTTTACTCCATAGGCTATATTTAGATCATGACTTCATTTTCTATTTTAGACAACATTGAAAAAAATCAGAAAAATTTAAGTTATGTTTTGAATACATTTGAAAACATTATGGAAAATGGAGCATTTGCTCTTTTGAAGCAAATGCTCCATTTTCCATAATATTTTCAAATACATGATATTTCAAAGTCGCCAAAAGGCGCTATTATGGAGTAAAGGCTTAAATGGTAAAAGTTAAAAGTGTCACTTTGGCAAATAGACATAAGGCCTAATTATTCAAACAGGGCCAGCTTGTACTTTTGCCTATATCTGCATATGATACTATTTGTTCTGTGTCATGATATTTAGTCTAATTGACATTTGTTTAAATCTTGATCAATTCTTCATATTTCTATTATATTATTTTCTTGATTTTTATAATTAAATATATGCAAGTCTTCCCTTTTTGCTTTCAGAGTCGTGAGGATTCTAACCCAGTGAACTTGGGACCAAGTGAAAAAACAAGGTATGACAACAATTGTACTGCAAAATTTTATTTTGATAAACCCTCAACCTCCTCTTCTTAGATATAATTTGAGGTATAAAATATATCCAAGAAGGGGAGGTTGGAGATTTATCAAAATAGAAAAATTTCAATATGTTTATGGTACTTTTTACTTTTTGCAATTTTTGGGAATGCAAAATAATTTTACAATCACCGGTGTAGATATATCTAGGTCACGCCTATAGGTGAACAAACCTAAATATCATCCAAAAGCATTCCTTAATTATCAAAATTTGTGTGATGTCATTAATATAGGGCCACAAATATGTGCATCAGTTTTGCAGGTCGGTTGCTCAAACATTTTTGCTACAATAAATGATTTATTAGAAAAACTAGTGGGTTTGGGTGTAATTATGTGAAAAATAATAAAATATACATGTTCTTAAAATTAAAGTTCAGTTTTTTAGCTAGCATCTGATGATGAAAAATACTAGTTATTTAAATGGTTCTGAGTTCGATAGCCGTTCAGGCTTCACAGAATTCAAAAGTATAATGTTTTTCCCCTTCTTGCCCAAACTGAAAAATCTGTATTTTTCCCAACCCCCACCAACCCCACAAACACAGCCACACACTCATTGTGACAACCTCACACAAACATAATTCAACAACAGTTATAGTTACATGTTATATTTTCATAAAGTTTATATTCTGAAATCTTATTCATTGTAAAGGATGTGCATTATTTGGGAGGGGATGGGAGACATTAGGGTTTCACAAACTGAGCTTGTTTATGTCAATTTTTCAGTGTCAAGCCAAGTGACTTTGAGTTCCTGAAAGTTATCGGAAAAGGCAGCTTTGGAAAGGTAAAGTAAAATTTGTTTACTAGGGTAAAAAGATGTTAAAACATGACTCAGAAAAGCCAATTTCTACGCAAGTTTTCAAAGGTTCCCATAAGCTCCACACTTTTTGATAAAAATGGTAAACTGCATAAAAAACATAGTACATGTACACAAAAATTATAATTCGCAGTCTGTCAATGCTCTCGTCTAGCATTTAGGAGTTAATTACTTGTATGCAACAGGTTGAGAAATTGAAAAAAAAATATACAAGTCTTTTAATATTGCTCAAGGTATTGAAAACTTAATCTTTGCCTACTAGTGTTGTCTGTTGATAACTTGCAAACAGTTTGGACCCAGATCAGGCCCGGCAAAATGTTGGGCCTGATCTGCATCCAAACTGTTTGCCACTCTGATGGTATTCCTGAATTTTTTTAAAAGAAATGATTTTGTAAAAAGTCAGCAGACAACAATAAAAGCATGATAAACTACCCAGCATGCAGAGCGTTAGAACGCTGTGTGTAATATGTAGAGTTGGAATGGCAAACAGTGTAAACCCTGATCAGGAGCAGTCTGATCTGGGTTGACAATGTTTGCTTATACTTATGCCTCTATCTGTCTAAATATTTAGCACTCCGAGAAGGGGTCAATCATGAACTGATTTATATAAAAAAAAAAACAATGATAATCAAAAACATCTATTGCCAAAATGAAGATTTTGCATTTTTTATCACCAAAATGATTATTTTTTGCTCGATCACAGTAAACAAACAAATGTGTGTCACTATTGGTCCGCTTAACGTTTCGCCAGTGTGCCATTAGTGGCCTGCTGGGATGCTGGTACTCACTTCCCTAAAAAGTCAACAATATTGGATCATTCAGCATGTGTCAATCATCCTCAAGAACAAAACAAGTTGTCATGCTATCCATAATTGTCACCTGATAATAGGTGATGATGTACAGAAGGCCACAGCACAGTTATATGCCAGGAAAGGTCTCCAAGAGTCATATGATAAATATGTCATCTCATGGCCTTATCTTGGTGGGCAGAGCTCAGTGACTCAGTTTTTAGAGTGTTGAAGGGTTACTTGTTCGAGACTCATCGCCTAAGACTCATCGACTCTGTAAGAGTCGCTGTGTTTTGACCTTGAGCAAGACACTTTATCTGCTGCTTAGGACTGGTTCAATCCAAGAAGACCCGTCCAGACATGACTGAAAAATTGTTGACTGGGACGTAAAGCATCAAATCAAACAAACAAAAATTGAGGTGTTTGAATATATTGGGTAAATACAGCCCTTCCTGAAAAGGCAATTTCAATCTATGGAAAAAATTAAAGATGATTGAGATGCTTGAATTTGCAGGGGCAGATCCAGGATTTCTGGAAAGGGGTTTCATATGTATAAAGGTGTGGGGGTTCGAATTGCTAATGTACTAGTTTTACCATAGATTGTCTGCCTGTACTTGAAGATAATTCACAAGCTTTAGCGAGTGGATTTTCTTACATACAGGCGGACAAACCATGGTATAACTATTTTATACCACCCACATCAGTGTAGACCTTGCACAGCATTGGCTATTTGGTGCTTAAGTTGGTAATGGTGGTATAATAATTTTTATCGGATATTTCTTATATATCCCATGAAAATGAAATAATTTGGTCTCGCTGAGATTATTTCATTTTCATATGTTCAGTCTAGGGACAAGATGCCCCTGTACTTTAAAACAATCACTGCTGAGTAAAATTACATATATCAACACTCTGTCAGATTTGCTTTCAAAATAAACAGCCTAGATAAAATCGTAAGCTTGTCGTATCTCCATGCATGTAAAACTTGAGGCCAGTGATTAGCTTTGGATACAAGTAAACTTCATTTAACAGTGAAGACCCAGATGAAATGCTACATCTGGCGACATTTGATCAGCGTCTGCACTGTTACCCATTGAAGGGCCAGCAAAACACATCTGAAAATGTCGTCTGCTAAAGTTGTTTGCTGTAACATCCAATGTAGATGGAAGATTTAATTGGAACATGAAGGGTCAATAGACTTACCGCTTTTATGTATGTGGCTGTTTGTCGCATACTTTGCTGTTTTTATACAGTAGTAACTTATTAAAATTAAGTTAATTTCTGGAACAGTCTAGTCTGGGTTTTGATAGATAAAATAGATTCAACAAAAACAAGGCAATGATGTATATATTATGTTTTGCTGTATGCATGGGGCTATCTTATAACAGAGTAATTTCTAAATTCAGATGCTGAGCCCAGTTAAATAAACAATTAATCTCAGAGTGTTGATAACACAATTACTGGCGAAATTTATGAACTCCAATCCGAGTTCCTCAAAAGCGCTTGTCTCTAGACTGTGTTGTTTAATAAAAACAGGGGCGGGGAGAGGGACTTGAGTGAACCACCTGAAACACCTCTGTATCAGCCACTGATTTGGGATGTTTGCTGAGACAAAAACAATATTCAGGGCTGAAATACAATGTACTTTGGAAATTCCAATGATCACTGGTTAAAGTTGTCAAGATAATTAGATTATTCTTGAATTCAAGTTTTTTGAGGCTGACTTTTTCATAGAAAGTCAGTCTCAAAATACTGAAATAGGCTGATTATAGGAGTTGAAATTCTAAGTTCAGGATTTGGGAAATCCAATGCATTAAACTGTATAGAAGATCACATGGTTTATGCTTTATTCTTTCATCAGTTTCAGTGTTAGGGGTCTATTTGATGACAGGTTATGCATCATTGATGGGTATGGGGTCTGACTGTTGACAGGTCTTGCTGTCACATGCCTTGAAAATGTTTGTTGATGACACAACATAACATTTAAGTTTTTTCAGTTTTCAATTTTGTTTGTCAAATATATTTGGATTCTAATTAAATATTCCCTTTTGTTTTGATGTGGTTCATGTGGTGAGGCGGGCGACCAGTCATTTGTTACCACTATTGGCCCTGACCTACGTGAAAGTGTGGGACAGTTACCTTTTGAGTTCCCGTACAGTGCCGAGGTGCTGTTGCACAAATAAACCCCAGAAATTTATTGTTAAAAAGAGCAGGGGCTAGGATTGCTAATTAGTACGCACAGGGAAGGGCTATAATTCTTTAAAAATTGTTGTCCCCACCATTGCCAGCCAATCATGAAAGTTGTTGTTCCAATGTTCCAAAAGGCTGTGGTTTGTCTGAATGTGGTTCTGAAAACAATGCTAACAAAAATGAGATTGCTAGCTTAATTCAATTAGAGAATGTGTTTCTCAAAAAAATCCTAAAACATGAGATAAGTATGTCTGAAAACTGGTCTCAAGCATGTCCATTTCTTTCATGGCAATGCTTCGGCCCCTAGACCTGGCCCTGTTCAATTTTGACAGTTTCCTACTTATTAGTGCATTGTGGTCTGCATTTAACCAGTTTCTTTTGTGTATACCCAAAAATGTGAATGAAAATTGTTCCAAAATATGTTTTCTGTCTAGAAGAGACTACATTTGTATTCTGAAGGTGCATGTAACTAGGCAAACTATATCTCTTTTTAATGCCGTTTGCACGCCCGTTTTGTGCTTCTCCAATAATGCTTTTTGTTTACTTATACGTTTGTATGACGTGAAAATTTATCGCATTGACGCTGAGCGCGGGAATTTGGAGTTTTGCCTGTTCCAAAAACTCTGTTATGTCGGAAACAATTCAAAACAACTGGAAAACCAGCCATGTTCGGTAAAAATTGAAAATGGACACTTGACTGATAAATATAAAATATAAATACAGTCGAATCTCGTAATTTCAAAGTCAAAGATACTGGAGATTTAATTTCAAATTATCGAAAATTCGAATTATAGGAAGCTTGTGACACTGTGACAACAGGGACACAATAATTACAAATGGTGTTAGCTTTTACGCCATTTCTTAACAATCTAGGCATTCCCTTACACTTATATAGAAACTAGTATGAACATTTGTTGATGTAGTCAAATCAATTTCAATTTTCAACACTTCAATGAGGTTGGGTCTTTGATATGGCAGTTCACTGTCATATCTTTTCTTGTTAATGACCATCTTTGAGAAATGTGTCATTAAGCATGAAAGATTTCTGCTGAATTCTTAGTTGGCATTAATCATTAGCGTTGTTTTTACCTTTTAAAGGATATAGCTGACCACTAACTACGTCATGTTTGAGGACAAATTTGATAAATGTATAAACAGCTTCATATATCATCCAGCTTAAAATTAATCTGTACCACTGGCACTGTATGATGTTGTCATACATATCTTGATTAATAATGTGAACCTAGAAAAGACTGCTTCTCCACAGACTGTGATCTATTCCCTACACTGATCGCCAATACAGTAAAACCTGTCTTAAGCGGCCACTCAAAAATAGACAAAATGACAAATGGTAGCTTAATACAGGTCAAAGTATTGCAGAATGCTCCCCTTGGAGCATTCTGCAATACTTTTGACCTGCATTAAGCGATAATTGGTCTTGAAAACCAATTTTTGTTCTTTTGAGAGTGGTCGTTTGAGACAGGTTTTGCTGTTTGTGTTTTATTAGTTCAACAGGTTTGCTATATATAGAGCTGTGATTGGTAAATTTTCTAAAATTTTGAATTCTTTTTCCCTTTCTGTATGCTTCTCCCAGAAGCAGTCCGATCTGGATGTGTGTTTGTCTAGGCTATTTTGACGGACAAACAGTGTTTGAAACATTAGAACATCTACTGTAATGAAATATGTTGTGATGTCAGCTTGAACTAATATAACTAAAAATAATTCATATTAATGGATTAAATATGAAAACAACATATGTTGATGTATGTAATGATTATTGGATACGTCTACATTTACGTATACTGTTTACGTATGCAGTTTCTTATGCAGTCAACTATATCATGCTGAATTCACATATAAGTACATATGCAGGTGATTGTATATTTGACTAACCCTCCCTTTGTTTACTGGAAACCCCTAAATGGATACTTTGACAAAAAGTGAAAACCCAGATGAAATTACACAGATACAGTGTTTCATCAGCATCTGCACTGTTTGCTATTCTGACAAGCATTTTGTGTTTTCCAGCCCTGATAACCATCATTTTATTTGCGAACAGAAAGAGAAAAGTGTCAAAAAATTACCATATTTATTATCTTTACCATAAACAGACAAATGCTTGCAAATAACGTGAACATTCAGGCCTCTAGATAAGAGTGCATAATTGAAAATTAATTTTCTTATTTCTCAAAGAAAACATATGTTGTGGGTACTCAAAAGAACCGTCTCAATGAGACGGTTCTTTTGAGCACCCAAAACAAATGTTAAAACTGATGGGTAAGGAAATATTCACATTTTTACGCTAAAAATATTTATTGTTGTTTTACCTATGACATTGTATATTTCCAGGTTCTCTTAGCAAGACACAAAACAGAGGAGAAAGTGTTTGCTGTTAAAGTGCTTCAGAAACAGGCTATTATGAAGAGAAATGAAGTGAAACATATCATGTCCGAAAGAAATGTTCTTCTAAAGAACGTTCAACATCCATTTCTAGTTGGTCTTCACTACTCATTCCAGACTCCCGACAAACTCTACTTTGTTTTAGATTATGTGAATGGAGGAGAGGTGAGTAGCCAGGGAATAATAGGGAGAATTCACCTTTCCAAAAACCACACCTACTTAAAAGGGGACAGCAACCCTAATGATAAGTATGTTTGATCAGAAAGAGCTCTTTGAACCATGAATTTTGATACAAGTATTATCAAAATTGGTTGAAAAATGGGCAAGTTGTGGGCATTTCAAGAACACAATATGGCCAATTTTGAATATTTAATTATAGTTTTCAGAATTTTTTCAACTGCTAAACTTTTAGTTATCACTACTATCACATCATCTGTGTTTCAGCAGATATGCAGCTTTATGCATAAGGAAACTGTTTCATTTTAGATTAATGCAAATAATCCATTGGTTTGTCTTTTATTTTGGTTACGCATATTTAATTAGGCTGAGTGACATCACTAAGCCTTCAAAATTGCCACTTCCATTACAGTCCATTTGCAAATATTCAAACGCCCACAACTTCCACATTTTTCAACCGATTTAGATGAAACTGTTATCAAAATTCATGGTTTATTAAGATCTTTCATATAAAACATAGTTATCATCAGGGTTGCCTCTGTTTACTAGCGTCGTCTGCTGAATTGACCTTTGCAAACAGTTTGGACTCAGATCAGGCCCGTCAAAATGTCGGGCCTGATCTAGATCCAAATTGTTTGACATTCTGGTGGTATTCCTGAATTTTTTTTTTTTCAAAAAATATGATTTTGAAAAAAATTCATCAGACGACAAAAGGCATGAAAAAATACCCAGCATCTACTATCTGTAAGGTAAACCTGAGATTTTTTTAGGGAGATTGAACATGTGTGACTATGTCACATGCAAAGTCTTTGTTGCATTGGTCAGTTTTACACTATCAGGTGAATTTCGAGAGACATTCTGGGCCTGGTTCGCAAAGGTCTATTAGACTGATCTATGACACTTTGTCTAATGTTTCGTAGAAAGATAACGGCAAAACACTAAACATTCATGGCATCAAAATTTGGCAATCTTAAAAAATTGACATATTGGCGTAGCTTAAATTGTATTGTTCATAATTTATAGACCTTTAAACTAGTTTTCTTTCTCTTAAAGGAAATAATGTGATCCTCTAATGAGCTTTTCTTTAGAAAGAATTTGCTCCCTCACATTATATCTCTTTTAATAAATTCAATATTACATGAGCACTCCGGCTGTAATATCCTCTATGTCTTTAAGGCTTAATGTATGCCAAACAGGATAATATGAGCCACGACATGTGATTTCCAAAAATGTGGCATTTTGACAAGTGTAGACTCAGACGAGCCTGTGCAGCCTCCTTTTAAGCTTCGAAACTCCAATTGCCGTTCAGTCAGTCCCGTAATAGTCATAGAATGTTCAAGCAGCTTGCAAAGGCTCTGATCAGTCTGCGCCTATGCCCAGGCTGATCTGAGGCTTTGCTGGTCGCACATACCACATTGTTGGAAATCTCATGCTATGGCTCAATATGACTTATATTAATTGTCTATATCACCTTTGATCTACAAAACTCTTTTATTATCATTTCAGTTGTTCTTTCATCTACAACGAGAGCGATATTTCCCAGAAGTACGAGCTCGATTCTATGCCGCAGAGATGGCATCTGCCATAGGCTATCTTCACTCTTTAAACATAATATACCGTGATCTCAAACCAGAAAATATTTTGCTCGACTCAAAGGTAAAATTCTCAGTAACTATTGTTTTCTACCAATTACACTACACTGTAGTTTCCATATTCACTGTAATTACAATTTCCACAGAAATTACAACATTCACTGTAATTACTCCAATCACTGTAGTTGCTATATTTTCTGTACAGTAAAACATGTCTAAAATAGCCACTCAAAAATAGACAAAACTAAGATCTTAATGACAAATCCCCTTGGAGCATTCTGCAATACTTTTGACCTGCATTAAGAGATAATTGGTCTTGAAATCCAATTTTTGGTCTTTTGCTGTATTACAATATTAACTGTGATTGCAATGGTCATTGTAATTACCATATTTACTGTAATCAAATATTCACTGTAATTACCATATTTATTATAAATACAAACCATATTCACTGTAATCACCATATATGCTCTTACAAGGACATAAAGCACATATTTAGGTATTCTTTAACCTCTTGAGTATTGCTTACTAGTCTGATTGCAATAGGGTTAGTAAGGCATGGTTTATGGTTGGATGGTACAGGGGACAGGCTAGGTTTATGTCTGAATGCTCCTTGATATAAAAATTAAGCCTTACAGTAAAACCTCAAAAGAACCTTACAGTAAAAACTCAAAAATAGACAAAACAAAGATCTAAATGATATGAAACCTGTGAAAAATTCCATAGGTGCAAATTTCACAGGTTTCATATTATGTAGATGGCCGTATATCATAAGCGCGGAAATCATACCGTGACGTTGTATGAAAAGCGCTTGAAAATAAGGTATCATTTGCGCGGCTCGCCTTTAGGCTAATTATCGATATAATTGCCCAGCTTACCTGTGTTCACAACCGTCTTGCTCAGGTATAACCGTTATCTTAGTCATATTTTAGAAGGGTTTTAAAGTTTTTAGACGTTTTCGTATTTTGTTTTTAAACTTGTATTTTAACCAGGAATTTTAAACTAAACCATGGATTTTAAAATCTCTGATACGAATAAGGGAAAGAGATGGCTTAAATATATAGATTTGACGATGTTCTAAAATGCAGCACCTGCGATCTCAAGTCAAAAGGAAAGCAACGGACGATCGTTATCTTTTCTATGGTTTTGATAACGAGATACGACTATAGTATGTTTAACCTGTCCAAGTGACATATAAAAGTAATTAAAAACCGCGCAATTTAAACGCGCATATGATAGTACTTTTTCCGCGCTTTCGTAGAAAAAAAAACGCGCATATGATATATCAATCCGCGCAAACGTTTGGGGCAATTTAAAGACCTTGAAAAGTAAAGTTTACAGTTAGTGATATATTTTTACTTTCTACCTGACCCAATCATTCATCATGTTGCCATATATAGTGTTTGATGGATTGGCTTAAAATACCACCAAGTGTGTTCATTTTATTAGTATCATAAATTTCCTAAAATTTCTGACTTCAAATTTTCTCTTTATCTTGCTTTTCACAGCTAACTCTTTCCTTTTGTCGTCTGCTGATAACCTTGGCAAACAGTTTGTACCCAGATCAGGACCGACATTCTGTCGGTCCTGATCTGGATCCAAAACGTTTGACACTCTGATAGTATTCCTGAAAGAATTTTTCAAAAAAGTTGATTTTTGGGGAGAAAAAAAACAGCAGAGGATAACAAAGTATTCAAAATTTCCCAGTAGGTTTGGTGATAGGCTACTGGGTATATTTTGATATGAAAGACTACCAATTTACTGACTTAGTACTTCAAATTCTTTTGCACTCAAAATTTATTGGCTATCACCAGCATATGCATATTCTACTCAACATTTCTTGAGGGTTTAAGATTATATAAGAGATTAGATGTAATCTTTTACAGGTCAATGATAATTGTGACCCATGAGAATGAATAAGCATAATATAAATTTTTAACAATTGTTTGAACTGCAAACTATGATGCTCACTTCAGCTGCAGCTACCAGCAAAATACTGAGGTGTGGAATATTTATTCTTTTTTTCCTCTATTTTTACCGTTTTTTACCCTTATCCTGCCAAAATCGCTAACTGTTAATATATTTGCCCCTTAATCACCACTCGATAAAGACATTTTCCAAAAACTGTTTGTAAAAATATAAAGATCTAAAGACAATAGAATGCAATTTTTTTTTTTAAATTATAACCTGACACCCCTAGATATGTATAATGGACTATCTCAAGTTTATTGTATCAAACCAGAAGGAAGAATCCATTAGTATACAAAAGGTAAATTGCTAAATGATATTCCCAATCCAGACCCTAATTCGAAGAGAAGATTGCTCTTTTTCATATTTCTCTACAAACATAATTGATGTGGGTACTCATTTGAAACATCTCTCATGAAACCAGGGAGCGCAGTGGCTCAGTGGTAGAGTGCTTAGCTCGAGACCAAAGGGCGGCGGGTTTGAGCCTCACCGGCGTCACTGCATTGTGGTCCTTGAGCAAGACACATTTATCCTAGCTTAGTACTGGTTCAACCCAGGAAGGCCCGTCCCTATATAACTGAAAGATTGTTGATGGGACGTAAAGAATCAATTCAAACAAACAAATCTCATGAAACAACAAGAGAAGTAAAGAAAGAAATCTTCCTGTTTGGTTAAAAAATCTTATCTAAACCCTCATTTATATGGGTTCTAAAGTATATTCCGGTACTTGTATTTGAGTTGTGACTTGTGATTTCCAACAATGTGGCATTTTGACAAGTGTAGACTCAGACAAGCCTGTACAGCCTCCTTTTAAGCTTAGAAACTCCAAATAATGTTCGGTCAATAGCTTAATATTCATAGAATATTCAAGCGACTAGCAAAGGCTCTGATCAGACTGCGCGTATGCGCAGGCTGGTCTGAGCCTTTGCTGGTCGCACCTACCACATTGTTGGAAATCTCATGCCACGGCTCAATTTTGTTATTCAACCTTCATCTGTCCTTCTAAATCCATTTATTATATGTGCTTGGACAAGAAAAAATATGTCTGGGGTTTGCGACCAGGTAAGGTTCAAGCCAGCCTGCTCAGCTACAGAGACTAGATAGAATGTTAAAAGTTTGCCTGTAAGAAGATTAGATGTTATACTTTCCAGAAATCGAATAATAATGGTGCTGATCAGACTGCCCGGATGCGCAGGCTGGTCTGCGCCTTAGTTGTTCACTATCAACAAAGTCAGGATTTCTCGCATTGAGGCACAAAAATAAATAAACTAGAATTAGGACAAAAATTTCCTCTGTTTTACTTTTTGACACAATTTATGAATGAAGAGGAAAGTTACTTGATGCTTAAACTTAATTAACAATGTCACAATTAATCTTGTTAATTTCCTACCTGGCCAATTATGAAACCAAAACAAAATCCCCCTTTTCCTACCAGGCAAATCATCAGTCATTTATTGTCAAGTGAATTTGTGGTAATGAGTAGTTTGGTAGAATAATATCAAATATAAAAATTAATGTTTTGCGATTCACTTCAAAGTGTATCTAACTCTTTCCCCTCTCATGGCATCAATTGTTCACCTCCTGATAATCTTACAAACAATTTTGGACCCAAATCAGCCCCCCCCCCCCCCCAAAAAAAAAAAAAAAAAAAAAGTTTATCCTGATCTGGATGCTGCATTTAAAACAAATATGTAAGGAAACAAATCAGAGTGTCAAATAGTTTGCAATTGTATTCCTTAAATATTTTTCAAATTTGATACTCTGATTGTATGCCTTGAATATTTTGCAAACTATTTGATACTCTGATTGTATGCCTTAAATATGATACTCTGATTGTATTCCTTAAATATTTTGCAAATTATTTGACACTGATTGTATTCCTTAAATATTTTGCAAACTAGTTGATACTCTGATTGTATTCCTTAGAGATCTTTTCAAAAAAAAAGTTTTTTAAACTGCACATACAACAAAGCAGCATGCAAAATATGCAAGTATCCAAAGAGTTCAAAAATGAAAAGAAAGGATTTTGAGCTTATAAATAGAAATATGTTTAGCCCAAGGCCTTTTTCATGGATATTGCCTTGAAATACCTACCAAACAAGGTTGTTTTCCTACTTTACGAAATTTATTTCATATGTGATAAATCTAAGATGAATTGGGGCACATGATTCAAAACAGGATACCTGGCCTAAATATTTTGGAATAAAACCAATGTTGACATCTTTATCGACATAATAAAATACAGCCACTATGATAATAGATGTTGTAGTACTTGTTTCACACTCAGACGAGCTTGCGCATATCCGCAGTCTTGCGAGAGCCTTCGCTTCTTGCATACACAAAGTATGGAAGTAGAGGAAGGTGCAGAGTAAAAATGATACCTCTAGCCCCCCCCTGGATATATTAGAATTTGCATTTTAAGGAGGCTGTTACGCACATGTGATAAGTACCAAAATATCCAAAGGCGGCCTAATATAGCTTTTTTTTTAATTATCAAAGTAAAAAATATGTTTGGAAAAAACTTTGTAGAGCATTATTCTTGTTTTAGGAGTTTTAATATACCGTATTATGTTGCAATGATCTATCCCTATTTGAAATACATAATGATTTCTTTTCTCTTTTCTGCTGAATGAACCTATGGAACTCATAAACTTGAGTGTAAAAGTTGGATATTTCAAAATAGTCACATTCTTACCGATTTTCTGTAGCCTCTTTCAAAATATATTTGTACTAAATGGAAATTTATCTGAAGTTCACCTTGATAAGATACTCAAAACTTCATATGCTTTTTAACCCTTAAAGGTTTGTATACTGGAAACTTTTACAAACAGTGAAGACCTAGATGAAATGCCGCATAATGCGGAATTTCATCAGGGTCTGCACTGTTTGTTAAGGTAAAAAATTTGATCTTCAGACGACAAAAAAATACAATATTTTAAAAGTATAACCGGACACCCCTTAATATATACAATGAACCATCCCAAGTTTTTGTATCAAACCAGAAGGAAAAATCCATTAGTATACAAAGGGTTAAAAAGTGGAATCTTGCATATAATAATTTTAATTGTCAACTATAAATTTTTAAGATTTCAAAAGGGAAAACTCCTGTGATCCCATAGGGACTTTGAGATTTTGCTTAACCCATAATTTGCAGCAGACGACAATTTAAAATTTTTTTCAAAAATAACAAATAAGGCATGATATTTCATGAGAATCGTCTGCTGGCAGACAATTCTCATGAAATATCATACCTTATTTTTGTCTAAAATTGGGAAAGATGTCTCAAAATTTGTCGTCTGCTGCAGTTAAGGGTTAAGGCCAATCCATCTGAATATTTAGCGTAAGCATGATAAGTGTGAAACTGTCCAGTGACTTGTCACTTTGACATCATAATTATTATGTACAACTGCTATATTTGACAGACAGTTATGAGCTCATTTGAATACTAACTTTTGACCTTAATGCCATCGGCCATGGCCAGCCGCTTATATAACGTTCATGCAAAACACACATCTAATTCAGGGTTTGACCAAACCTTTATGCCGTGCTCAGGCTATTTTTTATTAGCTGCCGAACAATGAGTTGGGTACCAAATATCGTGGGTTGACTTACAGCACAAAGCAAAGTGTCCGTGAATCTGTAGAGCTACCTATAGGGCAAGGCAAACTCAATTGCAAATTTAATTTCGTCAATTTGCCCTGCCGCTTATATAAGAGGGTCTGGATGGGGTATAATGATTAGTGAATAATGGCTCTTTTTTATAATGAAAAGTGAATAACGAGCCAAAAAATAATGAATAGTGAATATTGAGGGCCTAAAAAATATTGAATAATCCTATTTTTTAATGAATTGAAGAAAAAATTAATGAATAGTGAATAATCAGATTTCTTTGCCACCTTTTTATACTGTTAATGAATAATTGGTCTTATTTTAATGAATAACCCAAAATTTTGATGAGATGAATAAAAAAAAACAAAAAAACATGTCTGTTAATACTTTTGTCTTGGGTCCTAGAGTTTTAAAAATTGAAAAAAATTTGAGTACTTCATAAATTCAATCTAGAGACAAGCGCTTTTGAGGAACTCGGATCCGAGTTCATAAATTTCGCCAGTAATTGTGTTATCAACACTCTGAGATTAATTGTTTATTTAACTGGGCTCAGCATCTGAATTTAGAAACTACTCTATTATAAGATAGCCCAATGCATACAGCAAAACATAATATATTCATCATTGTCTTGTTTTTGTTGAATCTATTTTATCTATCAAAACCCAGACTAGACTGTTCCAGAAATTAACTTAATTTTAATAAGCTCCTACTGTATAAAAACAGCAAAGTATGCGACAAACAGCTACATACATAAAAAGAGGTAAGTCTATTGACCCTTCATGTTCCAATTGAATCTTCCATCTACATGGGATGTTAACTAGTACTTTAGCAGACAACATTTTCCGATGTGTTTTGCTGGCCCTACAATGGGTAACAGTGCAGACGCTGATCAAATGTCGCCAGATGTAGCATTACATCTGGGTCTTCACTGTTAAAGTAAGTTTACTTGTATCCAAAGCTAATCAATCACTGGCCTCACCTTTTACATGCATGGAGATACGACAAGCTTACAGATTGTATCTAGGCTGTTTATTTTGAAAGCAAATCTGACAGAGTGTTGATATATTTAATTTAACTGCATTAATTGTTTTAAAGTACACAGGGCATCTTGTCCCTAGATTGAATTTATTCAACCAGTTTTATTTAAGAGATTTTAAAATTGAAAAAAATGTGAGTACTTCATTAATTTAACCCTTAAAAGCATGACATTTGTATAGTCAATACATCAGATGACATTTTCATTAAGCTTGAAAAGTTCACACTCCAGGGTGCTAACCATCCACCTCATAAATTTCAGCGGTGTATTTATGGTGACCCTGGTAGCGATTATAAAAGTACATCTAGTGGACAATCATTGCTTATCGGAGCAAAAACTGACATGTCACTGACCTCTAGCAAATAACTGACCATAGAAAATAACCCATGTTCACTCACCTTAATGTTAAACCCTAAAAGGCATACTAAATTTTCAGCTGGCGACATTTTTTAAATTTTGATGATGCTTTAAGACATCAAAATAAGACTTGATATTTCATATGAATCATCTGCCAGCAGATGATTCACATGGAATATCAAGTCTTATTTTCTACAAAAGACAAGGGAAAATGTGACAAAATTTGTCCTCAGCTGCATTCGTGATTGGCACTTTAAGGGTCAATTTTGTGGCAAAGACAATAAAGTGCACCAAAGTGGAAGAACAGCGAAAATTGCAATGTCAGCTACATGACTAACTAAGGCAAAATTACTTCTGCCCATTACCTCACCTGTAGCACCATCAAAAATGCTTGATTGTCAGAAATAAGTTCATTGGTGGACAATAATTGTTGATCAGATTAAAATTTGGCATGTAACTTATACCTCCCCCCCCCCCCCCCACACACACACATCTCTTCCCCCCCCACCCCCCCCCCCCCCCCCCAGCAATGAGGGCTGACTTCAATTTATTTTGTGTTCAATTACTCCTGTTGTACTCAGTGGCCAAGCCTACTCCTGTAGTTGGGTGGTGCACTCTCTGTTGCAGCTTTCAGAGAGATAGCCCTGTTATATTCGTCTTCTTGACATGATGATGAAATTTGCTTCACTCGAGGCAAATTTGGGTGGGGGTTAGGGGCTTTTGGTCTATCCCATTCTTCTTTTCTATCTCCCTCTCTCTGGGAGGAGTCCTGACATGACTGAAATATTGTTGGTTAGGGCTTTAAGCCTTAACTCAATCAATTAATAGAATAACAGGATTTCATATATTGTGGCTTATTAGCTATAGAAAAGGCTTTGGACAGCAAATATTCTTACACAGAAGTAGTAAAAATGTGATATTAGAGTTATGTTTGGTTGCAAATATAGTATATCTATGCCGTCAGTATGGGTTATATAAATCTAAAGTTGCTCCATCTAATACATACCCGGGCTTTGCATACCCTCAAGTTCTTTCAGTACAGAGAAACCTTGGTGTATTTACATATTACCATGAAGAATGTTTACATAATATAATGTACTGATATGATTTGACCTCTTATCAAGTCCCCTCAAGTTTAAGGTTAAAGGAAGGTTGTTAAAAATACTTACATGATGAATGATAAAAATTGTGACATCTACGGTACATACCCTAAATATTCGGACACCTTTATTCCTCGTGATACACATTCTAAAAATAGAATACAATAGGTCTCCATTTACAATCTAATAGTGATGGATTGGCAAAATGTGTACACCCAGATCAGACTGCTCCTGAAGGAGCAGTCTGATCTGTGTGTACACTGTTTGCTCAGGCGTATTAGTCCCCATATTTTGAGTAAATGAGGTAGAATAGGTGAGACAGTTCACAGGAAAGTTAAACTGTCAACTTTTTTGAGTGCTGAATTTCTGAAATACAATACAATACAAATACCTTATTTGCATTCAACATTCACCCAAAAAAGTAAACGTTAGCATAGCATAGCTACCTCACATATGTGTTGCATAGCAAAGGTATGAACTACACAGTGTGCAGCTATGTACCACCCATAGAATAGCATTGGTACCACACATAGCATAACATAGGCACCACACAAAGCATAGCAGTTATCATACATAGCATATGTATCACACATAGCTTAAAGCTGCATAGTCTGTAGCTTTTGATCTTTTTATTTTAGAACTAATGTTTCTATTTTTCAAGAACACAGTAAAAAAACTAAAATTCAGGTATACATTTTATCAATTTCGTAAATCTTAACAAATTATTAGTATCAAAACAACATCATTTATGTTAAAATTAACTTATTATCTATAATTATTGGAGGGACGCAAATAATTACCAACAAGAGAAAAACACACCTGTTTTTATAAGAAAATTCACTTTTCAGTGCAGTTTCAGCTATAGTAAACAGATTTATTGTGGAAACCTAACTTAATTATACTTTTACAAATGATTTAAAAAGAAAATAAAAAAAATTCAAAAAATGTTCATAGTTGCAGACTTAGTCTCTTTAATTAGGTATCACATATAGCATAGGTATCACTCATAGCATAAAAAAAGGTACTATAGTATAGCCTTTAGTATAGTATATCATACATAACATAGCATTGGAATACAAAATGAATCCTGCAATATTTACAAGAAGCAATTTATGATGTATAGAGCTTTCCTGTGTATATCTCAAAATAACATGTTTCAATGTCCATGCAAACCTGTGATGTTGCATAGGAGTTAACATGATATGGCATCCATCAGTGAACATACAATTTACAGGGTTCGCACAGGCTTGAAAGGTACTTGAATTTAGAGGGCTTTCTTGAAAAGTCCTTGAAAATTAGATATACCCTGAAGAGTACTGGCAAATCACTCAAATGCCTTGAAAAGTCTTTGAATTCTTCTATTTTCTGTAGGACATAACACTGGTGATAGAAATCTAAATCAGTATAAAATTATTGTGTCTTTATTTGGTGCAGCATTTGCTGCACCAAATAAAGGCACAACACTTTTATACTAATTTTCTAGTACTAATTTCTCCATTATCTCAGTCTAGCATTTCTGAAGTAGAACTTTAACACTTAAATCAGGATTATTCATAAACTTTAAGTCTTTGAAAAGTGTAGTATAGTCTTGAGAAGTCCTTGAAAAGTCTTTGAATTTTACTCAAACTTGCCTGTATGAGCCCTGATTTAAGGTACAGCAAATTTTTCAATCAGCCTATGTTAGATGTGTAACATATTGGCTTAGAATGACCTCATGTCAGCATCGATGCAAGACTTTGATGTTGGATTGTTACTAACAGCCATGGATCAACACCTGAAGGGATTACATTTTCTATTTTCAGGGCCATGTAGTATTGACAGACTTTGGTCTCTGTAAAGAAGGTATAGAGGGAATGGGAACAACAACAACATTCTGTGGAACACCTGAGGTACGCACCAACTCTGTCTTTAACACTCTGTATACTAATGCTCCATATATACAATGGACCACACCAAGTTTATTGTATCAAACCAGTCACAGGTTAAACAACCACGCAACTAGCAGGTTAGCAAAGAGGTAGTTCATGAACTTGAATTAGAAGATATAGCTGACAATTTGCAGTAGAGTGACAGGAATTTAAATACTGATTGGCAGTTTTGGATGTTTAAAAGAGGCAAAGACAATGGACATGATACTTAGAAAATGTAAATTTCCAAATATGTAGTTTTCTTCCTTATTTTCAGTAACATATGTTGAAGGTACACATTTGAATTGCCTCTAATATCCAATGTGTACCTACAACATATATCTTTTCAATAAATGAGTTTTTCACCATAAGCTTTTTTTAAACAAATTCTCAACCACTTTCATTTATTCAAAGAAATGAGCATGCAGAAATGATCAACTTTTCATGTAGTTTGTCATGCACCTGGATGACAATAATAGACTGTCTATTTTATGCTTCTGGCAGTTTATCTTGAGATGTTTCATGGGAGTATATTGCTAAATGGCTAGTTGCGTGGTGGTAAGCCAGTATGTGAGATTTTGGTACTGATTTGTTTGTGTTGGTGCTTTACATCCCAGTGACCAATTTTTCAGCCATGTTGGGACGTTTTCCAGCCTTCCTGGGTTGAACCCGTAAACTAGCAACCCTTTGATCCCAACTCTAACACTCAATGACTGAGCCACTGCGCTTGTGCAGTGGCTCAGTGGAAGAGTGTTTGACCATAGATAAATGGGTTATAATGTGCAGATTGATCTGGACTAGGATCTGGGCTATCATGATCCACATAATTATGCAAAGAAACGTATTCTCATGTTGTGGCTCACATTTTAATATCACAATAGAATGATTTCTTTACTTATAGATAGCTAAACCTGTTAATCTAGTTCCCATTTTCATTTTGAAAATATATTTTTATTAGGTTATCAAATGAACTACTTAGTGTATGCAATCAACCTTTAACTCTTTGCTTATTCTGGTGATAACCTTTGCAAACAATTTGGACCCCAATCAGGCCTGACAAAATGTCGGGCCTGATATGGATCTAAACTGTTTGACACTCTGATGGTATTCCTGAAAGAATTTTTGAAACTTTTGTGTGATTCAAGTAACCAAATAAAACTTATTGTTGCAGGAAGGCTAGAAGGTACAAAACCAAGAGGAACATTACCTTTCCTGTATTTATCAAAATAGAAAATTAAACAAGTAAAATAAAAAAGTACTGAAATCCAAACAACAAATATCTTCCGGGGTTCCATAAAAGGGTTACTCAGTCATCCACCGTTTTGCCACTTAACCCAATATTGCACTGAGAACCCATAATAAGGTTATTTAGGGTACTGCAACATTTCATCAGGATCCATACTGTTTGATGATGCATTGAAATATATACATGTACTGGTATCATGATTTGAAAATTGTGACCTGAAACCCCTAAAAATATGTAATGGAGAACCCCACCTTTGTTGAATCAATATGTCGTGGGAAATCACTTTATTATTTACTACTTGTCCCCCCACCCCTCTCTTCCATCCATCCCAACATGTTAATTAACTCTTTGTTTTCTAAGGATTTTCCCATACAGATAGATACAATAAGGATAGGATTGTCAATTATCTGTTTTAAGGGGCCACAGGTAGAAATTTCCAAATAATTATGTTCTTCATTCCCTTAAGAATATATCTATCTTAGCAAACGATGCAGGCCATGATGTAATGCTGAATGTTTGCCAAAGTACCCCTTTAGGGTATCCAGTATACAAAGGGTTAAAAAGATATTTTGGCAATCAAGATCTGCAGAGTGTTCAGGATCTTCTCTTTGTGGTATAATATTGTGGTCTTGTTTGGCCTTTACTTAAGAGTGCGTAACAGAAAAATAATTTCTTATTTCTGAACCAAAACATATGTTGTGGGTACTCAAAAGAACCGTCTCAATGAGACGGTTGTTTAGAGCACCCAAAACATAAGCAATAAATTATGGCTAAGAAAATATTGACAATTTTATGCTGAAAATTTTTGTTTATCTAAAACCTATGCATGACTCACTATATTTCAGTATTTGGCACCTGAGGTGTTACGGAAGCAGCCATACGACAAGACGGTGGATTGGTGGTGTCTTGGTGCTGTACTATATGAAATGATGTATGGATTGGTAGGTTCTCAGAAAAAAAAATACTCTTTTAGTGATGATTTTTTTAATGGAATCTTCCAGTGGATGGGAGCCAAGTGGCTCAGTGGTAGAGTGCTTGACTCAGTCCGAGAAGCCGCGGGTTCAAGCCTCACCGGTGTCACTGCATTGTAGTCCTTGAGCAGGACACATTTATCCTAGCTTAGTACTGGTTCAACCCAGGAAGACCCGTCCCTGTTTAACTGAAAGATTGTTGATGGGACGTAAAGAATCAAATCAAACAAAACAAGTTAAGCTTTTCCTTCATGAGTATTCATGCTAGGCTTCACCCACTCTGAATGATTATATAAATGCATGTAAGCCCTTATGTTGGTACATAATACAAAGGAATTATTTGTCAGGTCCACTTGTGTAGCTCAGATATAATCATATTTCAATAAGCAAGCAGAGTAGACCCTGATCAGGCAGCTCTTACAAAAGTGTTAAAAGGTGCCCCTATGAGATAAATGACTCGCTGAAAAAAGCAAGCAAATTGTCCCTGAAAAGACTGCTCCTATGTTGGACTATTTTTTTTTGGCGCTGAGTTATTTGGTTCAAGTTCTCATAGCATTAATAGATCTATGCCACAACATTGAAAATGACATAATTAACATTTTAACTGTTGGTGTCTTTGCAAACATCTTGGACCCTGATCAGTCCCAACAATTCATTTGACACTGATTGAATTACTAAAAGAATTTTGGAAAATGTTAATTATGAAAAAAAATCAGCAGATGACAAAAACATGCAAAGTTTCCAAGCACCCAAAGACTTAATGTCATGTGCCAATTTACTAGTGAAGATCCAGGTCAGCTGGCTTTTTCAGAGTTTGAAATCATAAAAACTTATAATTACTTATATTAAACAATATTTATCATATGACATCACTTCTGGGAGTGGAATAACGGCATATAATAAAATTGATAAACCACTAGTGGTTAAAAGATTTTCGGGAAACGTTATGATTTACGCAACAACGTTGCATACATAATGACAAATTTGTAATGTTTTTACGCCAGAAATGAGATTTCGAAGTAATCTCAATGTCATATGATAAATAGAATCTAACATTCCTGCTCTTGTATGATTGAATTTATTAAACTTGTTGCGAAAAAGAGACTTGGGATGTAAAGCAACAAAACAAACAACCAAAAACAACATTGAAATGACATAATTAACAATATAAACTGTTGGCGTCTTTGCAAACAGTTTGAACCCTGATCAGTTCCAACAAAGCATTTGACACTGATTGAATTACTAAAAGAATTTTAGAAAATGTTAATTTTGAAAAAAAATCAGCATTCGAAAAAAAAACAGCAAAGTTTCCCAGCACCCAAAGACTTAATATACATATTTACTAGTGTAGATCAAGGTCAGCTGGCTTTTTCAGAGTTTGAAATTATAAAAACATAATTACTTATATTAAAATATATTTATCATATAACATTGTGTCTGGGAGTGGAATAACGCCATGCAATAAAATTGATAAACCACAAGTGGTTTACAGATTTTCGGGAAACGTTATGACATACATAACAATGTTGCATACATAATGACAATATTATAATGTTTTTACGCCAGAAATGATATTTCAAAGTAATCTTAATGTCATATGATAAATAGAATCTAACATTCCTGCTCTTGTATTATTGAATTTATTTAACTTGTTGCGAAAAAGAGATAAAACGCTCGGCAAGCCTCACATTTTATCCTTTTCCCCAACTGGTTTAATAAATTTAATAAAACATGAGCACTCATGTAAGATCCTCTATGTTTAATACTTTGCATGTTCTGTAATTTTTCATACTTTTGTTGTCATCCGCTGACTATTTACAAAATTAACTTTTTCAAAACTAAAATTTCATGAACACTATCAGAGTGTCAAATGGTTTAGATCAGAAGGTTGGTCCTGATCTGGGTCCAAACTGTTTGCAAAGGTTAATAGCAGACGACAAAAGTTGCAAACATTGTTATTTGTCCTGTAAAAGTACATCAGTTCCCACGCTCTCTTATTGTTTTCAAACTCCCACTAAACTTTAAATCAAACAAAACAAAAGTAATTTAAATATCACGAGTTTTTTGTCTATTCAGCTTTTCAACATCTAGACAAAAATGAGTACTAGTTATACCATGGGTTGTCGGCCTGTATGTGAAGTTTGTTTGTTTTGTTTGTTTGATTTGATTCTTTACGTCCACTCAACAATCTTTCAGTTATGCGGGACGGTTCTTCCTGGGTTGAACCAGTACTAAGCTAGGATAAATGTGTCTTGCTCAAGGACCACAACGCAGTGACGCCTTGAGCAAGACACATTTATGTGAAGTTAATCCACGAGCTTTATACCACCTACATCAGTTTAGATTTTGCACAGCACAGGCTATTTAGTGCTTAAGTTGGTAAGGGTGGTATCAGTATTGATATGGGCTTTGTCTGAGAAATTGTGATTTAGTTGCATGGGAACAACAGAGGAACAGATCAGCAATCATCAGCCTGCGCATTTGTGCAGGCTGATCAGCACCTTTGTTATTCCCTCTCTGGAAAATATAATAGTTAAATGTGCTACTTCAATACAGTAAAACCTGTGTAAAACGACCACTCAAAAAATGACAAAACAAAGATCTTAATGCTGAATGGTAGCTTAATGTAGGTAGAAAATAAAGCAGAATGCTTCTGCAATACTTTTGACCTGCATTAAGCAATAATTGGTCTTGAAAACCAATTTTTTGTCCTTTTTAGAGTGTCGGTTTTACACAGGTTTGACTGTATTCTCACTAGTCTCTGTGGCTGGGCAGGCTGGTTTGAGTCTAATCTGGTCGCAAACCCGAAGACAGGTTTTCTAGCGTCAAGGCAGATAATTGAACCATGACATGTGATTTCCAACAATGTGGCATTTTGACAAGTGTAGACTCGGATGAGCCTGTGCAGCCTCCTTTTAAGCTTAGAAATTCCAAATGATATGAGACTTTGCTGGTCCCTCATACCACATTGTAAAATAAGGGAGAGCAGTGGCTCAGTGATAGAGTGCTTGACTCATGACCCAGGGGCGGCGGGTTCGAGCCTCACTGACGTCACTGCGTTGTTGTCCTTGAACAAAACACATTTATCCTAGCTTAGTACTGGTTCAACCCAGGAAGACCCGTCCCTGTTTAACTGAAAGATTGTTGATGAAACGTAAGAATCAAATCAAACAAAACTAGTAAAATTAAAGAAATATATTTTTTGTCTATTAATTCTACATTTCATAGCCTAGTAAATTTTAACACATACATCAACCAACATTAATAGTGCATTTGTTTGTTTTTCTCTCTTAATATTCATACAATTAAATATTCTGACAAGCAGGAACTCTCAAATCTAACTGCTCCTCAGGATCATTAGCTATTTTTGCCCTTACATCATTTTGCTAAAAGAGTCAGAGTATTATGAGAACAGAATTGAAATTTAATATATGGGATTATATTTCTATAGTTTTAGAATAAATATGGTATGTACTTTTAGAATACAACGAAATGTCACCCAAGCTTATTGTTATAGTGCAAAATTTGCATTGTCATTTACATTTTTGAGGAAATATTGCTGATAGGGCAAGGAAAATAATCCCAAAACACTGTGTGACATATGGGCCTGCTTCTGAATGCATCAGGAGACCAGCAAAGGCTCAGACAAGCCTGTACATATGCACAGTATCGCCAAAGTCTACATTGCTGGCAAGCATAATAATGTTCAGACCAAAAAATAAAAACTTTCACTGCTACTCATAACTACTGTCCTGCCAGCCGAGAGTGACAATGACTTCATGATTAGTTTACAAAGTTATCAGGGACTTATAATCAATAGATCACTTGTGTATTAATCCTGTCCTCAGGATAGGATTAATACACAAGTGATCTATCGATTCATGTTCGCTTATTAAGTGAAGTGTACACGCTATAGTGTTTTACTTAGCAATTGTAAACAAAGTATTACATCACTGTCACTCTTGTTTAGCACGACAGTAAAGTCGGCGTCACTGCGTTGTGGTCCTTGAGCAAGACACATTTATCCTAGCTTAGTACTGGTTCAACCCAGGAAGAACCGTCCCGCATAACTGAAAGATTGTTGAGTGGACGTAAAGAATCAAATCAAACAAAACGACAGTAAAGTTGTTTGCTTTGTTATCCGCTGTTGTATTTTGGAAGTCTCTGGCAAGATCTAGTCTGGATCGAGATCAGATTTTATGAAGCAGTCTGAACTGATCCCATACTTTTTGCATGCAAGTTGAAAATTGAGCCACGACATGAGAGTTCCAACAATATGGTATGTGCTACCAGCAAAGGCTCAGACCAGCCTGCGCATATGCGCAGCCTGATCAGAGCCTTTGCTGGTCGCTTGAATATTCTATGACTGTTAAGCTACTGACTGAACATCATTTTGGTCTTCACGCGAGAAAATCTGTCTTCGGGGCTTTGCGAACAACACAGGCGCAGACCAGCCTGTGCGTCTGTGCAGTCTGATCAGCGCCTTCCTTATTTGCTTTTTGGAAAGTATCATATGTAAACTTGCTACAGGATGAAATTTCAATTTTCTAGCTAATCTCTGTAGCTGAGCAGGTTGGTTTGAGTCTTGCGTTGTCGGATACCGAAGACAGGTTTTGTCGGGACGAGGCCCATTTGTAGTTTCTAGGCTTAAAAGGAGGCTGCACAGGCTCGTCTGAGTCTACACTTATCAAAATAAATGTCTACACATTTGGCTGGCAGTTAACTCTGACTGCTAGTGTCATCTGCTGATAATCTTTGCAAACCAATGGCGTAGCTGAAAAAGTTACGCACATCAAAGGGAGGGCAAGTAGTTTTGTAATCAGAGTGAAAAGTGCTCTGAATTAATGCAGACACAAATTCCTTCTAAACTATAATTTGAACTTTACCTGGCCCTTACTGACAACTAGCCCTGCTAATGTTGTGATAAAATGCACTTACTATGACACATGAGTTTGTTTTCAAATGTATGTCTTGCCCTGAGCAATGTGTCTTCGTTCATGTTAGACATCATATTGTCTGTAGACATAACCTAGACATCAACTTATGGTAGATTCAGATCACACCTACATGCCTAATAAGGGCGCTGTGTGCATAACATTTTCAAAATTATATATTATCCTCTTCTGAAAACAGTGTAAATCCCAGATCAAACATAATATGAGCCGTGACATGTGATTTCCAACAATGTGGCATTTTGACAATTGTAGACTCAGACGAGCCAGTGTAGCCCCCTTTTAGGCTTAGAAACTCCAAATGGTGTTCAATCAGTAGCTTAACAGTCATAGAATATTCAAGCGACTAGCAAAGGCTCTGATCAGACTGCGCGTATTTGCAGGCTGATCTGAGGCTTTGCTGGTCCCACATACCATTATGTTGCGGTTCATATTGGCTGTAGACATGATCAAGACAACATACACCTACCTTAGAAGACCTAATAAATACAATGTGTGCATAACATTTTCTTGGGCAACAGTGTGTGCAGTCGGGTCATCCACAACATTTCGGGGGGTAATAGTTTTGACTGTTGCACAGAAAAGTATGAAATAGTTGAATGTAGGACAAAACATTCCGGGACAAAACATCCCATGCCATTTTTTGCCACCCCGGACAAAACATCCCGCATCAATATGCCAACCCGGACAAAACATCCCATGCAGTTTTTGTCACCCCGGACAAAACATCCCATGCCATTTTTGCTGCCCCGGACAAAACATCCCATGCTACTTCTGCCACCCCGGACAAAACATCCCACACTCTGTTTAAAGCCTATGAAAGTGCATAAAACATCCCATTTAGTTAATTGTCACTATTATTATTGATATTCTTAATGTACCATACCTATTGAAATGATTGGAGATCAAAGGTAGATAGATAGTTAGACTAATTAGACATATGTTTCTCAATTATAATAGTTTGTTTGACCCAAACTGTAAATGATTTCTAATTGGCTTCTTAACACACAAATTTAGTTGTTTGTCACAAGAAGATATAATTATCTTTAATTAAATTCTATTTACATTGTGAAACTGCCTTTCAATCAATTTAAGATCTAGTTTATATCATTTGGACAGTCATACTAGGGCATTCACTGCTAGTACATGTCATAGTAGATGAAGGTCACAAATGAGACTTACCCTGAAGAAGCAGACTGAGTATGGGATGTTTTGTCCGGGGTGGCAAAATTGGCATGGGATGTTATGTCCGAGTTGACAAAAATGGCATGGGATGTTATGTCCGGGGTGACAAAAACAGCGTGGGATGTTTTGTCCGGGGTGGCAAATCTTTGTGGGATATTTTGTCCGGGGTGTAAAAAAATGGCATGGGATGTTTTGTCCTGGGATGTTTTGTCCGGCTCCCGAAATAGTTATTTATCACATGATGTCATGTATGGGAGTGCTATAATGCATGTACAGTAAAACCTGTGTAAATTGGCCACTCAAAAAAAGACAAAACAAAGATCTTAATGGCGAATGGTAGCTTAATGAAGGTCGAAAGTATTGCAGAATGCTCCCATCGGAGCATTCTGCAATACTTTTGACCTGCATTAAGCAATAATTAGTCTTGAAAACCAATTTTTGGTCTTTCTGAGAGTAGCCGTTTTACACAGGTTTTACTATAGGGATCACACATGTTTTTTCATGCATTAACATTTGCCGGGTCCCAAGGATGCTGTTTGAACACGAGGCTGATAGGCCGAGTGTTCAACATCATCCGAGGGACCCGGCAAGTGTTAATGCAATGGAACAAACATGTGTGATCGTTATTCTTGCATATTTTACCTTCTTCCAGCCCAATTCGCACTGAAAACGCTGCTTAAACATTAAATTGTCCATTTCTTACACTGGATTTCTCTAAACAAAATGGCGTCGGCTGTGTACTTTCGAATGTCATAACGTCGTCATAACGTCATAACCTTACGCAACGTTTTCGCGAACAAAAACATCGGCGAAATGATCAGTCTGGTCCGCAATGTTTTCCGTATATAACGTCATGCAAATAATGCAGGGCTCATTTTAAGTATTTTCAAGTACAGACCCATGTTCAAACAGCACGAGAATCTCCTGATTTGAGCATGGATTTTCGTTCATTTGACAATGGGTGTAAACAGCTATACGAATAGAAATCTATGCAAGAATGTATTTTAATTGATAAACCATTAGTGGTTTACATATTTGGTAATGTTATGTAATGATATCCATTATAATGGGGCATACTTTCTTTGCTTTCACCAGTAAATTATTTACTGTCATAACTAGAATGGATTAGTCTGGCTCATCATTTCTGAAATTCTGCTCTTAACCCTTTACTCCATAGGCTATTTTTTGATCATGACATCATTTTCTATTTTTAACAACATTGAAAAAATTCAAGAAAAATTGAAGTAAGGTTTTGAATACTTTTGAAAATATTATGGAAAATGGAGCATTTGCTCCTAAAGAGCAAATGCTCCATTTTCCATAATATTTTCAAATGCATGACATTTGAAAGACGTCAAAAGGCGTTACTATGAGGTAAAGGGTTAAAGGTGTTAAGGTGTGCAGTATAAAGGGCTGAATCATGGTGAAAAGGGGGCTAACTGACTGACAGGAATTCTATTTTTATTTCAGCCGCCATTTTACAGTCGTGATACAGCAGAAATGTATGACAACATCTTGTATAAACCACTCAGATTGAGAACAAATGTTTCAACATCAGCTAGATCTCTTCTTGAAGGGGTAAGTAAATACACCTACATATGGGCCATGGCGCGAGAAAACCTGTCTTTGGGGGTTTGAGAACAACAAAGGCACAGATCAGCCGGTGCATCAGCATAGACTGATCAGCGCCTTTGTTGTTTGCTTTTGGGAAAGTATCATATTTAAACTTGCTACGAGTGAAAGTTTAATTTCTATCTAGTTTCTGAAGCTGAGGAGACTGGTTTGAGTCTCGCTGTCGGAAACCCCGAAGACAGGTTTTGCACAGTCGAGGCCCATATGATATTGGAATCTTCCAGTCTTTAACAAAATATTCAGGTTATTGTTAATACCATCAAATTAAGGGGCTAGGAAAATCATGTTGGACCCTCTAATAAGGAAAAATGATATTATGAGGGAGCCGGACAAAACATCCCAGGACAAAACATCCCATGCCATTTTTTGACACCCCGGACAAAACATCCCACAAAGATTTGCCACCCCGGACAAAACATCCCATGCTGTTTTTGTCACCCCGGACATAACATCCCATGCTGTTTTTGCCACCCCGGACATAACATCCCATGCCATTTTTGCCACCCCGGACAAAACATCCCACACTCAGACTGTTCCTTAGGGTAAGTCTCATTTGGGGCCTTCATCTACTATTGTATGTACTAGCAGTGAATGCCCTAGTAAAGACTGTCCAAATGGAGTGCCAGACTAAACATCGAAAGACAAAACATATAAACGGCAATACATCGAAACGACGAAAGATAGAAACGTCAACACAACTAATAAGACAAAATATAGAATGATATAAACTAGATCTTAACCCTTAAAGGGCCAAGAAAAAAATGCATCTGAAAATGTCGTCTGCTGAAATCGTCTGCTGCAAATAATTGCCTAGCATTACTGACAAATTAAGTATAGAAGCAAACAGCGTGGACCCACTACAGACTATAGGAGCAGTCTGATCTTGGTCCACACTGTTTGCCTTAAAGGCTTCTTAAACATTTCAGCAGATGAGAAAAGCAGACGACTTTTGTTGCGATTGGCGCATTAAGGGTTAAATTGATTGAAAGGCAGTTTAACAGTGTAAATAAAATTTAATAAAAGATAATTATATCTTGTGACAAACAACTTACTTTGAGTGTTAAGAAGCCAATTACATCTTGAAAGAAATCATTTTACTGTTTGGGACAAACAAACTGTTATAATTGGGAAACATATGTCTAATTAGTCTAATTATCTATGTACCTTTGATCTCCAATCATTTCAATATGTAAGGTCAGCTGGGTATGGTACATTAAGGATGTTAATAATAGTGACAATTAACTAATTGGGATGTTTTATGCACTTTCATAGGCTTTAAACAGGGTGTGGGATGTTTTGTCCGGGGTGGCAGAAGTAGCATGGGATGTTATGTCCGGGGCGGCAAAAATGGCATGGGATGTTTTGTCTGGGGTGACAAAAACTGCATGGGATGTTTTGTCCGGGGTGGCAAATCAATGCGGGATGTTTTGTCCGGGGTGGCAAAAAATGGCATGGGATGTTTTGTCCCGGGATGTTTTGTCCTGCATTCATATTATGAACCATTATAGTTGGTCAATGCTCCAAAGGACATTTTCTCATATTGATCATATGAGTTTTCACATAGGGCCAGTTAAGCAGTTAAGGTTTTAGCGTAAAATTGCTATTATTTTCTTACCTATCAATTTAAACATGTGTTTTGGGTGCTCAAAAGAACCGTCTCATTGAGACTGCTCTTTTGAGTACCCACAACATATGTTTTAAATGAGAAATAAAGAAAATAGTTTCCAATACACACTCTTATCTGGAGGCCTGGTTTTCAGGAGCAGCCCATTTAGGTCTGCCATTCATGTTTATTCCTATACAAAGCTCAATGGTTCAGAAAATAAAAAAAAAAGCATTATGTGATCGTTTCTTATTACTCTGTCTAAACAAGTTTTTGGAACTCAAAAGAACCCTGTCACCAAAAGAGACTCTTTTGAACACCCATAGCACATGTTTTTAATGAGAAATAAGAAAATTATTTCAGACTTAGTCCATCTTATCTATTTTAAAAAGTATTTATAAGTTTTCTTTTATTTCTTTGTTTTCTTAGTTATTACAAAAAGAGAAAGAACGACGTCTAGGTGCTAGAAAAGGTTTTGGTGAAATCAAGACGCATGGGTTTTTCTCGGAGATTAGTTGGGAAGATCTCGATGCAAGGAAAATAGACCCACCTTACAATCCTAACGTGGTAGGTTGTCTTATACATGTATAATGTACCAGGCCGCGTAGGGCAGTCGGTAACGTGTCTGGCAACAGATGCCAGTCGGACTGCAGATCCAGGTGTTGCGAGTTCGATCCCGGCCCGGTCCCATACTTTCGTGGAGATTGATCATGAAATAATTTCTACGGTCATTCTCCAACCTTCCGCTGAATCATTCAAGAAGGGTTGTTGTCAGTTACAAGCGGAAGTATGTGCACGAAGTACTGGTTAACTGCTTGTTCAAGCTTGCCCAGCAAAAAGTGTGGTTAGGTGAACTGACCGTCCCGCCATGACCATAAGACGTAAATCAACAAAACAGTCAAATATGTGTAATGTTAACACACTTTAAAAAAATGAACTTCTAAGTAGTTACCTGCTAGTGTAGTCTGCTGATAACCTTTGCAAAATGTTGGGTCTGATCTGGATCCAAACTATTTGACACTCTGATTGTATTCCTGAAGGAATTTTTTGAAAACACTTTTTTCAAAAAGTGGGAAGACAACAACAAAATAAAAAAAACGATGAAAATTTCCCAGCATACCAAGAGTTAAAGAAATTCCAGATAAGCAAAGTTTTGAGTGTAAACTGTGAATTTCTTTTATCTATCTGTCAAAAAATGGGTGCTCGTAAGAACGGTCTCACTGAGTCAGTATTTTTGAGTACACATAGCAAATGTTTGTTTTTTTTCTATCATTAGGAAACAAGTGAAGGGATGTAATACAATGTATAGATTGCAAAATGTCTGAAGGCTAGATATTGGCCTTATATAGGCCTCATCTCGAGAAATTCTATTTTCGGGTTTCGCAAACAGTAAAGGTGCAGACCAGCCTGCGCATCCGCACAGTCTGATCAGCACCTTTGTTATTTGCTTGTTGGAAAGTATCATATCTAAACTTGCTGCAAGCAAAATTTCAAGTAGCTCAGCCAGCTGGTTTGGGTATAATCTGGTGGGAAACCCCAAGACAGATTTCCTTGCATCGAAGCCCATTATTATACATAGATTTCTGTGAACTGCATGCATGTCATATGGGCCTCGTCGTGACAAAACCGGTCGTTGGGGTTTCCGACATAGTGAGATACAAACCAGTCTCCTATGCTACAGAGACTAGCTAGAAAATTGAAATTTCGCGTGAAGCAAGTTTAGATATGATACTTTCAAAAAAGCAAATAACAAAGACGCTGATCAGTCTGCTCGGATGCGCAGGCTGGTCTGTGTCTTTGTTATTCGCAAACCCTCGAAGACAGGTTTTCTCGCGTCGAGGCCCATATATAGCATGCAAAGTATTACTCAGATTTTACCAAGGGTTTACAAACACTTGAAATGAACTTTAGAATGAAGGGAAATTTGGAGTCCTTGCCAAGAAAAAGGCTGTAAAACCACTCTCGGCTAGGCTTTGAAAATTACTTCATTTTGCTCGTTTCTGTAAGACTTAGCCTTAAGCTTAGACAAAATGTAGGGCCTGATTTGGATCCGTACTGTTGGTATAGTATTCTTAACCCTTAAACAGCCTGCAAAAATTTGTCTAAAAATGCCGTCGGCTTGTCTCAGTGCTGTAAATATTTGCTAACATTATTTGACTTATATGGATATGGGAGCAAACAATGTGGGCCCAGATCAGACCGCTCCTGTAGGAGCTGTCTGATCTGGCACACACTGTTTGTCTAAAAGCAAATGAAATATTTCAGCAGATGAAAAAAGCAGACAGCTTTTGTTGTGATTGGTTAAGAGTTTTTATTTTTAACCCTTAAAGCGCCAGCTATAATTTGCAGCAGACGACAATTGCAAATTTTGCCGCTTTTTCAAAAGTCACAAATAAGGCATGATATTTCATGAGAATCGTCTGCTGGCAAACGATTCTCACGAATCATTATATACCTATAACTGATACGACTTTAGAACTGCCTGTTTTCTGGCCATCTGATACAGAAAGCCTGATCAACGAACTGAGGTTTTCTGAATCCATATCACTATCCTTTAAAACGAGGCTAACGTCGATTACCTCCTTTTGCGGCGACGTTACGTAAAGTAAATTGCAAGCATGGAACCAGAGACGGAAAACATGTTGACGTGACGTCGAGAAACTTAACGTTATAACGTTCCCGCAATTTTTCGGGATTAAAGACCAAAACATATTTTAAAATCAGAAAGAATGTCGGGAAAAAAGGCATATAATAAACATATTATCACAATAGTAACTTGATCTGGCGTACAGTATCACGTCTTGTGGATGAGGCCATACCATTGGATCACCCTCGACGCTACGCATCTCAGGTGATCCGATGGTATGACCTCATCCACCCGATGTGATACAGTACGCCAGATCAAGTTACTATTATGATAATGTGTAAATATCATACCTTATTTTTGTCGAAAATTGGGAAAGATTGCTCAAAATTTGTCGTCTGCTGCAGTCGTGACTGGCGCTTTAAGGGTTAAAAGAAAAATGCGTATAACAATCCTTAATGCGCCAATGGCAACAAAAGTCGTCTGCTATTCTCGTCTGCTGAAATGTTTAAGAAGCCTCTATGGCAAACAGTGTCGACCCAGATCAGACTGCTCCTAAGAGCAGTCTGTTCTGGGTCCACGCTGTTTGCTTCTATACTTAGTTCATCAGTAATGTTAGGCAAAATTTGCAGCAGATGACTTCAGCAGACATCATTTTTCAGATGCATTTTTTTTCTTGGCGCTTTAAGGGTTTACAGAAAGTTACCCAGCGTGCAAAGATTTTACTTATTTTCTTTGTTTTCAGAGTGGACAGTTGGATCTACGCCACTTTGATCCAGAATTTGTTCGTGAACCAGTGCCAGGTATGTCAAAAGCTGCCATGTTCAACATGATAAGCACATAATGTTACAAGAAAGGTCATGTTAACAAGCAAGCCATATTCAACAAAGTAAGAAAAAGGGGAAAGATCAGTCATTGATACAATCAAGCACCACACCTGACCCAGGATACCAATGGGAAAGTGACAATGTCACAATAAGACATTACAAACGAGAGCCAAGAGGTCAGCCCTTTCCTAGCATGTGACCGCAAGGAATCAACAAACAGACAAAACCTATATTAGCTTTTTTGTGTGATGATCTTCACATTTCATCAAAGCTTTTATATTTAACAACTTCTCACTATTAAAACATGATTGCCAAGTGCCTGTAGATATGCATGGCAGTGTCAAACTTTTACCCCACCCCCTTTGACCCCCACCTAAGGGGTCAAAGGTCAAATATTTAAGTTTCGCAATAACTAAGGCAATTGTTAATATTTTTTGCTGAAATTTTGCATACAGGCAGAGCAGCAATAGATATGAAACATATCAAACGAAATTTTAGTTTGAAGGCCTGGGTTCGAGCCTGTTGGGTGGACTTAGGGGGTGAGGCCAAGGTCAAAATTAAACTTTTTCAGAATATGGTAATGTTGCATATCAAATTAAAGCT
This sequence comes from Loripinus fragilis, assembly GCA_964019695.1. Taxonomy (NCBI): domain Eukaryota; kingdom Metazoa; phylum Mollusca; class Bivalvia; order Lucinida; family Lucinidae; genus Loripinus; species Loripinus fragilis. Next base: position 35,882,827 of record OZ026518.1, read on the forward strand.
GACGACGCTGGCAGCAACATGGTAGCAAATATTTTGCCCACAGACACACACTCGACCCAGGGGGTGGGGTCAAAAGGTCAAACTATATCTTTTTCTGAAAGTAGTCATGTTGCATATTAAATTAAAGGGAATTGAGCACAGAGCACCATGAAAACAAACATGCTGTCATTACACACACCAACGACCCCTGGGATGGGGTGAAAAGGTCATTTTATTTTTATACCCCCCGCAAACTTTGTTTGTATTGGTTCTTTTCTAAAAGTGGTCATGTTGCATATCAAATTAAAGTGGAAGAAGTGTAGACCTACATGCAAGGTAACACTTTGAATTTACACACACCCTTGACCTCTGGGGTTGGGTTTAAAGGTCAAATATTGAAATTGTGCAGATGTAAGTTTATTTTTTAATAAACTAAGCACTAAAACATACTTGACAGATGTTTGTTATGATCTGAATAATACTGAAGGTAAACTAAGGGTTAGATAAATGGGATTTATGTTTTGTGATTTACATGTTTCTCTCAAATAACCCTTTGTCGGGGGATATAAATTCGTCGAATTTGTCTTGTTTATTTTAAATGTTGTTCCATTTATCAGGCCTTCAGTTAAGAATGCATACCCAAAAATTAATTTTCTTATTTCTCAACCAAAACATATGTTTTGGGTACTCAAAAGAACCCTCTCAATGAGACGGTTCTTTTGAGCACCCAAAACAAATGTTAAAACTGATGAGTAAGAAAATATTTTCAATTTTACACTCAAAACATTTCTATATCTAAACATATGATATTATTTTTCAGCCTCAGTGGGGAAATCTCCCGCTATCAACAAACTAGTAAGTGCCAGTGTGATGGACGCAGATGGAATGTTTCAGGGATTTTCATATGTTCCACCTGCAGAGGACGCATTTAGCTGAGAGTAGTCGCGGCTGCTAGTCATCATATCAAACCCCACAGTATGCCAAGCCTTTCAACAGTGCTAGTCAAGACTGCCTTTCTCGCTGTTAGCATAGTCATGAATTGTGGAGCAAGGGCTAGGATAGTGACTAAATGAAATGGACTTGAGGAGGTGTTTAACATAATGCTGACTGCATACCACCGAAACGATGGTGCTTTTTCGAATTGTGTAGATCCAGACTGTATGCCACTTGATGCATCTGATTAGGGCTTACACGTTTTTTCTTATGATGTGGCTCATATGGGCCTCAGCACAAGAAAACCTGTCCTCCGGGTGGACTCAATTCAACCTGCTTAGCTTGGGCAACTAGCAAGAATATTGAAATTTTGCATGGAGCTAGTTTGACTACATTAATGAGCAGTGACATGTGATTTTCAACAATGTGGCGTTTTGATATGTGTAGACTCAGACAAGCCTGTGCAGCCCTCCTTTTAAGCTTAGAAACTCCAAATGATGTTCAGTCAGTAGCTTAACACTCATAGAATATTCAAGCGAGGAGCAAAGGCTCTGATCAGATTGTGTGTATGCGCAGGCTGATCTGAGCCTTTGCTGGTTGCACATACCATATTGTTGGAAATCTCATGTCGCAGCTCATTTGTACTATCCTTTCCATATAGCGAACAACAGAGCATATGCTCAGGCTGGTCTCCTGTGCATTTGTTGTTGATATGCATCAAAGTCAGGTTTTCTCGTGTCGAGGCCCTTATAGTCAACTCTTGATAACTTGAAGAACCGGCTTAACCTTTTATATACAAGTGAATTCTTCCGTCTGAATTGATACAATGAACCTGGGATGGCTCATTTTTTTACATATCCAGGGATCAAAGATAAAGGTTAGAATTTCCAAATTATGATGTATGCAGTCCCTGAAGAGCAAACATCAGCATTTCATCTGGGTCTTCACTGTTTGCCAAATAATTTAGAAATATCTCACTGGAAACTGTACCAGTTTCCAGTGGGATATTTCTTAATTATTTTCCTTATTTTCTCACTAAAGATATGCTGTGGGAACTTTAAAGAAGGTCTCAGATGGGTTTGAGTACCCATAGCATACTTTATGATTTGCAATTATGAAATTATGATTTGAGGCTATCTACACAGTGAGTTTGAGATAAAACTCCAGTTACAATAGTTGCTCTTCCGACGTCTAGTCTTTCTCCCCATTAAAACAACCTACCAATTATAGCTATCGAGACAAACATACAGGTTTCCAGCAATTCTGATTTTATATTGGTGCTCGTGTACCAATAAACTATGGCCCAACCTTGATTTTAGTCTGGTAAGTCTAGTCAAACCAGGCATGCGCAGTGACATCGCAAGGATGTGACGTCGACTGCATTAGGGATTATTTAGTTGAACTATTGTTCAACTATAGTAATTATAGTTTTCATCTGGAACTCGCCCATAGTTAACAAATTCCTTTCAACATTTAAAGAGAGTAAAGTCTCCTGTGAACTTCAAGTTAGCAAGGGTTGACTGTAATGTATTGTAAATTCGAAAATTTTCGCGAGAATTTTATTTCCACGAATAGAGCTAAAACACATATTTTCGACGTTAAAAATTCGCGACAAGAGAGTGATTTACCTATGTCAGTAAACGACAGGGTGATTTCGCAAATTCGTGAGGATTTTATTTTTGCGAAACTTCGCATATGCGAAGTTTCACGAAAATAAAACCCTTGCGAAAATTTTCGAATTTACAGTATATGATGTTTGCAGAGTGGTTGAGCATGCAATATGTGATGATATCTGATTTAACGACTGTGCTATGATGATATCAGATTTGACAACTGTAATACGAATGGTAATATCAGAAATGTTGATTGTGTTATATGATGATATCAGAAATGAAGACTGTATAATATGATGATGATACCAGAGTTGATGAATGCAATATGATGATATCAGATTTGAAGACCTGATATCGGAATTAATGACTGTAATATGATGATATCAGAATTAATGACTGTATAATATGTTGATATCAGAATTAATGACTGTGTAATATGATGATACCAGACTCGATGACTGTGTAATATGATAATATCGGACTCGAAGGCTGTGTAATATGATAATATCGGACTCGAAGGCTGTGTAATATGATGATATCAGACTCGATGGCTGTGTAATATGATGATATCCAAATTGATGATTGTGTTATATGTAAGGAGATTTGGTGACTCTGTAATACGATATCAGAATTGATAACTGTTTAATATGAAATCTTATTGGCTGTTTAGTAGTCCGCTACAAGTAGTGCTACCAGTATCACTTGAAGGGATTACAGTAAAACCTGTCTTAAGCAGCCACTCAAAAAAAAAAAGACAAAATAAAGGTCATAAAGACAAATGGTAGCTTAATGAAGGTCAAATATATTGCAGAATGCTCTCTTAGAGCATTCTGCAATACTTTTGACCTGTCTTAAGTGATAGTCAGTCTTGGAAAACCAATTTTGGTCTTCTTTTTGAGTGGCCGCTTACGGCAGGTTTTACTGTATAGGTTAACTCTTCATCTGTATGTCTGATGGCACAAAGGCGAAGACTCTGATTAGACTGGATGGATGCTTGGGCTGATCCAAATCTTCCCTGATTGTATTTATGCAATTTATTGGTTTTGTCATGAGGCTGCTCCAATAAGAGCCGCGACATGTGATAGACAAGCCTGTGCAGCCTCTTTTGAAGCTTAGAAACTCCAAATGATGTTTGGTCAGTAGCTTAATATTCATAGAATAGTCAAGCAACTAGCAAAGGTTCTGATCAGACTGCCCGTATGTGCAGACTAATCTGAACCTTTGCCGGTCGCACACACCACATTGATGGAAATATCATGTTGCGGCTAAATTAATATTCGCCTCACCTAACCCTTGTCATAATGAATATTTTGATGAACAATACTCCCCCCAAACTTATATCCTGTTAACCTGCAGCATTTTAGATGTAAGCATGTATATTCAGTCAGGGTTGAAAACAGTGTTGATCCTGATCAGCTGGCTTCATCAGAAGCCAGCTGATCTGGATCTACAGTGTTTTCAAAAAAGGATAAGTCTGGGTATAGCAGGACAAGGGTTTAAAATTTTGGAGGAAAGTGAAAGACTATGAATTGATACCAAGGCTTGCCTAAAACTAATACAGTGATAGTAAGTGATGACTATGCATTATTTTAATTACATTAAAATGGTTGATTTTGTTATATGCAAACTATGCTGTTGGTTTAATATACTTAATGATATCAAAACAGTTTATATATGTGATATCAAAATGGTTTAAATATGTGATATCAAAACAGTTTGTATACTAAAGTGATATCAAATGTTTGATATATGTGAGATATCAAAATGGTTGATATGCATGTATGTGATATCAAAATGGTTGACACATGTGCTATCAAATGTTTGATATGTATTGTATAGAAAAATGTTTGATATATGCAATACCAAAATGGTAGATATATGTGATATCAAAATGTTTGATACATTATGATATCAAATGTTTGATATATGTGAGATATCAAAATGGTTGATACTTGTAATATCAAAATGGTTGATACTTTGATGTTTGTGATATTAAAATGTTTGATATTGCCGTGTCAAAATGTTTGATATATATGTGCTATCAAAATGGTAGAAATATATATATCAAAATGTTTGATTTACATGTATGTGATATCAAAATAGGTGATATATATATATATGATGCGATGTGAATTTAGTTGTGAAAAGCTGATGTGACCTGACACAAAAGGTCTGTCAAAGGGATAATTTTAATCAAGTCTACTTTTAATTCTCTGTCTGCTTGCAAATGGGAACAAAACTTCTGCTTATATATATCAAGACTACCTGTTTGCGGGTATCCAGAATAAAAAGGGTTAAGACTGAACATTATTTTGTAGACATACTACAAGGGGATTTTGGGAATTATGAACTTACACCCATATACTTCGGTTGTAATGCAGCTAAGAGCAATCCAATGTGATCAATGCTGGAAATACAAGTTTATTACTGTAAATTTGGAAATTTTTGCTAGAGTTTAATTTTCGGGAAACTTCGCATATGCGAAGTTTCGTAAAAATCAAACCCTCGCGAAATGGCGTGATCACACTGTCGTTTACTGACACAGTTAAATCATGCTCTAGTCGCGATTATTTTACGTCACAAATATGTCTTTTGAGGCTATTCGCGAAAATAAAATTCTCACGGAAATTTCCGAATTTACCGTATCCGTTATAGCCTTGACTTTTCCCTTTAACCCTTACCTTCATGAATATTCATGCTAAGCCCCACCCACGATGAGTAATTATACGAAAATACTTTCTTATTTATACATAGAACAAAGCAATTACGTATCCAGTCCACTAGTGTAGGAGCATATCTAATCATATTTTCATAAGCAAACAGAGTAGACCCTGAACAGACAGCTCTTGCAAGTGTTAAAAGGCCTCTGTATGAGGTAAAGGGTTTTAAAAGTTGTGATATGTTAGACTTTATTGAGAAGCCTGAATTATGAAAGAACTTTTATAGGAATGACATTTATTTTTGGACTTTTATTGATGTATTAATTTTAGTGACTAAGTAAAGCCCTAATATGAATTAAATAGGCACTACCTATTTCCGTGCGTCCAAGTTAAACTATCCAGATTTGTATTTGGAAGAAAAAGAATGACTTTTTGGTACTAAACATGGATTGTTTTAATGAAATGCCCATAAGTAAAGCCTAGACATTTGCTATTTTTACAAATAAAATAAAGTGCGTTGATCATAATTGGAGTAAATATCTTCTCATTGCATCAAATGGAGAGTATTTTCGTACACACCCTTCGTTCCAGCGAAATGAACGAAATGATGATGCAATATACCAAGGCATATTAGGACCTGAAGTGCTCACCTGATATTGAGTCACATGATCTCTTTAATAATGTTAAACTACGTCATGGTCAACCTAGGCTTATTATTTAAAAATATTTTGTATGGCTCACAAGCCTCACATCCCCAAAACTACATACCAAAACGACCTTATGCTACAGACCAAGCATAATTTGCCCTTTGGTTCAAGAGAAAAAAATTAAATGGGTTTTTACAATATATGGGCAAGGTGCCCATTTTGGTCAAGTAACCTGAAACAAAATGAAATATATTGTTTTATCTAATGCATACTCCATATGAAATTTGAGTTCAATCTGAGAAAAAGATGTTTAGATATGTATGTGACAGTCCAAAGGGAGCTGCCTTGGGTGACAGGTCAGCTTTACATTTGGTTCTTATATAAAAGCTGTTAGGTATAATAGTTTTGGGGAAATATGAAGTTCCATACACAAAGAGCCAATATAATTGGCCATTATTTTAAATTTGCATTAAAATCCTCATATATACAAGAGAGCCCTATGGCCCTGGATCGCTCACCTGAATCCTGGCACATGATGTATTGGTCTGTGGCTAAAGAGATATGATTTAAAGACTTTAGCTCTTATAGCCATGTTATTCAACCAAGCTAAACTTTCTGAATAATTTTGGTAGAGGGCATCATTTCTGTAATATTATTTTTAATTTGGACCAGTGGTTCAGGAGAAGATGTTGTTAATAGTCATTTCTCATCGGGAGCTCTGGTTACCCCTTCGTTCAGTGGAGCGGAACCATTTGTGCAATTTTGGTAGAGGACATTTTAGGGACAATTCTGTGAAATTATTTTGAATTTTGACCAGCGGTTCAGGAGATGTCATTTAAAGACATTTCATATCTAGAGCTCTGGATGCCCTTTAGTTCAGTGGAGAGAACCATTTGGGCAGTGTTTATGACCCCAACTTTGAAAAAGTTAAGGGGCATATTGCTTTGGGTTTTTCCATCCGTCCATTACAAGTTTAAGATAGGGTTTTAAAATTTCATAGATGCATTCCTCATCAAAAAATAACTGACCCATATTTTTTTTTATCTGGATTATCTCCCTTTATGGAGTAATGCCAGCAGAACGATTGGTACAATTTTGGTAAGGGCATTATGAGAAACAATCCAAGATGCATACACACACCGAATTTGGGATTCCTAACTCAAAAAGTGTAGGAGATATGTTACGACACAATTATTCTAGAAACGTGGTAAGAGGTCAAGGTCAACAGTGACCCCAAAATAGTACTCGACACTCTGTCATCCAAAAATGCATCCACACATCAAAATTTTGGATTCCTACCTCAAATAATGTAGGAGATATGCTACAGACACGATTATTCTAGATATGAGGTCACAGGTCAAGGTCACCGTGATCCAGATATGGTGTGTGACACATTGCCACCCCAAGATGCATCCATTCACCAAATTTTGAATTCCTACCTCAAATAATGTAGATGATATGCTCCGGACACGATTATTCTAGAAATTAGGTCAATGATCAAGGTCACAGTGACCCCAAAATGGTACAAGACACTCAGTTATTTCAAGATGCATCCACACACCGAATTCGGGATGCCTATCTCAAATAATATTGGAGATTTTGCTCGTACACGAATGCGTAACTGACGAACAGACGGACGGAATCAAGCAAACCTAATAAAAGAATAGTCCCCCGAATATGGGACTAATAATTTGAACAAACTTGGGTGATGCTACATACCAAATATCAGGCTCTAGGCATTGTGGTTTCAGACAAAGGTTTTTTTGTTTTCATCTCGCAAATATTCTCTTATCCCATCTGATCTAGATATACAACGGACAGGAACCATTGTGAATAATTATTGAAGAGGGCCATAAGAGGATCATTCCTGTAACGGTGCCGTGGGTTGGTTTGCTGTGTGTGATTGTGATATTTCCTGATCATACTCATTTACTTTTTGGCCAAAATCCAATCAGCAGTTTAGGAGCTGCCCTTTGAAGCAATTGTTGACGACGCATGACAGACGACCCACACCCAATAATCGCAATAAGATCTAAAAACTATCCAATGAACATTCCTGTAACGCTTTGCAGTTAAGGGGATGTTGTTTAAAGCGCAAAGTGTTGACTGACAGATGACGGACATGAAAGGGTCACATAAGTTCATATTAAGCCTATGGCTAAGGTGTAATGGAATGCTGTTTTGATTATTAAAGACTACAATTTACTGTTATTGGACTACCATTTACTTGGCATTGTTGGCCTAGAGTTCATGGGATTAAAATTATAGCTCCTTGCGGTACTCTTTTGTAACTATGTCGGAATTGAGTGCAGGGACATTTATGGAGATTGCAAAGGACAACAAGAGCATCGTCAGGCAAGGCATATATGCACAACTACATGTTTGACAGCAAAGGGGCCACCAATATAAAGTCTTGAAAAGAGAAGTCATAGGCTTTTTGGTTCCAGAGAATACTATTTTTAAGGGTTTTGTTATATTTTAGTCCTGCAGCAATCTTGAATGTGTAATCAGTACCATTAAACTAGCTTTTCTGGCTATATCCTATTGATCTCAATGTGACATCTGAGTAGACTTCGCCCAGTGTTTGAAAATGTTAAAAGACGGATGACATAATCTTTGGTATACTATATGCTCGCCTATAAATCAGTTCACACTAAATGTGATAGTTCACCCACAGAGATGATTAGATATCGTTTCAGTGTCTAGCCTATAACCTCACTTGCCCAATCTGGCCAAATTTGTAATCTAAATTGTTAGACTTAGAGAAACAATAAGAATTGAATTATTCTCAAATACAGCCAGGAGTTGTTGTTTTTCAAAGGAAGATATTTGAGTACATCTTGTATATTGCCATTGCAAACCAGAACCTTTTATGATGACGGTTTGTGCAGAGGGACATCATTTCTTGAAAGCTCATTGAGCACACTGTGAGCAGGAGGGCTAAAAACTACAGCCATTTACAAATGAAAGGATTTACCATGGCAACAGTGTTAAGATGCCCAGTTAGGGTTGTTTACCAACATCCTCTGATTTCTAACCAATGGTGGACCATACATAGTCTGGACAGTTTGTGGTACTTAGCAAGTTAGTATACAGTTACCTCTCGTTAAATCAAAGTCTCTATGACCAATTTTTTCACATTGTTTTATTTGTAGCTTGAATTAAAACAGTGGATCTGTAAAAGGATATTACAGTGTATAAGCCTATCAAGATTGTTTTCGCTATTATCCTTCTAAGTACATCAAAGTCAGCATAGTTTTGGATAGAAAACAATTGTGAACAAAGTCTGTTAAATATGAATTCATCCTACACTTTACTTTAACTTAAGAGGGTATTTTGAGTTTGAAGGATTCGAGTTAGCGAGAGATTACTGTATTGATCATGTTTAAACATTAAAAACACGAAGTTATAAATTCGATCATGCTATTTATTGAGCTTTTTCTAATACAACCCTGATAACACTTATCTTACAGTGACTTCTTTGAATGCAACACTTCATTGAATGGTGACTTCTTCAAATGCTACACAAATTCCCCCACACACAATGATAACATCGTGAAAGATTAAGACTGTTGGGGAAAATTAAAAAAGTCACAATTCTATGAAGTGTAACCTTCAAAGAGTTCATCATTTGATAATAAAGTGTTATTTTGCTTCTTGAGCCTCTGGGGCTTGCAGTTGTAGTAGCTCCATCCTTTCTATCTCTGTATAGTGAACATCCCTGAATCAAATATGAAAGTAAATTTTGACAGACTAAGATTATAAGTAAAATAGTGTTAACATAAAAAGTAATATTACACAAGATTATTAACTCATTTAAGCCAAGCTCCTTTTAAGGGACATAGAGTAGACAAACTATGCAGCCCCAGATCAGATGTTGTGCAACCTCTGATCAGGGTCTTCACTCCTATCTTAAATAATGTTCTACTTCACTTTGAATTCAAATGAATGATAAATACCTTCAAACAACCCTAAACTTTAAGACAGACTCATTCAAATGATTAGAATTGAAAAATCTATTCAGCTGAAACTTGTTAAATATAGAAAAAATGTAATTTTATGAATGGAATGCTTTTGGCTCCAATATGATCTATACAATAATATTCCCTGCCAAAATATTCTGGTGCTACGGCAACAAGTGTGATATAAATACATGCCTATGCTTTGATAACTATTCATTCTGTGAATCCCCAAAGTAATTGCTTAACTTTTTTCCCTCAGTATATTTAGAGTTCTCACCAGCTCAAGGTGTAGAAACATTCATGTAAGGGTTCTCTCTAGTGTGAATAAACATTCATATAAGAGTTCTCTCCAGTATGTATTTATCTACATTATTAACCCGAGTTATAACTTGTAAATGCCAGGCAACATTTAATACATTTATAACTAGTGTATATAACATAAACCAGGAAAGGCTGAAAACAGTATAAACTCCTCTACACGCCTCTAGATTAGAGTACATAATTAAAAATTCCTTCCCTTATTTATCAACCAAAATTTTTCATGTAGGTACTCAAAGGAACCCTCTCAATCAAACAGTTCTTTTGAGATCCAAAATGAATTTTATGTTTAAACTGATGGCTAAGAATTTTTCATCAAATATTCACTCTCTTAATGCTTGAACTAGATTTCTAAGAATCAGAGCGTAACCATTTGTGCAATTTAAGGAGAAGGCATCATGAGGAACAGTTCTATGAAATTGTTTTGAATTTAAACCAATTGGTCAGGAGAAGATACTGCTTATAGATAGTTCTTATCTAGAGCTCTGGTGGTCCTTTTGTTCAGCAGAATGGAACCTTTTGTGCAATTTGGTAGAAGGCACCATGAGGAAAAATTCTGTGAAATTATTTTGAATATAGACCAGTGGTTCAGGAGGAGATGTAGTTAAAATATATTTCTTATCTAGAGCTCTGGCAATCCTTTTGTCCATTTGAGCGGAACCATTGAGCGGAACCATTTGTGTTATTTTGGTAGAGGGAATCACGAGGAACAACTCTGTCAATTTATTTGAATTTGGATCAGTGGTTCAGGAGATATCGTTTACAGACTTCAAATCTAGAGCAATTCATACAATTTTGGTAGAGGGCATTATGGGGAGCATTCCTGTGAAATTATTTTAAATTTGGACAAGTGGTTCAGGAGTAGATGTTATCTAAAGGAAAAGTTTATTGAGAGGACGATTGACGGACGACACATGCCAGACGAAAACTGATAACAATAAAAAAAACTAGAGGACCTGAAGGTCCTGAGGCGCTCACCTGACCACTTTAATAATGTTAAAATAGGTCAAGGTCAACTACAGCTTATAATAAAACATTTTTTGTTTGACCGTATATGGGGGTTGTAGCCATTTTGGTCCAGTGACTTGAAACAATCTAATGAATACTCCATCAAACAGCCAAGTGTTTTCTGAGAAACCAATGTTTATGTAGGTACATGTGGCAGTCCAAATGAGTGGCATTGAATAAAAGGTCACAGGTAAGCTTGACATTTGGAACAAAGCCATTGTCTCACAAGGTTAAAATTTCTCGAAAGTATGATTTCGGCTTAAACAGTTATAGAAAAATGAACTTTTCAATATTTTTCCCATATAAATGCATTAGGAATCAAATTTGACCTTGCCATATAGTAGGTCAAGCTAGATTCATCATTTGTGCAAACCTAGTAGAGACCACATCCCCAATGCTACATACCAAGGCCATTGGCCTTTTGTTCCAGAGAATAAGATATTTAATGGGTTTTTACCCTATATGGATGTGGAGGCCTTGACCCTTGAAACTTATTTATAGCCATTGTCACATTAGGTTTAACATATACAGTGAGAATAATGACTTCGGCTTCAACAGTATTCACAAAATCAACATTTCAAAAAATTTCACATTTAAATATAATAGGAAGCAAATTTGACCTTGACCTTAAGTAGGTCAAGGTCAACTAAGGATCATCATTTGAACAAACTTGGAAGGCCCTACATCCCCAATGCTACATACCAAGTCCCAATATCACAGGCCTTCTGGTTCTGGAGAAGAAGATTTTTAAATGGTTTGAACCATATATGGGCATGGCGGCATCTGTGTCATGTGACCAAAATATTTTGCATACATTTTGACTAATTTATCATAAGGAGTCTTCACTTGAAATTTGTTTTAATATATTGATGGGACTCCAATATGAGTGACCTAAGCTGAAAGGTCAAAGGTCAACCTTGACCTTTGGAACTTAGCCATTGTCTCATTAGGTTAAACATATCAAGTGAGAATAATGACTAAGGCTTCCACAGTTTTAAAAAAAATCAACTTTTCAGAAATTTTCCCATTAGGAAGCAAATTTGACCTTGACGTTAAGTAGGTCAAGGTCAACCTAGGATCATCATTTGAACAAACTTGGTAGGCCCCATATTCCAAATGCTACATACCAAGTCCCAAGGTCATCGGCCTTCTGGTTCTGGAGAAGCAGATTTTTAAAGGGTTTTTTACCATATATGGGCGTGGCGGCCATCTTGGTCATGTGACCAGGACCATTTGAACAAACTTCTTTCCTTCGTCCTAAGAAGTCTCCATATGAAATTTGAATTTAATTGGCCTAGTGGTTTCAGAGAAGATGTTTGAAATTGTGGACGGACAGACGCCGGAGTGACTGGTATACAATAAGCTCCCCAATGAGCCTTCGGCTCAGGTGAGCTAACAAGAGGACCCTAGGGCCCTGGATCGCTCATCTGAATCTTCATTCATGAGAAGATAATGTATTGGCCAGTGGCTATAGAGATATCATTCAAAGATTTTTTTTATAATTAGCTCTGGTGCCCATGCTGTGAAGGAGTTTTGGTAGAGGGCATCATGAGGAACATTTCTGTAAAATTATTTTGAATTTGAACCATTGGTTAAGGAGATGTCATTTAAAGACATTTCTCATCTAGAACTCTGGTGGCCCTTTGTGCGATGGAGCAGAACCATGTAGTTTAAGTAGAGGGCATTATGAGTAACAGATCTGTGAAACTATTTCGAATTGGGATCTGTGGTTTAGGAGCCTTGAGGAGATATCATTTAAAGATAATTCTTATCTAGAATTTTTAGCCGCCTTTATTGTTTGGCGGAGCAGAACCATTTATGCAATTTTAGTAGAGGTCATCACAGGGAACAATTCTGTGAAATTATTTTTAATTTGGACCAGTGGTTCAGGAGATGTCATTTAAAGACAATTCTTATCTAGGCCTCTGATGGCCCCTTTGTTCAGCGGAGCAGAACCTTTGTGCAACTTTGGTAGAAGGCATCATGAGAAACAATTCTGTGAAATTATTTTGAATTTGGACCAGTGGTTCAGGAAGAGACGTCATTTAAAATATTTCTTATCTGGAGCTCTGGTGGCCCTTTTGTGCATCGGAGAGGAACCATTTGTGCAATTCTGGTAGAGGGTATCATCAGGAATCGAGCAAACCTATGTAGTTGCCAGAACTAATAACAACACAGAATGCAAGATTTATTAAGTCAATGTAATTACCTTTAACAAGGACATCTGAACTTGCGATATAAATTCATTATTCGTTGATCACCTCACAGCTGTTGTTTCCTTAGTCAGACTTCTTAGCCAGAGTCACCTGAAACAAACATGTATAAGGCTCTAAATTAAGCCTATATATATAGTAGATGCTCTAAAACTCTGAACACTAGTTGTCTGTAAAAAGGCCTTTCTTACTAGACAGTAGACATACAGTGCAGACCCAGATCAGACTGCTTCTGATGTAGCAGTCTGATCAAGGTCTTCCCTGTTTGCTATTCTGACAAGCACTTGATGTATTCCAGCCTTGATAAGTTATTAACCCACGTAATCTGAGAACAAAAAGAGAAATGTTCTAAGTTTTAGAAAATTTACTGTACATATTGTGAATGTTCAAAATATGATGTGCATTAACGGGCTTTTTTGGCCCGCCTATGAGGCTAAAACATAAAATTGGTTTTAACTAATTTGTTCTTATTGGTTTATTAGAACAATAACCAAAGTGAAAAGTCTCGAATTAATTTGACTTTAACCGTTGCTATGATAACAAATATGGCCACCAAAAATAGGCTGAAAACAGGAAATTGACCACTTTGGAGCAAATTTGAGATGTTTGACAGACCAATTAACATAGAGCACTAGCAACTATCAAAAAGATATTTTACACAGGTTTAGATAAACAAATATTTTCAGCGTAAAAATATAAATATTTTCTCACCCATCAGCTTAAACATGTGTTTTGGGTGCTCAAAAGAACCGTCTCATTGAGATGGTTCTTTTGAGTACCCACAACATATGTTTTGGTTGAGAAATAAGAAAATTAAATTTTCGCTACACACTCTTAACTAAAGTCATGTTTTAACAGCTGATGAGAATTATCACCGCAAACAACATATTAAAAGGATATTTTGGTATTTAGCTGTGCTGATATCTATTTTTTTTAAAAAGGTCTCCAAATGCCTTAAATTTGGTCCAAATGGTATTTTTTCTATTTTAAGCCTACTTTGTGGATCATGTTTGTTACCATAGCAACAGTAAAATTTAAATAAATGCCGAAATTTTAGACTTCAGTTAATCTTCCCTGTATTAAGCCGAGCGAAACTGTTTGTGCAATTTCGGTAGAAGGCATCATGAGGAACAAATCAGTGAAATTATTTTGAATTTGGACCATGAGGAGGAGATGTCGCTTAAAGATATTTCTTATCTGGAGCTCTGGCAGCCCTTTTGTTCAGTGGAGCAAAACATTTGTGCAATTCTAGTTAAGGGCATGATGAGAAACAATACTGTGAAATTATTTTAAATTTGGACCAGTGGTTTAGGAGGAAATGTCATCAAAAGACATTTCTTTAAATATCTAGTGCTCTGGCAGCCCCTCTGTTCGGTGGAGCAGAACCATATGTGCAATTTTATAAGAACATGAGGAACCATTCTGTGAAATAATTCTAAAATTGGACCAGTGGTTGAGGAGGAGGTAATGAACATTTCAGCACTCAGCAGATGACAAAACAAAATTTGTTGTGATTAACACTTTAAGGGTTAACTTTTTTGCATATTAATGTTGTCTGCTGATAACCTTACCCAGTAGGCAGAGAGTTTCCTCTGGAAAGGGATTCAGATGTATAGGGGGGAATCAATTTGATGATTTTAACTCAGGCCATCCTTAAAACAATCATCAATGTTTGTTTGCTGTCACACGACTGAGTGTGAGACTCACTCAAAATGCCACGTACCAAAAAAAGTATGTCTGTTTCGCCACATTTCCGAGAAATATTTTTATTATAATTTTAGACATTTTTCTTAAAATTTTAATGTCTTTTGAATAAATCAGTGAAAAATAAATAAAATACCTACCGACCTGGAAAATTTTGAGTAGGCCTAGGTGACCGCAAACATTTTTTTAAAGGATGGCCTCATTTTTCTAAAATAATAAAAAATATCCCAATGAAAATGAAATAATTTGGGCTCAAAAGAGGGTTCAAGTGAACCCCATCTGGATACACCACTGGTTAAATAACTAAACTGATTTAGCCTTTTTTCAAGGCAGACAATATTTGTTCAGCATTCAGAATTTCGGATTGGTCCGTTTCTGGTCGTTGCCATTATACACATGAATATACAAATGTAGTTAAGTTTCTATACATTGATGGACATTACACAAATTTAGATGGAAAATGAACATTTTTGTAAAATTATCACATTATTTAGTAAGCTCCATAAAATTTATTTTCGTTCTTTTGATGTGCCAAATTTGCATATGAACTTATCAATGTCCTAATTCATTAAATCATCCATCAAAATGGTCAATGACTTGAATCTTGGGGTCTGCAAAAATGGATCGATGGCTGGGCTGGACTTTTAGACACATGACAACCCAAAGTTCTGAACTGTTCTGGCAAAATCGATCATTCTTAGACTAGTGTCTCTTTTCCTGTTACCATGATAGGATGGTCTGTAATCTGTGGCTGTGCATGTCTGATTTGTGACATTTTCCTCATCAATAGAATTTATATAGATCTTGTCTACAGCCAAAGAGTTAATGATATTATGTTAAACTGTATAATGTATTTCAGCAGCTGCATTCTATGGTCTCTCATTATGCATGTCAGTAGTACCATGCAATATACATTCAAAGGCATTGTAGGAGCCATAATCATAGTGTGAATAAGACGGCAAAGGAACTCTACTGGCTAAAGAAACCACAAACAGTTACTTTAGGCGCCAGCTAGTGTCTTAAGTTGGAAGTGCTAGCTTCGGCCTTTTAAAAGTTAAATTATTATTGAAAGATGCCAACTTGCAGCTCAAATATTACAGTGATAATTTGATAAAGTATTTTCTCATATAAACCAAATAAAACCTTTTAGGAAAGGTTGTTTTCTTGAAGTTCAGCAGAATTCCATTCATCATACCTACATTCATTGCTGGTTCTCGGTTTACAGATGGTCAGAACCAGCATCATAGGTCCAGATAAGGGAATTTTATTTGTGTAAAATTTTAATCATTGTCTTACCCATTAATTTAAACACGTGTTTTGGGTGCTCAAAAGAACTGTCTCATTGAGACGGTTCTTTTAAGTACCCACAACATATGTTTTGGATGAGAAATAAAGAAAATAATTTTCCAATACGCACTCTTATCTGGAGGCCTGCAGCATGTAATGTAGATATGGTGAATGGTCCGTGATTTTTCTCGCCTGTTTTTTTTTATTTTTTGACAATCAATTTTTTCTAAAAATGATTAAATCATGATGATAAAGAGCAAGGAGATACAAGTTAAGTACCTCCCAGCAGAAACAATATAGCAGCAAGATGAGTTCTGTGCATCGAAGCCAGACATGTTAAGTTTCTGGAAAAAAAATGCGGGACAACACGCGGAAAATCCGTGATTTTTTAAATATTACGTTTTCAATGCCTTTTGCCTTCCCCATGTCTACAGACGTCTTCAATTCCGCCGTGAGAGAAGCTGAAATGATTACTGCAAACCTTGCAATACGCCTGCTGCTTGCCCCGGTCGCTGGCCATAACCCAGTCAAACGTTCTTGTATGTTCTGCATTAAAATTTGACCCCCTTCTATACCTTATTCTGTTTTTGCTGGGCTAATCCCTGGCGATGATTCGCGTTTCGCCATCTTTGTTGGGTTTATCAAGTTATACAGCCGCTTGGATTATTTGTACCTGTATTATTTGGTTTACATTCAAGCCCTTAATTTATATCGATTTTTCAGTGACTTTGAGATGCTTTACCTGACAGCTATTCGAAACTACCAAGCTTCCTTACGATATCAAAATATTGATCATTGTCGCAAACAGGCAGCAGGCATGGCTAGATGAGGTATCGTCAGGTCTCGCGAGAATGCAATATTGATTTTTCTCGGCGACTTCCGCCAAATTATCACAAGAAATGACTTAAAAAAAAACAGTAAGACTATGAGCGGAGTTTTGAAAATCTGTGATTTTTTAAAAAAATCTGTTTTGCGCGGCAGAGTTTTCCGTTAGTGACACGGGAGATCCGTTAATCTTAACATGTCTGATCGAAGCATGATTGAACCAATTTTCAGTGTACTGTGACCACTGACCAAGTTAGTTTTGGCCTTAACTAAAAGATAGAGAAGCAATATCTAACAATAGGTGGTTTGACAATCGCATAATGACCTATTTGATTTGAGCATTGTGGGTACATGTGACGTATTGGTTTACCAAATGTGTCACCAAATTATGTGATTCGCCTGATTGGTTGATTCAAACTTGTCATCAATCTGCCAGGGTTCGCGCTAGTGGTTGCCATTGTCGCAAAATGCAAAGAAATAATAAATTTGGCGCAAAAATTTTAATTTGGTGACAACTATTGGCGAAAAAAAATTGCTGGTGAAAATTTTTGTCTGGCGTTGGAACGTCACGTCCAGATTGTCACCTCCCGCTTAAAGTCATTGACTAGTGTCGTCCATGTATAACATCACACAATTCAGTAGTGGATGGAGTCTAACCTGAACATACCTCACACACTTCTGACATCTGTCTCGTGGTCACTGCATGCGTAGGCCTAAACCAAAAACTGCATCATTACGTGTCACTGAAACCGCTTTTTGACCTTGCCATGTGTGATGTGTTTTCAAAAATGTTTTAGTGTAGAAAAATCTTATCACTTTGTCGCTAAACACTGTACATGATTTGTAAACTAATACAAATCATTGTTAGTGTTTATACCAAAGGATACTTGACGTCTCCACAAACAGATTATTTATAGCCATTCAGTGCTGCTTGCTACTTTTTTACATAGTGTTTTGAGTAATGCATACTGCATATTAACACAAAACCCATTTTTCAGTGGTGATGTGCCATAGCAGATAGGTCGATCCTTTGAGTATCACACCTGTGCAGACAATGGATTGAGAAGTTTTGGTTTGTTTATTTTGATGCTTTAATTATGTCACAATCAACAATTTTTCAGTTATGTTGGGATGATTTCCTGTCTTCATAGGTTGAACCAGTTCTAAGGCAGCAGGTGAAAAATGTCTTGTCCTTTCAAAGGACACAAAGCAGGTCTTGGGAATCTCGGAAACATGCGATAATAAATTGTCGCTCAAATGCGCGATAGCGGACTGCCCATGTAAAGGGAAATCAATCTAAACGTCATCAGGCTAAATAAGTTTGGTGGTCAACTTCCGGTTTATATCGAGCATTCCCGCGACGACCAGCACAGCATGTCTCGCCTTTTGCCAGTTGGTGCCCTAGTTTCAGAAACATTACAACACACAAATAAAAGATTACAAATTAATATTTAACCATCAGAACCTCGGCCACAATTCAATGATAAAATTGATGTAAAAATGGTAAGAAAAAAATTACGGGTTTCTGTCAGAAGAGGGTTCAATTTGGTGATTTTGTTCCAGAAAATTTTGTTTGTTTAATGTTTAGCTTCTCACCCCTTGGTGCGAATGCATCCGAAAAAAGACCAATCGAATCAGCGGGAACGGGCCAAAATGATAAACCAATAATCAAATTTCTATCGCTCAGAACCGCGACGCAGTTGTAGGATAACTACCTCTGTTAACAAGTCTGCCAATCTCAAGCGTGGTCACGCATTTGAGCGATAATTTTGATCGCGTGTTTTCGAGATTCCCCAGACCTGCAAAGGCAGTGAGTCTCGAACTAGCAACTGTATGATCCCCAGTCTAACACTCCATCAACTGAGCCACTGAGATCCACAGGAGAAGGGTTGGGTATTGATATTGAAAGTATTGATCACACTGTATTCTGTACACTGTGACCAATAGCCCACTTTGAGATCAAACCTCATAGAATCTAAAGCTGCAGGCTCCTTTCGCTTCCACGAATTCTGGTTACAACAATTTTGGTTTCATTATCAGCGCCCCTAAACTCAATTTCTGCATTCGCAAACTTTGACGAATCGTAACGAATTGTATTTACTTACGTACCCGTGTATGTATCATTGACTGAACTGTGATCCACGTGTGTCGCGGTCTCGTTCAACTGAAAAAAAATCAATTCTGATCAAGGAGGATAAATCTAGCAACTTGAGGCAATATTTGTAACAGCAATTGAAGAGTCTGAGGACAGCTGTAACCGCAAATGATGGTTTTGTTGGGATTTACCGTTACGGTTAATGTCAAACGGAGCACGCAATGGCGTTAAGCTTGTTGTTCATTGTACTGCGGATTCCAATATGGCCGCGATTGGCTAAATATCGAGCAACCTCACGAGCACGGTGCGTACAACTTGCATTTTGGTTGTTTGGTCCCCTGCTTTTAGCACCTACAGCCTGTACGCCCGGGTACAAAAATAGGTCGAATAACGCCGAGCTATTCCAAAAAGACCTGCTCTCGGGTGCTAAGGCGTTCGCAAGAAACTGAAGCGTTGAAATGCCGACTGTGAACAAGCGCCTATTTAATCACTGCTCATGGGGGAAATTAGACTGGTTCTCTCCCTTTAATAGCTTGTCAGCATATTAAGACAGGTAACTACTAAACGCCATTGCGTCTATTTATAGCATATACACTGACGTAGTAATGGAAAAATACGTAGTATTGGAAAATACCTGTGACGTCTTGAGCCCATCTTCGGTATTGAATAAAAAGTGCATTTGCGGTTTTTAAACAACTGCTCCAAGCTAGCAGCCCATCACGAGCCACTATCGGCCCGCCGACGAACCGTCACCTGCGGATGGTGGTTCGTTGGCGGGCCGATAGTGGCCCAATTGTACGTGCGGATTGGATTTTTTTTTATAAAGTTTATTTTGTTCTATTATCAGGAATATGGCAACTGAAAAATTACAAGTTCTATAGGTTCCTATAGAAATAAGCATCCCCAACCCAACACTGGATGCGTGGATCCAGAGGGGGTTAGATGGTCCGGACCCTACCCCCCCATCCCCCTTAAAAAATCACATGTTCTATGGGTTTCTATAGAAATCAGCATCCCCCATCCCCTTAAAAAACCACATGTTCTATGGGTTTCTATAGAAATAAGCATCGGGAGACCCCGCCACCCGAAAATAAACAAAAATACAGTTACCCCGCATCTAGTCAGACGCAACGCGGCCCGGTACAACTATTTTCTGGAATTTCAAATGTTCACAGGGGAAACACTTATGAGACTTTCAGTTTGCACCTACAAAACTCAATCCGTGACGGGGAAGTGGGCAATTACTTATTTCTAACCGATGTGCGGATCCAGAGGAGGATAGGTGGTCCGGACACCCCCCCCCCAAAAAAAAAAAAAAGAATAAAAAAAATAAATAAAAAATAAATAAATAATAATCACAAGTTCTTTAAGTTTCGTTGGAAGTAAGCATTTGCCCCCCCCCCCACCCCCGAAAAAAAACCAAAAAAAAAAACAGTAGTCAGACATGTTACCCACTGCACCGGCCGGTAAACCTTCTGAGACTTTCAGAAAACTCAATCATGGGGCGTGACAGGGAAGTGGGCAATTACGTATTTCTTACCCATGCGCGAATCCAGAGAGGGATAGGTGGTCCGGACCCCCCCCCCCCCGAAAAATCACAAGTTATATAGGTTTCTATAGAAATAAGGATTTGCACCCCCCCCCCCCCCCCCCCCCCCCCCGAAAAAAAAAATAATAATAAAAAAAATAAAAAGTTGCATCCCCCCCCCCCCCCCCCCCCCCCGATAAATGTTTCGACCCTTTTGAACCGTAAAAAATATAGTTGCAAAAACACCAACAAAAACACCCTTATCAGAGTTTTTTTTTTCTGTTATTTGAGTCTGGACGCCCCCGGCCCCTGTTTCTATCTGCGAGGAGAGGGTGGAGGGGGGGGGGTACTATAATATTTTCATTCATACGTGGGCTCGCACCATTTTGGGGTTCAAAATTTTGAATTTCAATACCTTTGAGGGTTTTCAGAAAAATGAATATTTTTTGGGGTATGAAGATTTTGTGGATATCTTTTGGGGTCATCACAAAACACCAAAAAGTTAACCCCAAAAATGGTCCGGGCCTACGTATGTTTGAAAATATCAGAGTACCCCCCCCCCCCCCCCTTTCTCACCCAGGTGCGAGTATGCTTGGAATTCGTGAACAATATCAGCGGACGTCATATTTTGTGTTTGGGGTCACTACACAGATAGCAAAGATACGTTGGGCCCACGTTGGTAGTTGGTGGAAATGTGGGCGTCGCCGCATACCAACCTTGTACCAACATCGAACCAACGCAACAATGTCGACCATTCTCTCATTATTAAACACCACTATATTATTACAAAATCCACTGTGCCTGTATTCTGAATAATGTGTTTGTGTTTGGTGTTAAAAGAAGTTTATGTTTCCGGAGCACATGACATTGGACCAGCATTGCGAAGGGGATTTGTTTGATTTGATTCTTACGTCCCATCAACAATCTTTCAGTTATGTAGGGACGGGTCTTCCTGGGTTGAACCGGTACTAAGCTATGATTAATGTGTCTTGCTCAAGGACACAACGCAGTGACGCCTGTGAGGCTCGAACCCGCGGCCCCTCTGTCTCATGTTCATTAAATAAGCCAGGTTACGAGGAAAACTATCCATGCGCGGATCCAGAGGGGGCCGGGGCTCCGGGCCCAGCAAAATCACAAAGCTATAGGATTTATTTAGCAATACTCGTCTGGATCCACTTGAAAATCTCAAAGGCAAGCCTGAATTCAATGTTGGGCCATTAATTCGGCCGCTAGCGAAACGCCATTGAAATTGGCCGATGGTGATACACCTTGAAAGGTATTTGGATTCACACCATAAAAAAGTTGTAAAAGATAAATTGGACTCCCTCTAACAACACTTCCTGGGTCCGTGCATGCCTGTGTCGGGGATTTCCGATCGGATGGGGGTTACTCTGACATTTCGTAGCCTATGTGGACTCGGATCTTTTTTTAAGGAGGGGGTCTAACTTTTAATTTCAATAATTTTAGGGGGTTCAGATTGAATAAATATTTTATGGGATCTATTATATAATTGTGGATATTTTAGGGGAGGGGGCGGGATGGTCATCATTCACAGTTAGGGAGCGTGGCGAAAAAGGAACGCATGTGCGCGACCCCCGTAATTTGACTTTAAAGCATGTATAATATCATGCGCGGATCCAGGAATTTTAGACGGGGGGGGGGGGGGGTCCAGACTGAGACGTTTTTTCAGCTTATTTTACAGAGGGGAGGGGGGGGGGCAATGGTTTTATTGCAGAGAAAACTATACTTTCCCAAGGATCCAGAGGGGGTCCAACATTTTCAGAGAGAGGAGAGGAGCGCATCATTCTTTTAGTATTAGCACGCATCACTATCCTTGCATTTCGTTGGCACTCCTCATAAAAAAGTCTACATCTTTGATCGAGGTTCTGTAATTTCGAGTAACAGTTTCTTCACATAAGGCCTAAATGAAATATAAGTGTGGTTCCTGTTTCATGCCAAGAAAATTTAGGGTAGGTAGGTAGGGAAATTATTAAATTTTGTTATAACATTTAACAAAGAAAATAGTGACAGAAATGGAAAAAGTGCCCATTTTTTCTCCAAAGACCATTTTATTGTTTAGGGTATATAGGGTTAAAAAAATTAGGGTAGTTATAGGCAACAGGAACCACACATATATTTCATTTAAGTCTAACGCCACTCTCTACATTAATGCCCCCATATTTGGCGAGCAATGCTTTGGCGTTGATGTCTGATCTTTTTGTGGATTCGATCCTTCGGACCTCTTGTGCGCTCTTTCCACAGACCATGCAGACACGCTCTGCAGGGTGCAGATTTTTGTTTTACGGGAGTTCTATACATTTCTATCCCATGCTGTAGCCACGATGATCCACGGATGTATTATTGGTTTGTCTTCCTGGTGTCTCTTGATGGTTGTGTGTCTCTTCCTTGCAGTGCCATGGGGTTGTCTGCTGTTTGTGATTGTGGTATTTCCTGATCATGCTCACATACTATTTTAGGTAGTGAATACCCTTTAAACCTTCTTTACATGAACCACAAGACTGGTGACCTTGAAACATGGTTTGCATCATTGGATAGTAAGTGAGTATGAGCCACTTCCTGTGCCTTTTATATAGTAAAAAATTTAATTGAATTTGGGTCACACTGGTTTCATATAATACCTGGCCTATTTATGAACTTTTTCAACACCTTTGCTTGTTAACAGACGCTCTTTCTGGAGCATGCGCAGGTTCTTTACTTGAAAAAATACCATATACGGAAGAAAAAAAATTAGGTAAGTGGGATTCGATCTCTAGACTCATACCTCGATAAGCTAAAGCGCTACCACTTGCGCTATTTGGGCAGATATCGTTCAATTATTACATCAAAATGTAATGACATTGAAAAAATTATTAAAATCGAAATTACCAATAACAGCAATATTTGAAAGGCTTTGTATCGAAAAGAAAGTGCGGCAAATCTTCTCAGTTTTCAATACATGTTCATTTCTCATTTTGATGTGCGAAATTGACCCAGGATGTAAACAGATGCTCTTTCTGGAGCATGCGCAGTCGGATGAGTGGGATTCTCTACTTGTAAAAAATTACTAGTTACCAAACGTTATATGCGTAGCGGAAGTGGAGCTTTATCAACGTGGGGAACCAATCTAGGGGGAAATGGGACTGGTTCCCGCTTTTCATTGATAGCCTTACGGACAGCGTCTCGAAAGCAGGATAAAAGCTGTCACAAAGTTTTTGGATCCTAAGCTCAGTGTATAAGCGTGCTTGGGCGCACGTATTATTTGCCAGAGTTTGCATATTTGTTCTTTATTTGTTTTTTTTTAAATATGGAATTTAACTTTAAATATCGAATTTGAGAATGACAAGGTCATGAGATATTGTCTGAAAGTCAGCTTTTGGCTATTAATATTCATGACAATCAGCCAATATAATCGAAAAGATATCATTTCATTATTGTGCACCTGTGAATTAATTTTAACTTTTGTCATTTTGAGAAGCTGCGCATAGCACAGATTTAATGCACTAATACATTAAACCTGTGCTATGCATATCTTTGAAAACCACAAAAATTGGAATGATTTATAAATACATGTTGCATATGTCGTAATGTATTCATGGAACATAAGGGCATTTTGACTCAATATTACAGCCAAGTGTTGACTACAAATTGAGCCAGTGCATGAGATTTCCAACAATGTGGTATGTGCGACCAGCAAAGCCTCAGATCAGCCTGCGCATATGCGCAGTCTGATCAGAGCCTTTGCTAGTCGCTTGAGTATTCTATGATTGTTAAGCTACTGACTGAACACCATTTGGAGTTTCTAAGCTTAAAAGGAGGCTGCAGAGGCTCATCCGAGTCTACACTTGTCAAAATGTTGGAAATCTCATGCCGCGGCTCAATTTATACTCATGCCTTTGTACTTCTCACATTCCATAATTTGAAAATCTTGTATTAGTTATGCCAGCTTTTCCGTTGAATTCCCTTTTCATGCATGCAGTGATGTGAATAAACTTACAACGAATTTTGTTGTTACCATTTCCTTAACGTTATTCTATGCAATTTTTATTAAGGTGTGTTTTGAGCTTACCTAAGCCATAGGCTCAAGGTGATCTTTTGTGACCGGTCTTTGTCCAATAGTTTCACTGAAATGTTCTTCAAAATGCCCAAAACACCTGTTTTAACTGATGGATAAGAAAATAATAACAATTTTATGCTCAAAAAGTTTGCTTATTTGGACATATGCCTACCCCCAGGGTCCCCTATTTTCTAAATTTTTAGGTGCGAATTTGGGGGTCATTTTTGCATAGAAAAGTTTCCATGATGAAACAGCAGAGATGTATGAGGATAGAAAGGTTCACATAATATGTGGGTAAGATTACCTGCCTCAGGGAGAAGGGGCCAGCTGGACATGGGTTTACCCTTATCCTGCCAATATTTTTTATCCTGAAAATGTTGTCTGCTTTACACGTCTGCTGCATATATTCATTGCACTCCAGACTACTTTTATTATGAAAGCATTTCATATGAACACTGATCAGACTGCTCCCTAATCTGATTTGCAATGTTATAGTCTACAAAAGTAAGTCAGCAGATGAGAAAGCAGACGACATTTGTCATGAATGACAGGAAAAGGGTTAACTCTTAATGTGCCAATCGCAACAAAAGGCATCTGCTTTTCTCGTCTGCTGAAATATTTAAGAAGCTTCTATGGCAAACAGTGTGGACCCTGATCAGACTGCTCCTATAGGAGCAGTCATCAGACTGCTCCTATACTGCTCCTATAGGAGCAGTCTGTTCTTGGTCCACGCTGTTTGCTTCTATTCTTAATTCATCAGTAATGTTAGGCATTTATTTACAGCAGACTACTTCAGCAGACGAAATTTTCAGATGCATTTTTTTTCTTGGCGCTTTAAGGGATATTCCTCATTTTTTAGGAGTTACATATTTTTATGAGAAGTTTTATTTTATTTGTAAATATAAATGAGATATGATAAATGTATTTTAGTTGTTGCAATTAAATGACTCCTTGGAACACCACAGTCTTGTTTTCTTTTTTGTTGTACAACTGTACCAGGCGTCGAGGTTGTAAAACTTTTTTTTCATGCTCAATTGAACTGAGTAAGTAAGGAAGGACGCAAAGATCAGGAATCAATACAATCAAATACCACATGAACTAGGACACCATTAAAGTAACAAAAATACAAGAAAACATCACATACAAAAGAGTCAATTGGTTAGCCCTTTTCCCAGCAGGTGATCACACGGCTCTAAGGAACAGACAAGACAGTATGACAGACAAACACGAAACACAAATAGCTAAAAAGACCCACAAAAGAAGCACCGCCTTGGAACAGTCAGTAAGATAATTACTGGAGGGCTTAAATATGTTTGACAGTACCAACCTCATCCTTATTTCTGATGTGGATCAAGACAAGTAGATGTTTGGTTTTCATGAAAGATCCCTTATCTATGTATACTTAAGGAATAAAGAAACGCAACAATCACTTCAATTCATTGTTAACATAAAATGTAATGCAAGTTGGTTGTGAAGATGACATTATTTCATAAAAACAGCATGTATCCGTCACATTGCAGTAGGTTAAGCCACTATGTTGATTATGTATGCAGGCTAGCATGCGCGTATTCATCCTGATCTCCTGTAGAAAACTGAAACACGGTCAATAAAAGTCAATTTTCTATCAAAAACCACTTTGTTACAAAACCTTTGGAATAAATTTGGGGATCCAGGAAATAATCAGCTTGCAACCGTAAGTTATTATTTCAAACGCTTAACATTATTAACGTCAAGACCAAATATTGCGTTAATTGCAGTAAAAATCTATTCCTCTTGACTTTTATTCCCTAAAAGCACATTTACTGCAAGAACTGACGTAAATAAAGTGTGTATTATGAAGTCAAAATTCATTATTCTGCACTTTAAAGGCACCATAATGTTCACACATTTTTGTGATGAGAGAAAGGTCAAGTGGCATAGTTTCGGTTACAGATAGGAAGTTCAATGCTTACTTGCCATATATAACAGGTTTTTTTTTTCATTTGTGCATTTCAGTTGACAAACGTCAATGTAACGTCCCACTGACCTAATTCTATGGGTTCTTTAAGGTCACTTTTGCGGGCAAAGCATGTCCTGTTGACTTTAGGTTCAATAACTTCCGTAATGCACCAACGACCTCAACTCGACGGCTTAAGTGACGTTAAATGCTTATTCTTTGTCATTGTGTATCCTTGCATTCCAGTAGCTGGTTTTGAAGCAATATTTGACTGACATGTCTGCATGATGCGACGCTTTCTTTGTTTGCTCGCCATGTAACAAATCAGGAAAAAGATTGTGTTTCATGATCCTGATTTTGACGGCCACATCACATTTTTATGTTTTTAAGTGTTTTTATCTTGTGGCGTTAATTTTATCGTTTAAGTGACGTTTCCGCAATTCATCACTTGTCATTTATAGTTAGTAAGCACATTCTAAACGAAATTTAATCAAAACATCATTTAACTACACAAAAATATTTTTTCTTCTGTTGCGTATCTTTATTCCTTAAGTATATTAGTTCCTAGTACATACAAATCAAAATATAAAAAGGAAATAAAACAAAAATAAGGACTCAACAGTAGTTAAAGAAATAGTAAAAGAAATCAAACAGTTTAACCACGGTGGGCCTGACCGGAAAACACAACATCAGGCCTTAACCCTCTCATCTATATATAAGTCTTTAAGTCAGAACCTCATAGAGTCTGAGGTCCAACCCGCCGGCGTGCGATTAAAGAGGATAGCAAAGTTGCCAACCCTGAAAGGGTTGACCACGAAGCATGTAGTTTGTTGCTATGTTAAACCAACCTTTTTATAATGAGAAATTATATTAATAAACTGAACTGAAAATGACTTGAGCCAACAATTTTCTTTAATTTATACAAAATTAAAATGCTGAAAAATATTTTTTTCTTGCCTTCAAACTCTCAGATGTTGTATTTATCATGCTAATGAATCTTAAAATGCCAACAAATTGTTGGCATCTTAACATTTATGAGCATTATCATATGAGTTGAGCATAAAATTTTTGTATAACCTTGGGGTCAGGTAGTAAATAGAGAGTTCATGAAGGTTTGTTTGTTTGATTTGATTCTTTACGTCCCAGTCAACAATTTTTAGCTACCCTTGAGCGTCT
This sequence comes from Loripinus fragilis, assembly GCA_964019695.1. Taxonomy (NCBI): domain Eukaryota; kingdom Metazoa; phylum Mollusca; class Bivalvia; order Lucinida; family Lucinidae; genus Loripinus; species Loripinus fragilis. The sequence goes on from OZ026518.1 coordinate 35,910,765, forward strand.
AAAATATTGCTGTATAATGTTGTGACCATTCATTTTTCATTTGATCTTCTTCATTCTTATAGGTATCCAGGACATACATAAAAGCATGGATGAGTTTGAATTTCGGTCAGATCCCATTGCTGACTACGGTGTTATCTTCCCTTGAGCATCTGAAAAATATAGTTATCCCCCGATGAAGTCGGAGGGATATAGTTTTGACGTTGTCCGTCCATTCCGTCCACACTTTTTGTCCATCCGGAACCATTTCTCAGTACCTATTGGTAAGATTTGATGCATTCTTGGTATAAATGATTAGTACAATGGACTCTATATCCTATAAGTTTTGTCAAAATCGACCCAATAACACTTGAGTTATTGCCCTCGTCCTAGTATAGGCAGTTATAATGCAACCTTAATATATAAGATTTTTCGTGTAATGATCTTCACATTTCCTCAAAGCTATTGTATTTTACAACTCACTATAGACCATGATTGCCTAGTGCCTGTAGATAAGTAAAGCAGTGTCAAAATTTTACCCACCCCTTTGACCCCACATTTACATTTCCCAATAGCTAAGGCAGTTGTCAATATTTTTTGCTGAAATTTTGTATGCAAGCAGAGGAGCAATAGATATGAAACATATCAAACAGGATTTTAGTCTGAAGGCATGGGTCCAATCCCCTAGGGTGGACCTAGGGGGTGGGGCCAAGGCCAAAATTAAACTTTTTTCTGAATATGGTCATGTTGCATATCAAATTAAAGCAATGCATGCAGCAACATGGTAGCAAATATTTTACCCACAGACACACCCTCAACGGTGGGGTGGGGTCAAAAGGTCAAACCTGATTTTTTTCTCTGAAAGTAGTCATGTTGCATATTAAATTAAAGGGAATTGAGCATAGAGCACCATGAAAGCAAATATTCTGTCCTTACACACACCCTTGATGGGGTCAAAAGGTCAAATATTTTTTTCTTTTTTGAAAGTGGTAATGTTGCATATCAAATTAAAGGAAAGAGACCAACATGCAAGCTAAAACATTGACTTTACACCCGGGGTCGGGTTAAAATGTCAGATATTAAAATTGTGCAGATAAGTATTTTTTTATTAAATTAAGCACTTAGCTGTTATGATCTGAATGATATCCAAGGTGAACTAAGGGTCTAGATAAATGAGATTTATGTTTTGTTATTTACATGTTTCTCTAAAGTAATACTTCATTGGGGGATATAAATTCGACAAGTTTGTCTTGTTAAATTTAATACTTGCAGACAACCATAACTGGCATAATATCTTGAGTGATTGAATTTAGGCCAGCTCGCTGTTTTAAGTTGGAGTTACCTGCCTTTAAGCATCATAAAATATGGAGTTTCCAAATATTTATGCTGGATCTCAGGTGAGCGATCGTTGCCCATTGAGCTGTTTGTACAATTATTTGTTTTGTTTGATTTGATTCTTTACATCCCATCAACAATCTTTCAGTTAAACAGGGAAGGGTCTTCTTGGGTTGAACCAGTACTAAGCTAGGATAAATGTGTCTTGCTCAAGGACCACAACACAGTGATGCCGGTGAGGCTCGAACCCGCGGCCCCTCGGTCTCGAGTCAAGCACTCTACCACTGAGCCACTGCACTCCGTCTTGTTCAGTTATGTCGGAACTGGTCTTCCTAGGTTGAACCAGTACAAAGCAAGGATAAATGTATCTTGCTTAAGGACATAATGCAGTGATGCCAGTGAGGCTCAAACCCGCAACCCCTCCGTCTTGAGTCAAGCACTCTACCACTGAGCCACTACTCCTAGTTCATGAAGGTGCTATAGCTGTCATGTAATTAACCCATGTAAGCCTTGGGTCCTTTTATGGGACATAGGCAAACAGTGCAGACCCAGATCAGACGCCGCAGAATGCAACGTCTGATCAGGGTCTCCACTGTTTGCTCACAGAATGTTCTAATAGTATTTGATCAAAATGAACATACCACCCAACACCCTTAAAATTTGAAATAGACTCATCCTACTGATAGAGATAGGAAAGTTCATTTGGCTTAAATGGGTTAAACAGATTACACAATACAAACAGACAATGAATTGCATTTTATTTTAACATCTATAGTAGTTTCAAAGATGCATAGTATTGAGACAATTCTATTTTTCTTATAAACAGATACTGTAGGTAAAGCATGATTATTCACTACATATGCAGTAATCCGTAGTAGGTTCAATATAATTGTAAACTGAGACTACCTGCACGTCCAAAATCAAGGTACACTCACCAGTGTTTGTTTACAACAATTCTCATCTATCTTTGAAACTACTATAAGACACCTGTGCCTTTTTGAAGTATGATCATCTTTAACTCTTTCCTTGCTAGCGGCGATTTTTGCTGCCTGCTGATAATCTTTGCAAACAGTTAGGGACCCAACTCAGGACCGACAGACTGTCAGTCCTGATCTAGATCCAAACCATTTGACACTCTGATAGTTTTCCTAAAGGTTTTTTTTATTTAAAAAAAAGTCACCAGATGACAACAAAAGCATGAAAAATTACACAGCATGCAAAGAGTTAAGGTTGTAATAAAATCCTCCAATGCAATACTTATCATTGTAAGGATATCTTACCAAAATGAAATTTAAGAGATCTGATGAAACATTGTACTAGTAAGGTTCAGTGACCTATATTACAATTTAATTTAGGTCACTAGTTCAAATAAGGAGCAAAAACGGCATGACTTTAAGAACAATTTCGGGTATTTCCCATGCACACCATTCCTGCCGCAGGAAACGGGGAAAGTTGTCTGGGTCCTTCCTGGGTCTTTCCGACCATTTACAAATTCAGATCAATACGGTTTTTAGATAGGCTTATGTCAGATGGATATTTCCGCATTTTCTGGACAAAAAAAAGTAACTAAAATGTGTCCAAAATATCTATTGACCCGTTATTATAAATGATCGTCTCATTTCCAATTTATACTGATAAATAGATCAAACAATATACAAAATTTCCCAGTTTATACCATGTATGTGAATACGAATATGGCCGGCAATCGGATTGTGTGTCCAATATAAACGGTTAATTTTGGCGGCCCACGATCTGACCTCGTGGCCTAGTGGTTAGCGCATAGGACTTTGGAACCAACCAGCAGACTAGGGTAGATTATTGGTGAGCACCTTTTATACATTATTTTTTTCTTCTTCTTTTTTCAGGTTTACAAAGCTGAATTACTTCCTACAAGTAATATGAATTGATATAAATGACAAACAGTACACTCCATAATGTTTTATATTACTACATTGCCTCAGAGAGGGCTCTCTTTATTTGGCTTGTAATGATAAAAATGCCTTTTTTACCTCTGAACAACCTAAAGGATATAAATTGTGGTCATGTCAGAAAATGTGTGATGCTCTCCATTATCTTTTGGACAATAAATTTATAAGATTTGGCTCAAAATTATAAAGACAAATTGTAGGTATTTCAATGGGTACTAATTGTGCACCTCTTGTTGCAGATTTGTTTTTGTTTTGTTATGAGAGAGACTTCATAATGCATTGATAAGTTAGGGGTCTTTCATGCTAACCAAATATCTATGTGTCTTGATCCACATCTGAATTAAGGGTGAGGTTGGCGCCGTTAAACCGGTTTAAGCCCTCCAGTATATTTTACTGACCGTTCCAAGGCGGTACTTCTTTTGTGGATCTTTTATGTTTTTGTTCTGTCTTGTGTTTGCTATGTTTTGTGCGCGTCTGTTTATATGTGCTTTGTGGTCACCTGCTGGGAAAGGGCTGACCTCTTGGCTCTCGTTTGTGGTGTCTAATGTGAGTTTGTCACTTTCCCATTGGTATCCTGGGTCAGGTGTGGTACTTAATTGTATCGATTCCTGATCTTTGCACCCTTACTTACTTTCATGTTGTCTCTGTCAGACAATAATCAAACTGATATTATTGATGAAGCTTTAACTCCACCTCCAGACATTTAGATGACTTACTTAAAGCTGCATAGTCTGTAACTTTTGATATTTTAATTTTTGAAATAATGTTTCTATTTTTCAAGAACACAGTAAAAAAACTAAAATTCAGATAAACATTTTACCAATTCCGTAAACCTTTACAAATTATCAGTATCAAAACAACAGCATTTATGTTAAAACATGACTGTCCATAATAATTGGAGGGACGCAAATAATTACCAACAAGAGAAAAACACCTGTTTTTATAAGATAATTCACTTTTCCATGCAGTTTTCAGCTATAGTGAACAGATTTATTGTGAAAACTTAACTTAATTCTGCTTTTGCAAATGATTTAAAAAGAAAATATTTTTTTCGAAAAATGTTCATAGTTGCAGACCTAGTCTCTTTAATATTGATAACCCTTATCCTACAAATGGTAGGTCAGATATATCCTACTGAACTTCAGTTAAATAGGTACTGAAGCTCCATTTTTTGGACTTAAACTTGTCCAAAACAAATGGCATAGTTACTTCTAAAATTTATGATAAACGGGACGATTTTAATTTTGAAATAGTAAATTTTCCATTTCTTGATGGAGATGTTCCTTGCTGCCCTTCCTATGGTGTATATATTTCTCAGCTTATTCGTTTTGCAAGAGTGTGTTCTAATGTTGATGACTTCAACAATAGAAACTTATTTTTAACTGCTAAGTTATTAAAACAAGGTTATACATATCATAAAATTTGAAAAGCATTTTCTAAATTCTACCACACACTCAGTTAATTGTTAAATACAACATTAGGTTAAAAACTCTTCTGCAACAAGGCATATCAGAACCTATATTTTATGGTGATTTAGTTTATAATTCAAAGGAATTGTTTGAAAACCTAATTTTATTGATCAATTCAAAAAGATTATCAAATGTTACGTAAAGGTTGAATATAACTTGGATGTCATGAGACAGTCTGCATATCTGGTTTTAAACCCAATCATGGTTTATAGCTTTGGTTTCCTCTTCAATTGCACGATGGTGGGTCAGGCCTCAGACTCTACGACGGCTCTGACGTAAAGCTTTAATTGGTGGATTGGTGCCTGATGCTTATCTGTAGCTGGACCTCACCATGGCTCAACTTGAGGTTTTCTTTAGCCCTGACTATCTGTGAGTCGTGAGCCCTTTTCTTTGTTTCATCATAGTGTGTTTTGATTAGTGTTTCACCATGATGATACATTGCAGTAGTTAGAAGGCTTCCATGTGAGCTGAACATTTCTTGCACTTCAACAACAGCAGAATCTAGGGCGAAGATTTGGTACTAGTAAAATGCATATAAGCCCCCCGGTGGCTTAGGCTGCTGTCCGTTCGAAGCAGTGGTTCTGTTGTTGTTGACTTGTTGTTTATCGTTACTCCCATTGTGTGAGTCTGTAATTGTTCTATGCTTTGTTGTACCTTATTTTATGTCCATTCTAGTTTTGCAATCATCTTGATTGGGAAGAGAGAGCTGGTTGCTTTGCTTAGTTTGTCTTCTTGGTGTCTCGTGATTGCTGTGCGGCTCTTCCTCACGGTGCCATGGGTTTGTCTGCAGTTTGTGATTGTGGTATTTCCTGATCATACTTACTATTTTTGGAGTTAATGTCCTTTGAAAATTTGGCTAAATTTATTAGGAGGGTTTGTTGCTTTTGGTGCAGGACCCCTATGTGTTGGTGTCGACATTGGTTCTTGTCCACACTCTTATCTTGAATTTTCGAGCAAACAGGTAACCTTTTCCACATTTACAAGTATATACATACGTACCATGAGGAGCTCAGTGATTTGTGCTTGACTCTATTATATCAAGGGGTCGCTGGTTTGAGCCTCACCGGAAGGCACTGTGTTGTGTCCTTGAGCAAGACATTTTTACCTCTGCTTAGTACTGGTTCACCCCGGGAAATTTTTCTGATGTGACTGAAAATTTATTGACTTGGATGTATCAAGAATCAACTCAGACTGGGATGTATGAAGAATCAACTCAAACAAGGTACCATCATCACTCCGCACGCTAAGAGCTAAAGAATCAATTTATTAAAACATCATTTTTTCAGCAGGTTTTAAGTTCTGATAAGGTAAAGTCATGTTACTTAGGACATCAGGTAAAATCAGACAGCAATTTTGTTTGCTTCACATTTTAATTATTTGATTTGAAAAATAAATTAACTAAGCAAACAGTGAAAATCCTGATGAGACGGCTCATAATGAGCCGTCTCATCTGGATTTCCACTGTTTGCAAAAGTAAGACCGAATTTACCCGATGTCTGAAGTTACCTGACTTTATCCTCAGTTCAAAATAAGCATATGGTTTACTTTATGAGGAATTTTCGGAAGTATTTTTAAAAAAGTAAAATATCAGTTGTATTGTTGATCTTAGAAAGATCTGGAACATTTATTTTCAAAATAACATAAATGTTTTAGAAAATAGTTGAAGCATTTAGAATGTTCCAGAAATTAGCAGGAACTTAAGTGAGCCAGTATATGAGATTTTGGTACTTATCCCATATGGGCTAAAGGCTCCCATAAACACCCATACTGGCGTATCCTGTGGGGCTGGTCTACATTTTGGCCTGAGTCTTCATCTACATCCATAGTTTGTGTATGTAAGGAGTGAAGGCTCTGGCGAGTCTGCACATGTTCACTCACAGTCTCACATGAGCCTTCACTGCTCAATACTATAATAGATACAAACACCTGGCGTGTAGTGTTTCTTGATCCCTGATGACATATTAGGAACACAATAATGAATTGATAATCTTGTGTCATTGTAATATCTCAAGTTTTTATTGGGTAGTAATTCCAGAAAAAAAAATAATAATAGAAAACATGTTAAAATTCTTGGTATTTATTCATCATGAGTTATTTGGTTTAATAAAATAGAGCTCAGAAAATTATGATAATTTATTGATTGGTCGTGATCTAAAGCATATACAATGTTTTGGAAACAGTGGATTTCCATCACATGTATCCGGGGCTAAACATCTGATTCTGAAACAGCACTCATGAATTTTTTTCAGTCTTCTTGCATAGTTTTTTATTGTCAGTCCTACTGCAGCTTGGACACTCATGTTGTCATGTATTGCCAGCATAACACAAACGGAGAAAATAAATATCATCTTCGTCATCATCATGGAAAAGATTGCTGAAATAAAAAATTTGAGTAAGTGAATGTCAACACCATCAAAATGAATTGTTATATGAGTGCCAGTAAAATCCTTCTCTCATTAGTTAAAACTGCCTGCAACAGCTCTGTACAAAAAAGCTCACTCTGCTATGTGAAAAAATCTGATGACTATTTTAAGCTACCAGACAGCCTTGAAAAAAGTCATGTCTACCTGTCCACAGCTTATTTGAGCCAAGACATGAGATTTCCAACAATGTGGTATGTGTGACCAGCAAAGCCTCAGATCAGCCTGCGCATACGCGCAGTCTGATCAGAGCCTTTGCTAGTCGCTTGAATGTTCTATGAGTGTTAAGCTACTGACTGAAATCATATTGGAGTTTCTAAGCTTAAAAGGAGGCTGCACAGGCTAGTCCGAGTCTACACTTGTCAAAATGCCACATTGTTGCAAATCACATGTCGTGGCTCATTTTAGATTAATCTTTTTTTGTGCTTGCTAAATTTAGCTCTCTGGTATGTAAAAAAATCTGATGGCAACTGTGTACCTGTCCACAGCTAATTTTAGATCTGATGTCAGGAATCCCAAACTATCTTAGCTGTCAGTCAGCCTTGACAAAAGTAACATGCACCTGTCCACGGCTAATTTTAGTTCTAAAAATACATAACAAAACAATAGATGCATTCTTTTAGAGAAAGTGATGTCCACCGAGGCGATGCTGAGGCAGGTGGATATCACTTTCGAGAGTTGACAAATCCTGATGTTAACTGAAAAAAAAGCATCAATTGTATATTGAGTGCTCAGTGAAAGCTGGGATCAGTCTGTACATCAACCAAGACATCAGGTTATTATTTCTACACATAATATACGTAGCTTAGAACCCCCGTACAGTCAAAACTGATTTGATAGCTAGATTGATATTAAGATAGACAGATAAGCAGATTAATCTTGAGATAGGCAGATAGCTATGTTGATCTGATATAGATGAACAACTAGAAGGATCCGAGATAGATGGATACTAAGATTTGTCAGAGAAAGATGGATAGCTTGATTGATCCGAGATTATGCAGATAGCTAGACTGATCTGAGATAGACCGGCAGCTAGAAGGATCTTAGATAAATGGATAGCTATAGTGGTCTGAGATCGAATGTTAGCTAGATTGGCCTAAGATAGATTGATAGCTAGACTGATCTAATATAGATAGATAGTTAGTCTGATCTGATATAGATGGATAGCTAGACTGATTTGAGAAAGATGAATAGCTAGATAGATCTAAAGATAGACTGATAGCTAGATTGGTCTGAGAGATAGATTTTAGTCTGATCTGAGATAAACGGGTAGCTAGATTAACCTAAGATAGATTGATAGCTAGACTGATCTGAGATAGACAGATAGTTAATCTGATCTGATATAGATGGATAACTAGACTGATCTGAGAAAGATGGATAGCTAGACTGATCTGAGATAGACGGAAAGCTAGATTGATCTGAGAAAGACAGATAGCTAGACTGATCTGAGATAGATAGATAGTTAATCTGATCTGATGTAGATAGATAGCTAAACTGATCTGAGAAAGATGGATAGCTAGACTGATCTGAGAAAGACAGATAGCTAGGTTCATCTGAGATAGGTGGATAAATTAACTGATCTGAGATAGATGGATAGCTAGATTATTCTGAAATAGATGGAGAGCTAGATTCATCTGAGACAGGCAGATAGCCAGCTTGATTTGAGATAGACAGATAGCTAGATTGATCTAAGATAGATGGATAGCTAGATTGGTCTGAGATAGAAAGATAGCTAGAGTGATCTGAGATAGATGGTTAGTTAGAGTGATCTGAGATAGATAGATAGATAGATAGATAGATAGATAGATAGATAGATAGATAGATAGATAGATAGATAGATAGATAGATAGATAGATAGATAGAAGATAGATAGATAGATAGATAGATAGATAGATAGATAGATAGATAGATAGATAGATAGATAGATAGATAGATAGATCGATCGATCGATCGATCGATCGATAGATAGATAGATAGATAGATAGATAGATAGATAGATAGATAGATAGATAGATAGATAGATAGATAGATAGATAGATAGTCTAATCTTAGATACACGGATTGTAAGACCGATCTGAGATAGATAGAAAGTTAGTCTGACCTGATATAGATGGATAGCTAGACTGATTTAAGAAAGACAAATAGCTAGAAAGATCTGAGATAGAGGGATAGCTAGATTGGTCTGATATACTAGATAGATATTAGTCAGATCTGAGATAAACAGGTAGCTAGATTAATCTGAGATAGATCGATAGCGAGACGGATATCTAGATTCATCTGAGAAAGAATCTGTGTGAGATAGACAGATAGCTAGATTCATCTGAGAAAGATGGATAGCTAGACTGATCCGAGATAGATGGATAGCTATAGATTATTATGAGAAAGACAAACAGCTAGATTGATCAGACAGATAGCTAAAGATAGATAGTTAGTCTGATCTGAAATAGACAGATAGCTAGACTGATCTGAGATAGATGGATAGCTTGACTGATCTAAGATAGACAGATAGCTAGACTGATCTGAGATAGATGGATAGCTTGACTGATCTAAGATAGACAGATAGCTAGACTGATCTGAAATAGACATATAGCTTGACTGATCTAATATAGATAGATAGCTAGACTGATCTAAGATAGACAGATAGCTAGACTGATCTGAGATAGACAGATAGCTAGACTGATCTGAGATAGACGGATAGCCTGACTGATCTAATATAGACAGATAGCTAGACTGATCTAAGATAGACAGATAGCTAGACTGATCTGAGATAGATGGATAGCTTGACTGATCTAATATAGACAGATAGCTAGACTGATTTAAGATAGACAGATAGCTAGACTGATCTGAGATATACGGATAGCTAGACTGATCTGAGAAAGTCAGATAACTAGACTGATCTAAGGTTTTACAGTGCACTCATTTCATCATGCACTGGCTCAAAAGTATTTTACCATTTCCTTCCATGAATATTCATGCAAGGCTCCACCCACTGTAAATAATTATATAAATTAACTTTCATATTGGTACATAGAACAAAGAAATTACTTGTCAGGTAGGATCAGATATATCATATTTCCATAAGCAAACTGAGTAGACCATGATCAGGCAGCTCTTCTGAGTCTGCTCTGATTAGGTAAATGGTTTTTAAAAAGCACCCAGTTACATATACTTAGTTCCTGGTATCAGAGTTAAAGGGATGAGCGAAGGATAACAACAGGATAAAAAGCACACCAGTGCATATCTAACGTTCATCTAGGGATGTCTTTCTTTCCAAGTTTTGAGCATATAACATGTTTCATGTTGAAAACTTCTCATTGGATAGAGCAAGGAACGCATTCCTTGATTGAGAAACAGATAAGAAACCATGCAAATGTAAACAAAAGGATTATAAATTTTATTATATACCTTAACTGCAAAAGAAATGCAACATTTTTTAAAAGCTTTCTTTTCTTAGATTCCAATGAAATTATTACGTTAACTGTTTAGACTAGTTTTGTGCACTATTACTGGCAGTTTGACCCAGAAAACGTCCAAAAACGTTCATTGAAATTTGACATTAAAAGTAAAACGTATAAAAACACAATTTTTGACGTCAGTGGTTCTGCTCAAGGAAAATCTTTTAAAATTTGTACTTATTTGTAGCTTAACTATCGAATGTTGAAAGTCTGGGCATAGCACAGCCACCAATTAAATGGCAGTCACTATAGAGCAACTTAAATGGTGTCGATTTCGACATTAAAAATAAAATGTCAATATTATTGTAAGCGCAATGTTTACTGTTGTCGCCCTCGGCCCTGTCACCTGTTAAACTAACGGTACCGGGAGCCAACTCACGACAGTAAACATTGAAGGCATTATATCCATCAATCATGGTTAAAAGCAAAATAGATTTAGTGGGCAGCTGAGCGTAGAAATACCTTCTTTTGAGATTAAATAATGTACGCTTTACTGGACGAATACCCTACATAAGAACTTCGACGTCATACTAATGATGTAACACTAATTTTTTTCCATACAACCTATGCTAGAAATAAAAACTTCAGGTTTGAAACAACCTTCAGGAACAATAAATCAATACCACTGTGTTGGAGATTTTGTGTAAATACGGTTTCTATTCCAGTGTTGTACTTATATGACATCAAAACAACTTTAGTTTGTTTTCAAATTATTTCAACCCTTCATGCGCCAATCACAACAAAAGTCGTCTGCTTTTCTCATCTGCTGAAATTTTTAAGTAGCCTTTATGGCAAACAGTGTGGACCCAGAACAGACTGCTCCTATAACTCAGAGCAGACTGCTCCTTTAGGAGCAGTCTGTTCTGGGTCCACGCTGTTTGCTTCTATACTTAATTTGTCTGTAATGTTAGGCAATTATTTGCAGCAGACGATATTTTCAGATGCATTTTTTTCTTGGCGCTTTAAGGGTTAAGCATTTTCTTTCACGTTTGCCAGTATAAATCAGTGGAGAAAACACCTGTACACAGCTATTTAGATCAATCACACATTATTAAACGTTTTAGAGGGATATGACGTAAACTAAGGATTATGCCGTTTTTTGACATCAAAATAATGTTTTCTTTATCTATTTTACATACACCTATCTAAAACTAGCAACCTGAAATTTGCAAGTGCCATTTTTATTCATTTTTTAAAAATAAGCGTCTTTCTTGAAGCGTTTTGTCATTTTATTTTGTAAGGGTAATACGTGAGATGCTACTGCATACACGTACATGTCAAAACTAAAACTGATAATTTGCTTATAATGTTTCATCCTAAATTAAGCTTTATCATCATGAATGTTATGTGAAAATATCTGCAAAAGTTTCTGTGTAATTTGAGTTCAAACTTAAAGTTGCGTTTCTTTATCAGTTCGGTATACATTCATTAATGCTATCTGGTAAGGCAAGGGGCTTAACTGACAGACAGCCTTACAATCAGACGGACATCCAGTAGCGACACTCAAAGGGACAGATGGACGGACAGGCCTAAACCATTATGTATCCTTAACCCTTTAAGCGCAAAGAAAAAAATACATCTGAAAATGTCAACCGCTGCAAATAATTGCCTAATATTACCAACAAATTTAAGTATAGACACAAACAGTGTGGACCCAGATCAGACTGCTTCTTGAGCAGTCTGATCTGGTTCCACTCTGTTTTGTCACAGAGGCTTCTTAAACATTTTGGCAGATGACTTCTGTTGTAATTGGCACTTTAAGGGTTAACTAAAATAATATATCTGAATGTCATTAGTAATAATAATAACAGCTAAAACAAAAGTAATAGAAAAGAACCTACGTGTGCCACCTCAAGCTTATGACTGTTGATTTTTACTATGTGCATGCCTTTTCTCAATGTCATAACATAATGGCTAAATATACCCGGTCAGCACACGAGATATCAGTACTTATCGCATATGCAACAAGCAAATGTTCAGACATGCCTGTGCGCCCTCAAGTCATCCCAGAGCCTTACATATTAAGTATGGTAGCAGCTGAAAGTAGTCAGCATCTGAATGGCCTTTCTGGATTGCTGAGAAAACACATCTAGAGAATGTCCACACAAATGTGATATGTACCATTTTTTCATGATATTGTCAATTGGGAAGATGATTTTTGAATTTTAGGTCATTTGATATGTGTTCATCATATGTCTGTCTTGTGCATGTATCATATTCGATATACATTTTTAAAGTCCTCCCCAGGGTTTACCCTTTGTATTCTGGTGGTTTGTTTGTTTTGTTGCTTTACGTCCCAGTCAACACCTATGGTCATTACAAGACGGTCAATTCACCCAACCACATTCTTGAACAAGCGGTTAAACAGTACTTTGTGTACATACTTTCGCTCGTAACTGACAACAACCCTTCTTGAATGATTCATTCAGCTGAAGGGAGGAGAATGACCGTAGAAATTTTTCATGATCAATCTCCACAAAAGTATGGGACAGGGCTGGGATCGAACTCACGACCCCTGGATCTGCAGTCAGACACGCATCTGTAGCCAGACACGTTACAGACTGCACTAAGCGGTGGATTTTCGCATACATATTGATAGAATTAGAATGTGACTGCCCATTGTATACTTTAAGGGGTCACAGGTAGAACCTGAAGGCTGTTTTAATCTTAGAAAACAGTGCAGGCCCTGATTAAATGCAGCATGATGCTGCATTTCATCTGGGTCTTCACTGTTTGCCAAAATACCTGTCTAGGGGTTTCCAGTATACAAAGGGTTAATTAACATAAAATTAGAACATGTACACCTATTTTTAGTATCCATTGAGGTAATTGCATTTATGAGTTGGTGTTGATATTTTTTCATATTTTGGTCCTTGGGAACATTGGGTTCTGACGGAAAGTAGAATACCACTTAAGCCGGTGCTAGAGGGGGTGAGAATTGTTGCATTTTCCATAAGTTCTCATGAACAGACTCAATAAAACCAAGTCTGTTGTTTTCATATATTGTAGGTTCTCTCTATTTCTGAAGGATCCGTTTTTTCCAGATTATTTGGAACTGCAACCCTGAGCATTTGATCCGAGTGTGTTTTAGGGAAAACCTTGTGCATTCCAATACCATTCGAGATATTTGTGTGGGGTAACTGTTTTTAGGGGAAACCTTGTGCACTCCAATACCATTCAAGATATTTTAATAATATTTAGTATCTGGTCAAGACAGTGTGCCACATGAAAGAATGGTTACTCTCCCTCACTTGCTGTTTGATTAATCTCACTTGATTGAAATGGAGAAACATTCCATAACTATCCTTCGTGATATTTGGTAGGATTATATTACAGGTGAAGATGTGTCATTCAAAAAGTGAGCCATGACATGTGATTTCCATCAATATGGTATGCCGGACCAGCAAGGCTCAGATCAGCCTGCGCGTATGCGCAGTCTGATCAGAGCCTTTGCTTGTCGCTTGAATATTCTATGAGTGTTAAGCTACTGACTGAGCATCATTTGGAGTTTCTAAGCTTAAAAGGAGACTGCACAGGTTTGTCTGAGTCCACACTTGTCAAAATGCCACATTGTTGGAAATCAAGTGTCACGGCTCAAATATTTGCTGTCCCTTGCTTTCTATTTGATCTATCTCCCTTGGAACAAATTTTAATGTGCTCCATAACTTTCAAATCATTTGATATAACTTAATAATATTAGGTAGGATTGTTTCTGGTCAAGACAGTTGGTCTTGCGCAAGAATGGTCCCCTTGATTCCTGTTTGAGTTATCTCCCTTTATCAAATTGCGACACTAAATAACTTACATTCCCGTTCAGATACTTTGATATTGCTATAAAGCTAGTTCAAGATGGTGTGTCTCGTGCAAAAATGATCTATATATTTACTGATTGAGTTACAAAGGATAGTTATGGAATGTTATGTATCTCCCAAACCTGGACAGCGAAATACAATTTTGAATTCAGTAACAATAAGCAATAAATGGATACACATTATTAGTATGTTGGTATCCATATTGTCAAAAACTTATGAGCAGCAGAGTGCTTCAACATTGAGGACATCATGTCTTAAAAGGGGCTACTATATAAGGAAAGAATATGCTTTAAAAGAAAAGTAGCCCCTATTAGAATAGATAACTTTTAAAGATATTAAATGGAGAAACCGTCAAAATTAAACTACGCCAATATGCCAGTCTTTTAAAATCACCAAACGTTGATGCCGCGAATATTAAGTGGTTTACAGTGGTCAGATTTATGGTCAAGATCTGATAATCTCAGACGAGGAATAAAGGGCCAGCTCACAAGAATTTAGCACTTATCACATCTGCCCAAATCCATTATTTAACCATGCATACACAGCTATCTAGTGGCGTTAACAGCCTAAAGTTTGGTCCGAGTCTATCTATTTCCCTACTTTGTTTTGTTTGTTTGATTTGATTCTTTACGTCCCAGTCCTCAGTTAATTCGGGACGGGTCTTCCTGGGTTGAACCAGTACTTAAAGCAAGGATTAATGTGTCTTGCTCAAGGACACAATGCAGTGACACCAGTGAGGCTCGGACCCGCAGCCCCTCGGTCTCCAGTCAAAGCACTCTACCACTGAGCAACTGCGCTCCCTTCCCTACTTTGTGTATGCCAGCAGCGAAGGCTCTGGTACGACTGCCAGTATGGGGAGGCTTGTCTTGAGCCCAAGCAGCAAGTATCAAAATCTTGTGCTCAAAATTACTTTTCTTAAAAGTGACTTTTTTCAACTTTTTGCCCCCCTGGGAAATTTATCATGCTTTTTTGTCGTCTGTTGATTTTTATCAAAATCGACTTTTTTCTTCAAAAAATTCTTTCAGGAACACTATCTGAGTGTCAAACAGATTAGATCCTGATCAGGCCCGACATTTTGCCGGGCCTGATCTGGTCCTAACTGTTTGCAAAAATTATCAGCAGACGACTTAAGGGAGATAAAAGAGTTAACTCAGAGTCCAAAATAGTTACCAATTGTCAGAAGGTTAAATTAAAAGATTTCTGTAATATTATATTAACCAAAACAAAACCAGCAAAAAGGTATACAGTAATGCTTAAATGAAACTTCTGTATTTTGTTTTGTTTGTGGTTTAACATACCATTTAACATCTATGGTCGTGTCGAGATGGTCAGTTAAGCCAACCACATTTTTTTTTCTGGGCAAGCTTAGACTAAGCAGTTAACCAGTACTCAGTGCATATACTTTTGCTTGTAACTGACAACAGCCCTTCTTAATCACCAGAAGGAAGATAATGACAGTAGAAAATATTTCATAATAAATATCCACAAAAGTATTTAATTTTTGCATGCTGGGTAAATTTTCATGCTTTTGTTGTTGTCTGCTGAATTTTTTCAAAAATCTTTCAGCAACACTATCTGAGCGTCAAACAGTTTGGATCCAGATCAGGACTGAAGTTCTGTCTAAACTGTTTGCAAAGGTTATCAGCAGACGTCAAAAGTCACCGTCAGCAAGGAAAGAGTTACGGTCAATAAAAAAATTTGAAGATTCAATATTTCAATGATTTATTTATTGATGACAAATTGACAGAAAACTTTAAACCTATGAGAACAGATTTAAATATGGAAATAATATTCAGATGCACCAAGAACTAGTAAAAAAGGATGTACAGACCTCCAGATAAGAGTGTGTGATCCAAAAATAATTTTGTCGTATCTCAACAAAACATATGTTGTGGGTGCTCAAAAGAACCGTCTCAATGAGACGGTTCTTTTGAGCACTCAAAACACCTGTTTAAACTAATTATGGATAAGAAAATAATCACAATTTTGTGCTCATATTTGCTTATCTGGATATATGTATAATATGTATTAACCTGTTTACGTCTAGCATCCACAAAAAGGGCAGAATTGACTCCGTTAAGACTCCACAGAATATGCAATATGGCATCTCATCAGAGTCTGCACCATTAGCCATTACAAGAATAGTTTTCTACGTATGGGTAAATTTATTTGTTCTAACCAGCAGCACTGTATAATGTGGGCCTCATTGCAAGAAACCCTGCTTTCAGGGTTTGGGATTTGGTTCAAACTAGCCTGCTCATCCTTTCTTTTCATTCATTAAACAGAGAAACCTGTCTTAGGTGGCCACTTAAAAAAGACCAAAACAATATATTTTCAAGACCAACAGGTCAAAATTATTTCAGAATGCTCCCATGGAGCATTCTACACTGCAGGTCAAAAGTATTGCAGAATGCTCCCATTCTGCAGTACTTTTGACCTGCATTAAGCTTCCACATGGCTTTAAGACCTTTGTTTTGTCAATTTATCTAAGTGGCCGCTAAAGACTGGTTTCACTGTACCTTTTGAGCTTTATTTCGGCCTAGAACATGCGATTTTGGTACTTAAAGCATATACACAAAACTTTCCAATAAATGTCCATGCTGACATATCTAGCAAGAGGTTGAAAAACTGATCAAAGTAAAAATCTACATCCATATTTTGTGTGTGTAAGCAGTGAAGCCTCAGAATTGCCTGAGTCTTTGCTGCTCGACAACTTGATAAGTAGCAAAATCTTATGTGCTTGCTAAAATAGTCTAACTACTTCCTCCCCTTTTAAGAATTGTGAGCCTTAGGCTAAGTAGTGCCAAATTCAGTTGTTTATGAACCTAAAACTGTATTTTTATGATGTCCACATGCAAACACATTTTGAATGCTTTTGCTGTCTGCATTTTTAATCCATTTTCTCTTCTCTATAAAAATATCATCTGAATCAAATCAGGCCCACAAAGCATATTTTCACACATTCAGTTGGATTTATTTGTAAGTTGTTGTCCGATCTGGAGACACATTCCTCTGACAGGCATGTCCAACTATGTAACCCATTAATGATTATTTATTGCTGAAATTATGATGGCAAACAGTGTAGACCCAGATCATCAGCATCATTAGACTTTTGATAAGGGCCTCCATTTTTTGCACTTAAACTTGAAGAAAAGATAAAAGTAAATAAACTGATAGTGGACCAGTCCAAACTTTTGGGTGTCAATAAGACAATAATGGGTTGAAGTAAATAGACGGATGGCTGAGAATGGGTTTGCTCCCCCCCCCCTAGGGAATTTTGCAGACATATCCTATCTTGTAGAGAATTGAAAGCCGAGTCTTTTAAGAGATGTTTGCACTCTGTGCTCCGGGGCGTTAGTCTGTAAGAGCCTGTAACATACGTTACTTAATCAAACTAAGAAAAAGTAAATTGAAAGTTTGGGCTACAAATTAAAGACATTAAAATATTTATTTTTAAAAATCATTCATATAGTCTGCATACTGGATATCTTAACTACGTAGGACAGCCATTTGAACAAAATTGCGGATTCCTAAGGTGTCATATGCGTTACATAAATCAGATAACCCATTAAAATTTGCAAGTGTGGCTAACATCATTTACATTCACAATCTCTCTGTGTGTTTTGCAAAATGTTTCAAACCATGTCTGACTAGCTTATGCAATGGGCTAACAGAAAAATGAAAGTTTGCTTCCCTAGCTTAAATATTTTTTCTGAAATAAGCAATTTAACAACCCTACCCCTACCCAGTTTTAAGGTGAAATGTTAGGTATTAAAACTAAAGAAAAAATAGTTAAAAAATATTTGCAGTTGATGTGTTTCATTGTTTGGGATTTATTGCTTATATGAAAAAACTCATAAATCTGCACGTTTGTTGCAAAAATTTTAATATCAGAGGCTGTAACATATGTTACCTGATGTAATAAATGGGCAAGCTCATTGTCTTTACATAAGATATGCCTAAAAATGTTTTAATATCCTCGAGGGAATTTTGCAGACATATTCCTTCTTATAGTACAACTCAAGCTGCATCGAATAAGGGATGTTTGCACTCTCTATGTTGGGGCGTTAGTCTGAAACAGCGTGTTACATGCGTTACTATATCAAATAAAGGAAATGTAGTTTGAAAGTTTGAGCTAAAATTGTGAAAAAACTCGCAGCTGTTGGATATCTTACATTGTTTAGGGATTTTAAACTGGCTCCTATGATAAAGACTTATAGATCTGCTAGTTGTCATCAAGTTTTAAAGATCAGAGAGCGTTACATATGTTAGCGTGATAAGTAAAATCATCAAACAGTATTTTGACATCAAGCTGAGTAAGGGGTTGCTCCATCCTAATCCCCTTTGGAATTCTGCAGACAAATTGCATCTTATGTAACCATTCAAGGTGCATGTAATAAGAAATGTTTGCACTCTGTAGGTCGGGGCGTTAGCCTGTAACAGCTTGTTACATATGTTACTATATCAATTTGAGAATAAGAAATTTGAATGTTTGAGCTACCAAAAGAAGACATTAAAATTATCTAATAATAAACTGACATTCTTTAGTCTTTATACTGGATGTCTTTACTACATATGGAAGCTGTTTAACATTAATACGGCTAACTGTGGTGTTATGTGCGTTACATGAACCTAATTATAATTTAAAAGCTATAATTGTGGCTATTGTCATGTAGTTAAACAACTACTATGACTTGGTTTCAAACTGTTTATACAAACATATACTCAATTGATGGATAGGAAAAAACAAGTTTGCTTTTCTATCTTAAATATGTTGTCTTATAGGAGCTAATACACAGCCCTACTCCCAGTTTTACAGAGAAGCGAATTTTGTTATTACCGTTTAAGTAAAACACATGAAAGCGATTACAGCATGTGGATATTTTTCATTTTCTTAGTCTGTCTTGCTCATATATCTACAAGATGTCATTAAGTTAAAGATCCGGACACTTAATGTGTACTTACTTATAAGTCTTTGGTGCCAAAACACTAGGAATTATATTCATTTCTGATTATCAAGCCCATGGACTGGTGTTACAGATGTTATCAATGACCTTTTGGACACATTTCCTAATACTGTGCATATAATGCTAAATATAGAGCCACAAATAGAAAAGATAGTTTTACATTTTTACAAGAAAATACAATAAATGAAATGGTCCAAACTATTTCTCATCGATTTAACACTCATGTTAAACGTTTGTCGTTGTCTGCTTCTGTGGTAATCATTATTACAGGGTATCACACGCCTCCTTGCAACTAGTAGAATCATCACACAATATTTCAATCATTTACTGTTATTCAATTTTACCACCTGTCCACTCAAAATTGATGCGCCATTATCAACTTTCCAATTTTGCCATTTATGGCTTGGAACATTGGGAAACTGATATGAATTCCTAATAGTTGGCTCTTTGAGTATGTGTTTCAAGTGATACTCTGCAAGTAGGAGAAAGACTAAAGCTTTACAAGGAGGAAAACTATGCCATTAAGAGCAATGAGAACCTGGACTGATGTGCCTTGATACTTCTGTTATAAAGAATCATATCTTAGCTGGTTAACTTTTATAAATGTAGCCTTTCCATACATGCAACCCACATATTTTCATAAAATAATGTCTCTGCACTTATTATCTTTCCCCAAGCATTCAAAAACTTATTTGAAGTCTTAGTACTTCTGAAGTGCTGAACTCTTTCCCTTCGGATAAAATAACTAGATGTATCACAGCAAGTAAAGCAATGAAATGCAGGTAAAAAGAGCGCAAATTAGATCCTTTCAATTCAATGATTCACTAAGTTTCTAAGATAAGAGCGCTTATTAAAGGATGTGACATATATAACTCGTCATAATAAATGAGCAAGGGCATTGTCGTGACATCCTTCTTGACTACACAGTCAGAGGCAAGTGTTTTCAATTTCAGTGTTTTCAATGGATCATGAAATAAGGCACCTTATCAACTTGTTTACTATGTATAAATCTTCCATAGAGCATAATATAGAAATACTGGTTATCCCAATCTACCTATAGTCCACTTTTCTTCTTTTGAATGCAACAGCTAATGATATGGCTGCAAAAACTGAGAAATCATAGGTTTTACATTATTTTAAGACATGCTTCATATGTACTGACATCAAAAAACAACCAACTGCAAGCATAATTGATGGCAATGTCCAGCTTCATATTCTTTCTCTTATACAAGATAACTTTCAAGGTGTAACAGAAATTGTTTCAGACGGTCTGCCAAAACCATCAAGAGTCAATATTGTAACTAAAGAAAACTTATAAAGTTCTTTGGGCGCAGCAAAATACTATTGATCTAAGACAAAAAAAAAAAAAAAAAAAAAAAAAAAAAAAAAAAAAAAAAAAGACTGAATAGGTTCCATGGCAAATGATGCAAAAAAGCAGCCTATCAAATTTCTGTTTGACCAATGTCAGAAATCTTAAAGTATTCTTAGAGGTACAGGGTAGAGACATAGATTTTGCAAAATCAGAGCAAAGTTACATTTGACTAGCACGGATGCAGAGGCAGCTGCAGTTAGATTGCTCTTGCCACTTCACAGGAAGAGATATATACCAGTCATTCTCCATTGTCTGCATATATGTGAAATGGCATTAAACCCATATTTAATCAGGTGTTTGATCCCATGACACTGACATGCTGTTTCTGCTTTTGAAGAATGCTAAGGATTCAAGTTTGGCTGAGTCAAGTTGTTTGAAGCTGGCACTGGCCACACATGCAAAGAAAATTAAGTCTTTTAATGGCTAAAGAGGAGGATCACACGAAATGCTCATAAGTGATGTTTGTCACAATTACCAATTTTAAAAAGTAATCTTAATTAATGTAACACATATAACACCATAGGAAGCTGTATATTTGTTAAAAATCTTTTCTTATGTATCAAATGTATTCAGCATGCAAACTACATGAATAATTCAAATAAATAGATAGCTTTATGTCTTCTTTCTGTTTCTCAGACTTTCAATTCATTTATTCTTAGATTGATATGGTAACATACGTATCATACCATTACAGGCTAACCCCCTAGTTAATAGAGTGCAAACATCTCTTATTTGATGCAGCTTGAATTGTTCTTTAAGGTAGGATATGTCTGCACAATTCCCAAAGGGGTGGAGAGGAACAGGGTTGTACTCAGTTTGCAGTCCTAATACAATGCCATGATTCTACTGGTTGTGATGAAATGGGTGATTATTTTGCAATAGAAGCAGACACAATGATAGACATTGTGAGGGTGACTTGAATAAAGATTGTTTTTGAATAATTTTATGTAATAGGAATATTTATTAAACTGTGTCATTTAAATGAGAACTATTATTTTCTATCTAAATGTCTTTATATTTTAATATTATAGGCATTAGGAAATATGTGATTACAAAGGTTATATATAACATAGGTAACACAATTCCAAGGGCTTGTTATCAGCAATGACTGTAAATACTAAGACTAAGGCACCAGAGGCTAGAGATTAATAGGAAAACATGTGAAAAACGGTATTTTTCTGAAATATCATCTCTTACTTCCAAGAAAATTTTGTAGCTCATTCATTATGCCATGTAACATACGTTACATACTTGAATAAGTGCTCTGATCCTGATGTAAAACTTGCAAATGTATGATTCTTTATTGCATTAGCAAGACAGTGCCAAAAATGTAAGATATCCACGAGCGTCAAATATTTTCATATATTTTTCTTCAATAATAGATACCAAAATTGGATACTTAAAATTGGGGGTAGGGTTGTTTAATAGCTCATATAAAACAATGTATTTGAGATAGAAAAGCAAACTTTGTTTTTTCTATTGGTCAAATGAGTACTTTAGTAAACTAAGATTAAAAACACTTGTAAAAATGCACAAATCGTCTGTAAAACGAATGATGTTAGTCACAATTTCAACTTTCAAAGGGAAATTTAATCTATGTAACGCATATAACACCATTGAAGGCTGTAATTTTGTTTAAAATGCTGCTTTTATGTAGTTTAGGCACCCAGCTTGCAAACTACATAAGAAATGTGAATAATTAGATGGTTTAATGTCTTCTTTCTGTAGCTCAAACTTTCATTTTGATTTTTCCTTAGTTTGTTACAGTAACATATGTAACAGGCTGTCAGAGACTAACGCCCCGGAGCACAGAGTGCAAACATCTCTTAAAAGATGCGGCTTGAAATTTTCTTCAAGATAGGATATGTCTGCAAAATTCCCTAGGGGGGGGGGAGCAGGACCTTTTTTATCTCGAAGTCTAAAACA
The DNA here is from genome assembly GCA_964019695.1 of Loripinus fragilis. NCBI lineage: Eukaryota > Metazoa > Mollusca > Bivalvia > Lucinida > Lucinidae > Loripinus > Loripinus fragilis. The sequence goes on from OZ026518.1 coordinate 35,933,425, forward strand.
GTTTTCATATTTAGCCTTGAAACATTGTAGATTCTGTAAAATAGGGTATAATTATTGGATCTCTTTAAATCAAAACATGAGATGATTCCAGTATCGGAGTATTCTCAAAATGTTTTAGTTTAAAACCACACCATGAATTCTCCCTTAGTAATATTTACATCATTTCTTTATAACCAATCTATGTGAAAAATTATGCAAGAAAATAAACAATGGACTCAAGGATGGGATAGAAAACACTGTTGAGCCATCTGATCTGGGTCTACACAGTCTTCAAATGAGGATATATCCAGGTTGAGCAGGCCTATGGTTAAAAATTCAACATAAAAAAAAAGTTTGTGTTTTTAAATTCAAGAAGAATCCACAACAATCTTAAGGATTTACTTAATATTTGCACAAGTGAAAGTCCTTCAAAGAAAATCATGAAGTCAAGATATTCAAGTCCTCAAAAATCAATATACTAATACACCGTGCCTAAAACAGGTTGAATGGACTGATACATGGGTGAAAGTTTAAAATTTCCAAAATCATGAACTTTAGAAATTCAAATCCTAAAGTTTTCAGTATGCCTACAAAATATTAAAATTTAAGCTTACAGTCAAGGGTCTTTGGATAAACTGAAATTAAATCAGAGAAACTGTTAAAATCTGCCTTATTCAGTTTTTTGAGGCTGACTTTTTAAGGAAAGTCAGCCTCAAAATTCTGAATTATAAAATAATGCTGAAAACTTTCACTCATGCAAAACCAAACCCTGACAAAAGGCACCAAGTATATTAATCCTAATTCAGGATTTCAGGGCTCTACTTGGAATATCAGCCCCAAACTCCTTAAATGCTTTCACCAATGTAATTGGACCGTATCATTATAAATAGCTCCATAAATAACTTTTTTGTTTTTCATAAATTATAAACAATGATATAATGATAGTGAAATGTAAGTATCACGATAATAGCACATTGTCCAATCCCTAACTATAGAGATCATCGTCTCCCTCGTCATACTGTCCGCCCTCGTTGCCTCCCTGGTTTGAACCCTGTCCACCACCAGCTGCTCCTGGGAATCTGAAATATAAACCACACTGTGAAACCGGTCTTAAGCGGCCACTCAAAAATAGACGAAACAAAGGTCTTAAAGCCATGTGGTAGCTTAATGCAGGTCGAAAGTATTGCAGAATGCTACCCTTGGAGCATTTTGCAATACTTTTGAGCTGCATTAAGCGATAATTGGTGTTGAAAACCCATTTTTGTTCTTTTTGAGAGTGGCCGCTTTAGACAGGCTTTACTGTACAGTATCAGTTGGCATGGGCGTAAAGCTAAGATTCAAATCCGTCTGTGCATCCGCACCGTCTGATCAGTGTCTTAGTTTTCCACTTAAAGAAACGTTGAACCCTTTGGCACCAACAGAGCACCCATTGAAGGCTCTGATCAGACTGTGCTTATGCAAAGACTGAGTCTTCGACAGGCCCACATGCCAACTTTTACCTTATGCTGACCACCGGCTCATATTAGCAAACTAGCTCATAGTTCCGGATAATCAAACTGGTGAAAGCTCAAAATTTCCAAAATCCTGAACTTTAGAAATTCAAAACTAAAAAAATAATCAAGTTTAACTGATAAAATGTCTTTAGATAAACTGAAAATAAATCAGAGAAGCTATTATAATCTGCCTAATTCAGTATTTTGAAGCTGACCTCTCAATGCAGTCAGCCTAAAAACCCTGAATTCAGGATAAATCCTGAAAACATTCAACCAAGTGAGTGTAAAATGTGATTATTTTCTTATCTAACTATTTAAACATGTGTTTTGTGTGCTATTTTTGAGTACCTACAATATATGTTTGGATTGAAAAATCTAAGACTGCTTGCTGCCCATGATTACAGAGAAGAGCAGGACTTTAGATATTAGTGCGTCAAGAAAATTTATTTTTCTTATTTCTCAACCAAAACATATGTTGTGGGTACTCAAAAGAACCGTCTCAATGAGATGGTTCTTTTGAGCACCCCAAACATATGTTAAAATTGACGGGTAAGAAAATATTTGCAATTTTACGCTGAAAATTTTTGTTTATCTAAACCTGTGGAAGAGTATATTGAGTTTTTTACCTGAAGTTACCACCAAATCCTCTGCTCTGTTGAAGAGTCTGTGCAAACATTTCGTATTTTCTGATATCATTATCACTGACAGACCGTCTTGCAAACTTCATCGCTTCCTCAAAATGAGCTCTAGTGATTTCTGGGACTGGGTCATAATCTTCCACCTCCTAAAAATTGAAATGAGTAATACAGTCAACTCTTTAAAATCTGATATAGATAATAAATTAAAAAAAACAGGCCTTCAGATTTATGGTGGGCCCAGGTCATTGTTCCAAGATTTCAAAATATGGCACGTCACTTTCAAAGGCAGTGGACCCATCCTTTTTAGTTGTGAAAAAATCTCACTTTAATAAAAATATTCGTCTTACAGCGAGTCTACGAACTCCACAAAACAGAAAGTACATGTTAAGAAAATTAAAGCAATCTTCAGGGACTTAAATCATCTCAATTTGAAAATTCTAACCTATGACCCCTTGATAGGCACAATAAACCATCCCAAGTGTATTTCATAAACAATCAGGTGGAAGAATCCATCAGTAAACATAGAGTTAATGTTTTGTGGAGAACAACTTGGATTAAGAAAAAAAAGTCTTATTGTTAGACATACATGGGAGAAAGTTCAAAATTTCCAAAATCCTGAACTTTTGAAATTCCAATCGTAAAACTTGCAGTATGCCCACTAAATATTCACAATTTTAAGTTTAAATGGTCAATTGTCTTTAGACAGACTGAAAACAAATCAGAAAAACTATGATAATCTCCCTAATTCAGCATTTTGATGCTGACTTTCTGTGGAAAGTCAGCCTCAAAATCCTGAATTCAGGAATAATCCTGAAAATTTCCACCCATGGACATACCATATCAGCTTCTGGATTTTGAGCCCTCAATTTCTCTTGTCTAATTTCTGCTTCGATAGACTGTCGGATAGCAAGCTTACACGCTCTCTGACATATTTCTGTTAAATCAGCACCGCTGAACCCATGTGTCACCTTAGCCAAGTAGCCTAAGTCAACATCCTGCAAAAGAAATTAAAAAAAATAATAAAATACTTGTGAAAATGTATGAATAATTTCTATGATCATATGGAACTGGACTACAGCTTGATATCTTATTCGACAGACTAAACAAAGATCCAAGAATCAGTGATTTATTGAACAAGTGGTTTATCCACTACATTAAGGTGCCACCTACTACGCTAAATTATCATACAACTAAACAACTAAATTTTTTTAATCATAAAAATTACATTAGCCCATTTGAATAATGTGGTGTGTAAAATGTTTGAATGACAATTAGTGTAATCCCTGATCAGACAGCTCATTCAGGAGCTAGCTGATCTGGGTTAATGCTGATTGCTCTGGGTTATATATTTGAATATTTCAGGTAAATATGGTACCAACATTCCAATCTCTTGAAGATTTCCCATGCCATGTTTTTGTACAGTAAAACCTGTCTTAAGCTGCCACTTTAAATAGACAAAACAAAGGTCTTAATGGAAAATGGTAGCTTAAAGGTCAAAAGTATTGCAGAATGCTCCCCTCGGAGCATTCTGCAATACTTTTGACCAGCATTAAGTGATAATTTGTCTTAAAGACCATTTTTCTGTCTTTTTGAGAGTGGCCGTTTTAGACAGGGTTTACCGTACATGCATGCTTTATGCAACTGCTAAAAATACTGTCATAAATATGGATGTTTTAGTGAAAATGCATCTACCTTTTGTCTGTACCTACACTTTCCACAAATGTATATGGTAATCTGGCCTAGACACAAGTATTAAAAGCATCAAAATTCTAACATTTCAAATGCTTGTTATCAGAGCCTCAGACAAGGAGCGCATAAAAGAGCCGGTAGCCACAGGCCCCCAAATAAGAGTGTGCAACTGAATATTATTTTTCTTATTTCTCAACCAAAACATATGTTGTGGGTACGCAAAACAGTGACCTATATTAGAGTGACTGGATACTTCATTTTTCAGCCATATAGGTATGTCGTGGCATGTCACATGACTTACACCTGGTGTTCCTTTCATTATACACACACAAAATGGCGACACAGCTTGAGAAACCGCTGCATTTATAGGTATCTTGAAGAGCGTACTTTGTTGTAAATATCGCTTGTTGTACATTGTTAATAACAATCGAAAAAACATATATAAAATATTGCTAAATGCTATGTTTCTGCAATTTTAAAATTAATCCAATTGAAGTATGACCGTGTAAATATCCGCCGATTTTATCAAAATTGCCGAAATCGTCAAATAGGGTTTCAACAATACCTCTTTCACGAAAAAAGCTTCAAACATGGCTATCTCTGTGTCTGGATTTATCAATATTCATAAACTAAGATGTCATATGATTCATAATTATTGTTATAATACTATTTCGGTGTTTGTAAAGGTGTTAAAAGTTTTGGTAAACAATAGAGAAATTACGCTGTGTATTCCAAAACTGCGGTAAAAAAAGAAATCGTGTAGATAAATGATATTGTTTACCTGTGTAAGATTGCCGACAGAGTTATTTGAGTATTGGTATTTCATTGGAGTTTCTTGTCACTCTTATATAGGTCACTGCTCAAAAGAACCATTTTTGAGCACCCATAACACATGCCTGAGTTACAGCTCAGAAGGGATATTATATCAGAGAAAAGTTTGGTTCAGTAGGAGTAGTTTACCTTAAACTCAGGGCCTGTAAGCCAGGCTACTCTTTACCTACTAGTGCAGTCTGCTGATAAACCTTTGCAAACAATTTGGACCCAGACAAAACGTCGGGCGTGACCTGGATCTGAACTGTTTGACACTGGTGGTATTCCTAAAGATTTTTCGAAAAAGTTGATTTTGAAAAAAATCAGCAGATAACAAAAAGCATGCAAAATATCCCAGTAGGCAAAGACAAGGTAAGGTTCATACAGGCGCGATTGTGTAAAATTCAAGGACTTTTCAAGGACTTCTAAAGGACTTTCCTTCTGTTTTCAAGGATTGAAAACTTAAGAAAAATACTGATTTACATGTTAAAATTCTACTCCTGAATTGTTAGTCCATTACTAAAGATATTAGTTTAAGATAATTGGCATATGCTGCACCAAATAAAGGCACCACAATTTTTTTTACTGATTTAGGTCCCCAAAAAATCTGTTGCATCATCCTGTAAATAATAGAATTCAAGGACTTTTCAAGGCCTTCAAATGTTTTTCAAGTACTTTTCAAGGCAAATTAATTTTTCAAGGACTTTTCAAGGCAGTCCTGTATATTCAAGAACTTTCAAGCCTGTGCGAACCCTGAAAGAGTTAAGGCACATGTTGACTAATGAATGGATTATCAGTTTCCTACTAACCTGAGCTACTGGAGATTTTCTGATGTTTGCTTTGAGAATTGCAATACGTGACTTATCATCAGGAAGTGGAATATAGATGAGCTGATCTAGACGACCTGGACGTAATATAGCTGGATCAATGATATCTGGTCTGAAAAAATCGTATTTTAAATTAATAAACAACTATTCTATTACAATAGATTTAGATAAATAAATTTCAGCGTAAAATTGTAAATATTTTCTTACCCATAATTTTTAGCATATGTTTTGGGTGTTCAAAAGAACTGTCTCATTGAGACCGTTCTTTTGAGTTCCCACAACATATGTTCTGGTTGAGAAATAAGAAAATTATTTTTCTGGTACGCACTCGTAACTAAAGTCCTGTATTACTGTTCTAGAATACTTCATGAAATCTGTTCAATCAACGAGTATGTCCTATAAGTTAGACAAATTAATATGAGCCTTGTTACAAGAAAACCTGTTGCAGATTTGACTGGAATCAACCAACTTGAGCTAAGGAGACTGGCAAAAGTAAAAAAAATGACATGAAGAGATTGCTCAGCCTCAGGCCATTTTCTAATCTTGGAATAAGCCAACCATTAAACATTTGCATGTTAATTTCTCCAAATGCCTCCAATACAGAGTTGCTGGCATTTAAAAAGTGTTTGAACAAAGGACAAAGCTCCTGTAATGCGAAAATTTAGAGTCTATAAGTGTACTTTTTTTAAAATTATTTTCTGAGTTCTAAAATACCGCCTCAAAATGGTTCTTTTGTTTACACACAACCTTATGTTTGAGAAATAATTTAAGTACAGAGCCCTAAACATTATATTAGCCAGTCATCATATCATTATCGGATTTTTGATTAACGTGCAGGTGCATCATCCACATCAGTGGGCCCCTTTCCACGTAACTGGCTAGCTGCACACATAACAGATCTCACACCTAATCTCCAGGTGCTCCTCTCTTGAGGGTTAACTGTCATGAGCTTCCACTCAAGGCAGTCTCTCTCCGTCAGTTTCTTCCATGTAAGCTTGGGCTTCCCTGGCCCCCGCCTGCCATCAATCTGTATATCACATGCTGGTGTGATTGTACCACTAGAATGCTCCACATGCCCAAACCAGCGAAGCCTTCTCTCTCTACAAATGAGGTTGAGGTCCTCAAGCTCAAGCTTTGTCAGTAATTCACTTGACCTTACCATGGCCACGTCCTCTGGCTTGATACTGCAGATCTGTCTGATCATGGCCCTATTATGCGCTGCAGGTTCTTCTTAGTCAGTAGCCAAGTTTCACTAGCATGGAGCTCTGCACACAAGAGCTGTATACATGGCAACGTGTCTTGTAAGAGAGGTGGCGGGATGTGAGAACTGGTAGTAACTCCTTGAACTGTTTCCAGGCTGTTTTCACACAAGTAGTGACCGTTATTTCGCAGCTTCCACCAGCAGAAAGCATGTCACCCAGGTAGCAGAAAGAAGCTACCACCTCCAGCTTACCAGGTCCGACCTGGACTTCATTCTGTAGCCTTAGGGTGGGCATTTCCAATGCACCATGCACACCTATAATCAGGATTTGGTGTCAGTCGTTGTAGCCCACTGCATTTCTTATGCACCCAAAGTTTGCCGCCATTGCAGTAGATGCTGTTGTTGCCCACTCCTGTACGACAGCGCATGGGTATTCGCCTGAACTCTGCAAGAGGTCCAGGCCTGTACCACAGATCATGACCTTTGTCTTTCCTGCATTTACCCTCAACCCCTTCTTCTCCATGGCTTCTTTCCATATCAAGAGCCTCCCGACACACTGTTATGATGTATAATGCCGGGAACATCAGAATCAGTGATGGTTGGGTATACGCACAAATACGCAAAGGTTTAGGTATGCACCTGGTCACCCATACGAACCGTGATATGGTACCTTTTCTACTATTAGTCCAATATAAGGGCGGTTTGTCTGAGATAAAATTCACTGTGTCTTTATTTAGTAACGCTTGCATGATTTTGTTACCTTTCTTGAAGATCTTGGAGATCTTGTGCACTTCTCTCTATATAAAGGGTGGAATTGCCCATTCTTGTTAGGGGACATTATAAAGATACCGTAATGAGGTACGATATAGAAACGCTATTCATTATTATAGAAAGAATATCTCTGATTTGTGTCCCCTCCTACGTTGGAGGCAGAATGTTGGTGAACCACAGAATCTGAAACCGGAGGGCACTTAATAGTTGTCCCCTCAGGCCACGAAGAGCGTGGGATCAGGTCCCAGGATTCGCTACTTCCAATGTAGCCAGAATGAGTTGATAAGCCAACCGGCTGGAATCGCGATTAAACAAACCAGGCGACCAAGAGTCAATATCGCGATCAAAATTACGCGGGTTCTAAAAGAAGTCCCATAGAAATAAATCTGACGTCCCAGTACGGAGAGACGATTAGATAAATATTATCTCAGAGCCAATTGACTTAGTGTCAACAATGTATGGCCTAGAAGATATAGTGTTCGCGAAACGCGTATACTAGGGGTGCAACGATATACCGATATACCGGTAAACCGCGATTCACTCTAAATAAATATCGTATCGCGATACACTTTTGGCCGTACCGGTACAGAAGCCTTCCCTACATGTCGTTTTCAAAACCGGAAGCCGTAAAAACAAAAGGAAAAAAAGACGCTGTGGTATAATTCCTGACACGAACTACACAAACGTTGACTGTGTCTAACAGCATATAGCCGACTTTCAAGCATTGGAAGATGTTTATTCTGTATGACAGACATCAATGCGGGCCATAACATATTGTTTATGGATAGTTTACACGTTTTCTATCCACCCATTTATGTTATTCCCGCATTTCAAATACCGACGCTTTATTGTTAAAACTTGTAAATATCTGTTCGTGTTGCAAATTAGACCAACAGGAAACAGCTACTTTCAGTTTCAAAAAAGATGGCAGACATACAATCACAAATTATTGTAGTGAAATATCTAAAAGGGAAGGCACAAATTTGATCATTTCTCCTTGAAAAGCAGCCGAGGGACAGAAGGAGTAACTGAAAATATGACAGTGTGTAATAGATGCCAATTTCATGACCCTTGAATTATATTATAATACTGAACTAGGGGCAGTAATAGACAGAAATAAAGATACCAAGTGTATTGCAATATGCATCGCAATACGGGTTTTCCATATCGCAATATATCGCAATACGCTTTTTGGCGTATCGTTGCACCCCTAGCGTATACTAAGGGAAAGTACTCTATACCGCGATACTTAAGATTAGAAGGGCCCAGTTTTTTTTGTCTTAGATTGTATGTGAATTATATTTACGTTTCTTATTTCTGACTAGTTGACGTACATCTAGAGCAGGACACTCTAAGATTGATTCTAAATGAAACGATCTTAGAGTGGCAACTTGCCCTAGTATAGGATGGTCAACTAGCAAGAAATAATAGCGTAGATGGTGTCATTGTATTATTAATGTGTTGTCGATGTTTTTTTAGTACATAAAGTAATAGAAAGTTATTACTAGTTCTGTGCATTATTTTTCCCTGGTAGCATCGTCATCGCCTAAAGGAATTTTCCAATAAAATTTCCCCTCTCCCTTCCTGACCGGCTTTATGTTGTAACACACACTCCTCTAGACAGTCAGCAATGATGACAAGATCATCCCCATATAGGTCCTCCCAGGGAACACGAGCCTGAAATTCACGTGACAAGGCCTCCAGCACATTGATGAAGAGCAAGGGACTAGGTACCGATCCCTGATGGTCTCCGACCTTTACCTCAAACTCTTTGCTGAAACCCTCGCCAACACGAACCCGGCTTCGCGCATCAGCCTAAATTCCCCGGACTAGCCGCACAATCCATTCCTCAACACCTAGCTTTCTTAGGGCCCACCAAATAACCTTCCAAGGGACACAAATAAATGCTTTCTCTAGGTCCACGAAGGCCATATAAAGCCTCTTGTTCGCTGCTAGGTATTTCTCCTGCAGCTGTCGGACCACAAAGATTGCATCTGTAGTGCCTCTTCCTGGGAGAAAGCCAAATTGGGAGTCGTCAATAGACACCACCTGTCTTATGAGACCATCGAACATCCTCTCTAGGGTCTTCATGGCCTGCTCAGTCAGCTTGAGGCCTCGATAGTTGCCTCTGTCCAAAGCATCACCCTTGCCCTTGTAAAGGCAGACAATGAAACTGCTCCCAGTCAGTTGGGACCTTGCCATTACGGATAATCACAGTAGCAAGATCGCGGATCATGGTGGCACCTGTATCACCTGCTGCCTTGATCATCTCCACCACTATGCCTGAAGGACCTGCAGCTTTGCCTGACTTCATCTTTGAGATGGCCTTCTTCACCATGTCAATAGTGATTGGGAAAGGCGGGCCTTCTAACCGCGGTTCGTTGGACAGGTGATCAGGGGTCCCAGTCAAATTCAACGTTGAGAAGCCTTTCGTAATGTTCAGCCCGCGCATTTTACTTGACTTAACCAACAAGATGGACTGTGCAGCCAGGGAAGACCGAGATCAGCCTGAATATCAGCCAGCCAGATCATTTTTTACTCTGCACTCAGTGGAGAAGTTAAGGATTCACGTTTTTTTCATGCAGACAACATAGACTCAGATCAGACTGGGCACATGCCCAGTCTGATCTGAGTCTTTGCTGAACATCGAGGAAATTCTGTTGGTGTTGTCATACCCTGGCTCAATTATTTTATAGTTGTATTACCTGTTTGTTGCACCAATAATAAAGACATTTTTCTTTGCTCCCATACCGTCCATTTCTGTAAGAATCTGGTTGATCACTCTGTCGGCTGCTCCACCTGTTATAGCAAACACAACATGAGAGTATCAGTGTACAGTGCAATCAATTTTTTCCCAAGAGTAGTCCACATTTTGAAAAGGGACATAATTGCAGAGAAACACTGTACATTCAAGTAGCCACCCTTTCAAGTTTGTAAATATCTTTGCAAGCTGGCTACCGCATTGAATCTTTTTCTAATACAATAATCTGTGTATGTAAGCTACAGGTACCAGAGCCACATCGGCTGGCTTATTTGTTATTAACAGACATTGATTTTAGTAGTCTCCTTACTGTTCATCTTCTAAGAAGGCTTAACCCATTCATCTTTTAGTCAGAAATGGCCAGACATGATCTTTTCACAGATAGAATTACAGGGGACAAAAATATTTCAATATTGTACTTGTCCTGCAGGACAAGTGACTTACAATTCTCACTCGTCCTGCAAACACAATGTCATGCTTTTGTCCTTTAAAACTGTATGCAATAAAGAACATTAGGGAATAAAATGTAATACGACTTCCTAGAGTTATTCTTCCCAAAGCACTCGTCCTACAGCACAAGTGCTTTGGAAAGAATTACTCCTCCTGTCTAGATTTGACTCGTAATTACGAGTGGACAATGGATTTTTTTCCCCTGAATTACATATTCATTCTATTAAACTGGTTTTAGTCATCTGCTCAAGCAAACATACATATACAGGAGATAAATAAAATATCACATAACATTAAAATGATAAATTCCAAATAAGTTTTCCAAAGGGAATAATAAACTATACAGGCAATTCATTGACATTAAAATGATATTGAAAAGAAAATGAATGCTAATAAAAGGTTATTCCACATGAAAATGGTTAGAATGACATAGAGATTATTAAAAAAGCTCTAGCGATAAGGCGTATATTTTCCCTAGTTGACATGATTACAAAAGCTAAATTTTCAAATAGCCCTAATGATTTTAAAATTTGTCTGTTTGGGTAGTATGATATGTATAGTTAGCATCAAAATACGTTTCAAAGCGATTCATCATTTACAAAGCCTTGAAAACTTACGCTTTCTACTCCCACCCCTCATTTTACGTCTTTATACTGGGTGTTGTTTAGACCAGAATTTTAATAAATCCATTATAGGTTTTCAAAAAGTAAAAGAACTAAATTATTAAGAATATAAATGCCCTTCGTTTCCAAAACTTTGCAGTATTCCTTCTGCCCATGCGTACGAAATATACTTAAAATTGTGATGTTTGTCATTGAAAAGATGAAACTGGTGTCTTTCAGTTTGTTTTTAGATGCTTTCCCCCCAAGACCCAAGATGCCCTTTGGACAATTGAACGTCATTATATAAATATACAACATGTGTAGAGGGCGTCTTGGGTCTAGGGGGGGAAAGGGGTTGTATAAGCGAAAGAAGACATTAATCATCTGACAAAAATAGACCACTTTGCAAGATGGTCATTTTTATTGTACATCAACTGTATTATATATAATATACTCTATCGTGATAAATGTATGACGATTGTTAACCTTAGTTTAACGGTCTATTTCCCACACATGTTACTGAATAGCGAGCACAGTTGATGATCAAAATAAATTCTCATTCAAAACCAAGTAGATATACTACATGCATTTAGGAAAACCCGTTTTAAATATACGAATTAGTGGACAAGGGCTTGACAATATGTATTTGTTGAGTGTGCCTAGTGTCTCCAGTCGTTATTTCAACAAAATAAAACGAATGTCTTATTTAGGGGAAATTGCCCGCCTTATCGCTAGAAATTCTTATAGAATTTCAAAAATATATCTTTTTAAGCAAATAACAGGTATTTAAAATAGCAATAAATAAAATGAAATGTGCAGAAACATAAGATTTGGGTTCATCTCGAATAAGCCACCAGCCTAGATTTGGACAAGCCCGCCAAGATGAAGCATCAGCCCCAAAATAAGTCCTGTAGCACCACTAGATAGCTGTGCATGCAAATTAAAATATATAACTTAAGCATATTATTATATCATGAAATAAGTACTGTGCGGTCCCCCTATAATGTTATGTTTGGGGTCCATAGGAATTAGCCATGCTATAAGTGAATCATGCTATAAAGGGACAATTTTACAAAGGAATTATAGGAAAATGACCATTTTAGTCATTTTCCTATAATTCCTTTGTTAACTTCCATGGTAAAAAGTTTTGTGGCCACTTCACGGCTGTGACATATCTAAAAAAAACATGATCTCTTGGGTTGTCCCAAATGCTTTTTTTCCTATTTCACATTTAGGGAAAGCACAGAGTTTCATTTCTACACCAAAACCCATATTCAATTACAATGTTGTTCCATCAATTTGCTCAGTGAGTATCCACAATAAAAGTATGTAATTCATTTTTTTTTATTTCTCAACCAAAACATAATGTAGTGGGTACTTTTGAGCACCCAAAACAGGCTTTAAATAATGAATATAAAGAAAATAATCAAAATTTTATGCATAAAAAGTTCCCTTATCTGCACCCATGAGCTCATTTTTTTTAACAACTGGGCAGATCTAGCGGCATATCATCAGGGTTCCCACAAAAAAAATTCAACAACATGATTCCATGATTTTTCCATGATAAACAATGTAATTTCAATGACTATTTAATGCATGACCTGAAACCTCCCCTTTCAGTGGCATCTTCTCCACACTAAGCATAAATGCAGAGTGCACCAAAAGTAATGTATTAAAATAAGCATGCTTGTAGTCCATGCATGCATTTTGAAAAAACAAAACAAAATAGAAACCACCAGTAGCCAGAAAACTAACTGTCAGACACACAACTTTGTGTGTCTGACATCTAGCTTCTGGCTACTGGTGGTTTCGTAAAATTATTTTATTAAATCCATGATTTCTCCATGATTATTCAGGTTTTTTTCAAATTCCATGATTTTTCCATGCATGGAACTTTTTTTCGTGATTTTCCAGGTTTTCCATGATTTTCAGAGCTTATGGGAACCCTGTATAATGGTGCTTAAGTTATAAAACATGTGGAAAGTCATTCCTTCGAATTAAATGTGCAACAGCAGGGCTAGATGTCTATTTCTGGTCTGAAACTTAACATACTTCAATATTTTATAAGAGCAGTGATAGCTCTTGCAAATACACAGGCCAGTCAGATTATTTACCGCTTGCTAATGCAATAAGTTCTAAAATATAATGGTCCTATAGAAACATAGATACATCAAAACCACTATGAAGATAAAACACTTGGGAAGCAGTAAAACCATATATCCAAAATATTAACCCTTTGAAGACCGGAAATCCCTAAACAGGTACTTAAGCTATCAGTAAAGACAAGATGAAATGCAGCATGATGCGGCTTTCATCAGGGTCTGCACTGTTTGCCAAGACAAAATCAATCTTCAGAGAAAGAAATCAGCACCCTAGATAAGCAGCGTTTTAGCGTAAATACGCAATTAAAATCCTCCAAAAAGCAATTAAAATGAAATGTGTGCGTACAGAAAAGCAATTCTAACGATCAATATGCAATTACATGCGATGTCATTGCGTACCATTTGGTCCATTTCGTTTCCATTTGGGTAATTAAAAAAAAAAGCTAGTCGAGTATTAATTTTTTTTTTACTAGCAAGCCTGCAATATAACTCTAGTTTATGAATAAATATCGGTGCCCAGTCCAGTATTTCGCGGAAAAACACTGTGATGAAAGTGAAACTTTGCAAAGTGTACTAGCTCGAATGTCAACAAGGGGATGAGATTTGCTTCAGGTACAATAAAATCCTCTAGTTTGATACTTTAGAAAGGCAGACGATGGGAGTGAATAAATATGCAAGCACATTCCAGATGGCTTCATGCATTAAGAAAACGTGTATCACAGAAAAAAACGTGGCGTAAAAAAGTATGAAAATATGCAATTGTTTTTGCAAGTACGCAATTGAGGATAACCAGGTTGCATAAATACCCAATTGACCCAAAACGAAGGGCATTTATATTCAAAAATTCCATTGGTCTAAAAAGGTTAAACCACAGCAAAACTATGTGCAAACAATAAAGCAAATAATTTAAACCCATTATTGCCCATCAACATGGTCATGTCCATTTTTAACTTTAGAAGTATCTGATGCTTACAGTAAACCCTGTCTTAAGTGGCCACTTAAAAACAGACAAAACATAGGTCTCAAAGACTAATGATAGGCTTAGCTTAATGAGATCGAAAGTATTGCAGAATGCTTCTGCAATACTTTTGACCTGCATTAAGCGATAATCGATCTTGAAAACCAATTTTTGGTCTTCTTTTTGAGTGGTCGTTTAAGACAGGTTTTACTGTATCACTATATGGGCCATCTCATGGGATTTTGTTACTTTATTCCATATATGTGTAAAGACACTCACTCCATGGCTACCTTGTGAGACTAGAGGCCTGAGACTTCATCTACCAAGCAAAACATCCCTATTTTGTGTGTTCATGAAGAGATGGCTCTGGCGAGGATAGGCATTTACACAGTCTCATCAGAGCCTTTGTTGCTCTCATATATATGTGATAAGTATCAAAATCTCATGAGCTGACTCATATGGACCGTGTCCCAAGAAGACCTGTCTTGGGAGTTTCCAACAGTTAAGGCCGAAACCATCCTGCACAGCTACAGTAAATAGCTAGTGTTGGCCTTGATCAAATGTCGCCATGTAGTGTCTAATCTGGGTCTACACTTTTTGCAAAAGTTTTCATTCTGACATTAATGGGTTAAACAAGCAATAGCAAGGCAACATACATGTACACAGGTTTATAAGCTAGCAAAGCAGTCTAGGTGTTTGTAGACAATAAATTCATATCTGCATGGTTGAAAGCTCTAAAACATGATCTCTGGATATTCAAATATTAAAACAATCAATATTAAAGAAATGAATTAGATTTTTGCAATGTTCATGGTTCCATGAACATTCAAAATGAATTTATAACTTATATACTTAGAAACTTTAAAAACGCACTGTTTTACATTCTCTGTTTCTTCTACATGATTGATTTGAGGATGTTTTCTTTATCATTTTTTATCCACTTGCAAAATGGACCATGATTTGCCATGATTTTGATTTGCTCATGCTGTTCATTCTAGCGTAATATCAACGCAAGTGTTTTTCAACAATTGTCGTCTGACAAATGTGAATTTGATTCAATTTGAAAACAAACACTTTTAGGTGGTAGCCAGATGTCTTAACAAATGGAAAAACACAAAAGTTTTCAGAAATAATCATTTTATTACACTCCCACTAGCAGCGTTTCTTTGCTAACGTCAGTCTTAAATTTTCAAACATCAATAATAGACGGGTGACGTCCGCGCATGTCGCGATACTTTTGTCTTTTATGCAACTGATTGAGGAGTAATTGTTGGCAACAAAAACATCTTGATTATTCCTGACCCTTAGGATATAAACGGCCAATTACGTCAAAAATCAATGACCTCATGTAGACGTAATGAACGTTTCCAGAGGCCTAAAACTTCCTGATTTGAGTTTGTCTTTCCTTTTGCTTTCAAGAACAAACATCGGTTCGAAAACTTTTTTTCGTTCATTATGGAAGGTATGGGTACTCTGTGTCTTTTTGAATTTGAGTTGTCTCAGAATTATCGAGACGTCATGGCAATCATAAGCCACAGCGTTTCGATTTTCTTATTGAATGCAAGCTAACTGACGGAACTTGTCAATTTTATTTTTCACATAATGAAAAAATCCAATTTTCGACAAATAATAGCATTTATGCAGGTGGTGTGTTTTTAAAGTCCTTCAGTATATTTACAGTTCATTCTCGTAAAGGTGGCCGACTGAAGCAGATAACAGGCAGAGAACCAACCAGGTGTGGATTGCCATCAACCACAGCTATGTGACAACTGGCCAATGAATTTGCTGGTTCAAGTGTTTTGCATGTGCAAGTCAGCTTAACTGCCATTTACATACTGTTTGTTTGTTTGTTTGTGTTCTTGCTTTGCGTCCCAAGTCAACAGCTATGGTCATGGCGAGACGCTCAGTTCACCTAACTACACTTTTTCCTGGGCAGGCTTGAACAAGCAGTTGGCCAGTAATTTATGCACATACTTTCGCTTGTAACTGACAACAACCCTTCTTGAATGAAACAGCGTAAGGGAGGAGAATGACCCTAAAAATTATTTCACAATCTATCTCCACGAAAGTATTGGACGGGGCCGGGATTGAACCCGCAACCGATGGATTTGCAGCCAGACGCGCATCTGTAACAAGACATGTTACCGACTGCGCTACGCGGCCCGGCCATTTACATATTTAATATAATTTTGTTTCGTTTTGAATGGTTGCAAAATTCTAAAGATTCATTAAAGGCTTGAAATGCAAAATTCTAAAGATTCATTAAAGGCTTGAAAAGTAAAAAAAATATTCATGATGCCAATATCATGTAAGAATTATAGGTAATACTATAATATATTGTTATTAACCCTGGTGAGATTTTGTCTTTAACATACAATAAATACAGTAAAACCTGTCTAAAGGGCCACTCAAAAAGAAGACCAAAATTGGTTTTCAAGACCGATAATCGCTTAATGCAGGTCCAAAGTATTGCAGAATGCTCCAAGGGGAGCATTCTGCAATACTTTCGACCTTCATTAAGCTACCATTTGTCATCAAGACCTTTGTTTTGTCTGTTTTGAGTGGCCGCTTAAGACAGGTTTTACTGTATGTTAAATTAGTGATCAAATGCTACCATATTCTGAAGAAGCATATGCAATGAGGATAAATGATAAAACTCCAGCTGTTCAAAGAATCATGGGCAGATTCAGTATTCTGAATACAATATCTTATTAATGAAACATTGTACAAGTATGATTAAAGCTAATAGTGAATCTATTATACTAGCATAATCTACCAAAACCTTTTGGTGGTATACAAATCTAAGCAGTAATAATATAAGAGTAGTTTCAGATGCAACTGAAACAACTTGGTATTTATCTCTTCTGTCTTCACTGTTGAATACGTCAGCATGGCGTTCATTAGAAGCAGTTGCACATGAGCACCAAAATCTAATGTGCCGGTCCATTTTATCTTTTCGCCAAATACTTGATTACCAGGACTTTAGTTAAGAGTGTGTAGCAGAAAAATAATTTTCTTATTTCTCAACAAAAACATATGTTGTGGATACTCAAAAGAACCGTCTCATTGAGACGGTTCTTTTGAGCACCCAAAACATATGCTAAAAACTATGGGTAAGAAAATATTTACAATTTTACGCTGAAATTTTTTGTTTATCTAAAACTGTGGATTACAGTAAAAGAAATACTTTTTTATTGCAATGCTACAAACACTAGGCCCCAGATTCTTTGAACAGCTTGGACAAGGTGTATATTTCTATATGAAGCAGGCAGAGCAGGCAAGCATAGACTAGTAGCTCATACCTCCATCTCCAACATTACCACCGCGAGATTTTGCAATAGAATCCAACTCGTCAAAGAACAGCACACATGGAGCTGCTGAACGAGCCTAAAATAGATCAACAAATGTCACATTAATATTTGGAATATATACAATGGTGAACATACCTCCGTCTCCTGCACTGCCACCCCGAGACTTTGCAATGGAGTCCAATTCATCGAAGAACATGACACATGGAGCAGCTGCTCTGGCCTATGAAACGAACAAATGGTGGGAATTTCCATGAACCAGATCAGGGCTAGGATATGCCATCTTACACCTCATTATGTAAGATGACACCATCTTGAATCTATATACCAAACTACTACTAACAGATATATTCAGGTTAAAACAAAACATATGTGAGTATTGATAATATACATTATGCATGCTCCATGCAAAACTGTTGACATACATGTACTTGTCATTTTGTTTGTGTTGATGATTTACATGCCAGTCAACAATTTTACTGTCATGTCAGAATCTTTTCCTGTCTTCCTGGTTTGAACAAATACTAAGCAGAGGATAAAGTGTCTTGCACAAGGACACAACACAGTGCCTCCGTTGAGTCCTAACACTCTATCACTGAGACAATAGGCTCCTCCTGGTCCATATACTGGTCATGTAACTGCCTATGACTTGATTAGACAATGCAAAGAACCTTCATAGGTACAGATAGGTAACACTTTGATAGTAAAATTGGAATTAATTTCTTCTTCAGCTCAAAATTAAGTTGTAGATACTTCAAAGAAATATCCCATTTATTACAGTTTGAGTAACTACTATTTGAGAAATAAGGAAATTTATTCAGACATACCCCTGATGCTGTAAGTGTTCATACATAAGAAAATGTTATCTGCTTATAATGTGCATCTGTGTGTCTGCTAGATTGAATTTTGTAAATGCATAATAATACAGTCTTCTTACCTTGTCAAATATTTCTCTAACATTAGCTTCTGACTCTCCAAACCACATAGTCAACATCTCGGGACCTTTCACAGAGATAAAGTTGGCCTGGCACTCGTTAGCAATAGCCTTGGCCAGCAGGGTTTTACCACAACCAGGGGGTCCGTAAAACAATACACCTTTGGAGGGTGTCATACCAAACTTGAGGAATTTCTCTGGATGTTCTACTGGATACTACATGAAATATATAAAACACATGGTAAGTTAATTGGTTATCTCAAAACACATCAGTGAAAGTTAATAACTCAGCAGGGATAATCCTGGGATGGGCCCCACGATCTATTCTGTGAGAAAACTATTATTGTAATAAATGCTAAATGGACTTTATTTTTGGCTGGGCCCTATTCAAATCTCCTGTTAATTATGTTCTTGAGTGGATATTGAGGATTCTTGGGTCCATCTTATTTTGCAAAGGGCCCATTAAAAAGTTTAAAGGCCAATTAGAACTTGGAAATTTGCATATATTTGAATGGGATATGGGTCATTCGCCCATAAGAGCCCATCATCATTCTGGTCTAGGATTGGCCCTGATTCAGGATTTAAAGTCTGTTTGTGTTGGTGCTTTACATCCCAGTTAACAATTTTCTGTCATACCTTTCTGCGTTGAACCACTATTAACTATTAAGTAGACTTTCCATTAAATAGTTCTGCTGAGATAGGTGCACTCACCTACCATAATAATGACCACTATAATATACCACCATCATTGGTGCACCTCTTCTGAAGAGTCCATATGTCAAGTATTAACACTGTTGCTCATTTGGATTCCCAGCAATGAAGATAACTTCTGAAGTAAGTGCCAAGTGGAATGTTGCAGGATAGATAGACATAATGATGCACCGAATGACAGAATTGTTAACAGTGCAGACTTGATCAGGCCCAGGTCTCCAGATACGAGTGTGTATTGGAAAATTATTTTCTTTATTTCTCATCCAAAACATATGTTGTGGGTACTCAAAAGAACCATCTCAATGAGACGGTTCTTTTGAGCACACAAAACACATGTTTAAATTGATGGGTAAGACAATAATCACAATTTTAAGCTAATAAAATTACCTTATCTGCATCTATGGCAGGCCTAAAAAAGTTGTGATGTATCAGGTTAACTGGCCATGTCTTTTCTATCAGTATCAGACTGAATATTTGGGTGAATACAGAATACTATATTATGTACCTGTACAAGTTCTTGTAATTCTCTCTTGACATTCTCCAGTCCACCAATGTCATCCCAGGAGACTGTTGGTACTTCTACTGCTGTTTCTCTTAGGGCACTTGGGTTACTCTTGCTCAAAGCCCACTAGAATTATACATGTAAAATCTAAGTTATAGTCGTTATAGATAAGAAAAATTTTAGGCAAATAGGACAATATATATGTCCCAGTGCATGAAATTGTTATACATATCCTATATGCCTAAAGTCACTCTTTAAACATGCATGTCCAGCTATCTATTGAGGCTATAGCCTTTAGGTCAAATTTTTTATCAGTCTTCGTCTAGACGTCTACTTCCTAACTTTGAGTATGCAGGAAGTGAAGGTTTTGGCCAGACTGTTTATGTGCAGGCTACCCCATCGCTGTCCACCAAAATCTTATGTTCTGAGCTGTATCACAACATCAATACTTTTGGCTAAGTCCCAGTGATTTTGTTACCTGGGCATCCTGCATCTTTTTTGTTTCTGGGATGCAATTTTTTATTTCATTGAGTCCCAGGATGCAATAGTATTGCAGACTTGTCATTATATAAAGTGTTCTGGACTCATAAGTTTGCAGTTGGACTCATTGCTATGGGAAACAGCGAGCCCCAAGACTCATAAGCCCAAAATTGTAAATGAATCACTGAAGTCCCTCTCAAAATGTGCATGTGCAGCTATCTAGTGAAGCTTGATGCCGAGGTTTAGGTCTAAACCTGATCTACTTCTTCTATACCATGAGCTTGAAAACAATGGTGACTTTTTAGCTTCCTTAACTCATTGTATATTGGGTGATTTTGCATGCTTTTTTAACCTCTGCAGATATTTTGTTTCTTACCCTGAAATCTTCCATGCTGACAGCTAGAGAATCAAGTACTTCAGCATCAATTTGTTCATCTTCCAGATCAATCAAGTCCATCTTCTCTCGGATCTGTTGTAGGGCAGCCTCTGAACACAGCGCTGCCAAATCTGAACCAACATGACCATGAGTCTCTGATGCCACCTTGAAATATAAAAAATCTTGGGTAAGATTAAAATTAGCATAGCATAGATCTAGACTAGGTAAAGAAAAATGTTGAGTGTAAAAATGTTTATATTTTCTTATCCATAAGTTGTAACATACGTTTTGATGCTCAATGAGATGGTTCTTTTGAGTACCCACAACATGTTTTGATTGAAATAAGCTTATTTTTTTAACTTAATTATGCACTCGAAGCCTGGTATTGGTTGCCAGTCCCTGACTGTCAGAAAGATGCTCACATTCACTTTGAAACAGTAAAGTTTAAATGGTCATGAGGGGTCATTTGTTAAGATTTTTAAATAAACTTTAATATAAATAACAGTACAGTGTTTGTGTATCTATTGTATCAAAAACAGGACCATTCAAAGTTTGTTTTTAGGAACTTGGGTGTTGACATAATTAAAGTCAGAATTTGTGGCTTTATGTTTGTGTTGATGCTTTATGTCAAAGTCAACAATTGTTTAGTCATTCCAGGATGATTTTCTGCCTTCCTGGGTTGAACTAGTACTATGCAGTGTATATAGTGCCTTGCTCAAGGACACAATACAGTGACTCCGGTGAGTCTTGAACTAGCGACCCTTCTATTCCCAGTCTGACACTCTACCATTGAGGCATTGTGCTTCACTCAGTTTTTGTTGTATCAGTCAAAATTCAACAATGATGTAAACTTCTGACTTGCTACTAACCTGTTCGAGGTCCACATCATCTGCTAGTTTCATGTTTTTTGTGTGTATTCTGAGAATTTCTAAGCGACCAGTTGCATCAGGTATACCAATATCAACTTCTCTGTCAAATCGACCTGAGAAATACAAATTGAACAAAGTAATACAAACAACTTCTGATTCGAAAGTTCAAATTATTTAAAATCCTGAACTTTAAAAATTCAAATCTTAAAATTTACATTTTGCCTAACAATTTCAAGTGTTAAGTGCCAATTAACTGTATATGAACTGAAAATGAATCAGTGAACAATGAAGTTCAAAATCACACCATCCGAGGAAGATCAGACTAGTTTGGAAATTGTGACCAAATATATTCGGGCTCATAGAGCATTGTCTTTAAAAGAGATTTATGTAGCTGTATCATATCTATTAATCTTTCATAATAATGTTCCCCATTCAGTGAATAAACCCTGACCTGTTAACTGTCAGCATATTGGCCAAGGGAAGCTACTTTTATATCAACAAGGAACATTAATCCATTATGAACTCTTCTATCATGGAGGTTAATTTATAACGTTATTATGACGTCATTGACGTCATAGCAACGTATACAGCTTACTTGTATTGTGTATGACTACCATTGTCATGAATAAACATGCTGTACTCCATATTGAGTAATTATTGACTTTATCAAATGGTAGCAGAGCGAGGTTTGATCTGAGGATACCTCTACTGAAGAATACTGACATAAGAAGCTGTTTTACTACCTGAGGGTGGTTAAAATATTGGTTTTGGAGCTTGGAGACATCACTGGAGTTGGAGTTGGAACTTTATGGTTTGAGATATTATTATGGCAACAAGAATTGATCCACCAACTTTATCATCAACGCCTTATGAATCATATAGGCAGGAGTTGTTGGCGTGGAGAGAGGTTACTGATCTTCGGAAAGAAAAACAGGGTGTGGTTATTGCATTATCCCTCCCAAAGGGTGATAAGGATCAAATACGAGAGAAAGTGTTTGATCAAATTTCTCTGGATGATCTGAAGAGGGAGGATGGGCTGGATATACTGATAGCCTTTCTCGATAAACACCTGAAGAAAGATGATCTGGCTGATAGCTTGGACAAGTTTGGAGAATTCGAGGATTTTCACAGACATGATGGAATGAGTATATCTGAGTATATTGCATCATTCGATACCAGGTATAGAAAAATAGAAAAGCCGAAAATGACATTACCATCAGATATACTGGCATTTAAGCTGCTGAGAAAAGCAAATATCAGAAAAGATGAAATAATGCTAGTTTTAACTGGGATGAATTATTCTAACAAAGAAACATTGTATGATGAGGCCAAACAGTCGCTCAAAAAGTTTACAGTATGTGGAGAGACATGGCTGGAGAACTATCTCAACTCCATGAACCCTCAAGACTGGAGGAAAATGAAGCAGACTGTTGGCCAGAAAATGTTTAAGTTTGGTGGAGGAGAAATTATGAGATCTAAGGGAGAATACAGTCTTCCAGCTGTGGTTGCTGGAAAAGATGTCATGATCAGAACTGATGTGGTAGGGTCTGATATCCCTCTGTTGTTATCCAGAAGTGCAATGAAAACAGCAGGGGTGAAGATGGATATGGAAAATGATACAGCTAACATTTTTGGAAAAGATGTTGCCTTTAATCTCACGACATCTGGCCACTATTGTATCCCTATTGATAGAATGGAAGAGATACCAGTAGAAGAAGTGTTTTCTGTCAAATTAGAGGAGATGGATAGCAAAGACAGGTACAAAACTTTAGTCAAATTACACAGGCAATTAGCACATCCACCTCTAAAGAAACTAAAATCACTTTTACAAAATGCAGGGCTTTGGAGGAATGAATATGTAGATTTGCTTGAAGAAATAAATAAAAGTTGTGACTTATGTAAGAGATATGCCAAGACACCACCACGCCCAGTTGTTGGTTTGCCCATGGCAACTCATTTTAATGAAACAGTAGCCATGGGTTTAAAACAGTGGAATGGACGCTGGATCCTACACATTATAGATATGTGGTCCAGATATACTGTGTCAGTACTCATCAACAGAAAAAAGCCAAGCAATGTAATTGATGCCCTCATGCAGAGATGGGTCGCTGTTTTTGGAGTTATGGGGTCCATAATGACGGATAATGGGGGTGAATTCAGTTCAGATGAAACCCGAGAAGTGATGTCCATGCTAAATGTGAGATTATTAACTACAGCCGCAGAGAGTCCTTTCCAAAACGGACTTTGTGAACGAGTGCATGCAGTAACTGATATGATGCTGTTAAAACTAACTGAAGAAAATCAAAGTACTGATAGCCAGACATTATTGGGATGGGCTAATATGGCTTGGAATGCACTACAAATGTGGAACGGATTCAGTAGCCACCAGCTAGTTTTTGGACAAAATCCCAATTTACCAGGCATCATGACAGATGGATTACCAGCCCTCATCGGAGCAACAAATAGCAAAGTTTTTGCAGATCATTTAAATGCTTTGCACGAGTCTCGCAAGGCATTTATACAATCTGAGTCAAGTGAAAGAATAAGGAGAGCACTACGCACTAAGGTAAGAGCTGCAGAGGATATTTATGAAAATGGAGAGAAGGGAAAGAGCCATGGCTGGGACCAGCTACAGTAGTGTTTCAAGATGGCAAAGTAGTCATGTGCGGCATGGAGGAATCTTTATCAGGGTGTCTCCCAACCGACTAAATAAAATACAAAAGTTAAAGGATGGAATGACGGGATCTGGAAACCCCGAACTAGACAGCTTTGACAAATATGAGAATACGACGCAGGTGACAGGAAATGGAGAAGAGTCAGAAATAGAATCATCTTCTGAAGGTTCAAAGCCAGATTCTAGTATTACAGAATACTTGTCATCTGCTGAAGCAGGTTTAAATATAGAAAATCATACAGAAGAACGGCCAGTAAACAGAGACACAGGTAAACAAGCTTCCATTAAAATCAATGACATTATCAAATATAAAATGGATAATGAATGGTTCATTGGTACAGTAACAAGTCGTGCAGGAAAAGCTACGGGAAAATACAGAACATGGTACAATGTCAGGGATGAAAATCTGGAGGAGCGCAGTGTAGATCTAGGTCAGATAGAATGGGAGAAAGTTCCAGAATCTGAAATAAATATTACATCCATCACGGACAGCCTAGGGTCTGTAAGCAAAGAGATTATTATAGCCAAGGAGAATGAACTAAACAAGTTGGCACTATTTGATACATACCAAGAAGTTACTGACTGTGGACAAAAGCCATTGTCAACAAGATGGGTTGTAACAAACAAAGATGGAAATACTAAAGCCAGGTTAGTGGTAAGAGGATTCGAGGAGAAAGATCTAGAAATACCTAGAGACAGTCCTACTGTTGGTAAGGGTGCCATGAGATTATTTCTATCAATTGCAGCAATTGAAGAGTGGACTGTGAAAACTACAGACATAAGATCTGCTTTTCTACAAGGCAAGGAATTGGACAGAGATGTATATATAAGACCTCCTAAAGAAAGTAAGGCTCCAAAGCATGTAATTTGGAAGTTGAAACATGGACTGTATGGACTTAAAGATGGAGCAAGACAGTTTTATGAAAGTGTTAAAGAGAAATTGATAAATCTTGGGTTTATACAATGCAAACTGGATCCAGCTGTATTTTATGTTCATAAAGATAAGAAGCTCATAGGGATGATATGTTGTCATGTGGACGATTTCCTTCATGCTGGGGATAGTTCATTTGACATGCTTATGAAAAGATTACGAGAAAGATTTTCTGCTGGGAAAGTTGAGGAAAAGACATTTAAATACATAGATTTCAAGTTAAGCAAAATCAGAATGATAGTCCTTGATCATTCTGGCTACATAGTCAAAATGAAGAATTCCATTTTAGATCCAAAGAGAGCTTCCAGTAAAAATTAACCATTAAATGCACAAGAACAGACATTGTTTCGACAAATAATAGGTCAGTTAAATTGGGCTGTTCAAGGCTCCAGACCGGATATGGCATTTGAGATGATTGCATTAAGCACAAAGTTGCAGCAGGGTAAAATAGAGGACCTCATTAGAGCCATAAAGAAAGTCAATCGACTGAAGGATATAAGATCATTTATTTCATTTCCTGGATTGGACAAAACAAAACTAACTGTTGTTGTGTTTACTGACGCATCACTTGGTAATATAAATGAGGGTACAGGTAGCACTGGTGCGCATATAGTGTTGCTGATGGACAATTCAGGAAGATGCTGCCCAGTAACATGGAATGCCCATAAAATCAAACGCGTGGTTAGATCAACGTTATCCGCCGGAACCTTAAGTCTACAGGAAGGCCTAGAAACTGCTTTTTACTATCGACAAATGGTGGAGGAGATAATGGGACTAGAATCTAAAACTATTCCAATTCAAGCATATATTGACAATAAGAGTGTTATTGAGGCCATTCTTTCAACAAGGATGGTTGATGACAAACGGTTAAGAGTAGATGTGGCTGCAATTCAAGAACTACTTAAGTTTCATGACATTAACAGAATACAATGGGTCCCAGGACATTTGCAGTTAGCTAACCCTATGACAAAACAAGGGGCATCCGGATTTAGCTTGCTTAAAGTTTTACAGTCTGGACAAATGATATCTGAAATTTCAAATTAGTTGTGCCCTTTTAGTTTTGAAATGGCAATATATTTATACCGGACAATTTTTAATGCATCTTTTGGCTTATGGCGGACAGATTATTTTTTTATTCTTCATTCAAAAAAAAAAAAAAAAAAAAAAAAAAAAAAAATGAGGATAATAATATTTTATTAACTTAGAAAATTTTATTTAAAATTTCCCGTATCATTTAATGATTTGATTTGTACGGTATATTATCCCATCTCTTTTGTTTTGATTAGATCTCTACTTTTACATAAATGATAATAGTAATTAAAAAGAAGAAAAAAAAAAAGATAAAATATAATTAATGTTAACTGTCAGCATA
Organism: Loripinus fragilis; assembly: GCA_964019695.1. Classification (NCBI taxonomy): domain Eukaryota; kingdom Metazoa; phylum Mollusca; class Bivalvia; order Lucinida; family Lucinidae; genus Loripinus; species Loripinus fragilis. Next base: position 35,959,863 of record OZ026518.1, read on the forward strand.
TTGGCCAAGGGAAGCTACTTTTATATCAACAAGGAACATTAATCCATTATGAACTCTTCTATCATGGAGGTTATTTTATAACGTTATTATGACGTCATCGACGTCATAGCAACGTATATAGCTTACTTGTATTGTGTATGACTACCATTGTCATGAATAAACATGCTGTACTCCATATTGAGTAATTATTGACTTTATCATGACCAACCCTTCTCTATTTTGATAATGCCAGGTATAATGAAGAAACAAATATTAACATGTTTAGGAATTTTGGTTGACCAAATAAGACACATATGGTTGCTTACCAAATCTTCTGAGTGCACCATCAACGCTGTTTGGTCTGTTTGTAGCAGCCATCACTATGACATGGGCTCTCTGTTTAAGGCCGTCCATTAATGTCAGTAACTGTGATACAATTCTTCGTTCAACTTCACCATGTGTCTGTAGATAGAACAACGTTTATGAAACAAGGCAAATTCAACGAATTTATATCCGCCGACGAAGGGTTATTTGAGAGAAACATGTAAATCACAAAACATAAATCCCATTTATCTAACCCTTAGTTCACCTACAGTATCATTCAGATCATAACAAACGCCTGTCAAGTATGTTTTAGTGTTTAGTTCAATAAAAAATATACTTACAACAACAACAACATCTGCACAATTTCAATATCTGACCTTTAAACCCAACCTCAGAGGTCAAGATTGTGTGTAAATTCAAAGTGTTACCTTGCATGTAGGTCTACACTTCTTCCACTTTACTTTGATATGCAACATGACCACTTTTAGAAAAGAACAAAAATGATCCTTTGACCCCACCCCAGGGGTGGTTGGTGTGTGTAATGACAGCACACTTACTTTCATGGTGCTCTGTGCTTAATTCCCTTTAATTTGATATGCAACATGACTACTTTCAGTAAAAGATATAGTTTGACCTTTTGACCCCACCCCTTGGGTCAAGGGTGTGTCTGTGGGCAAAATATTTGCTACCATGTTGCTGCCAGTGTCGTCAGCTTTAATTTGATACGCAACATGACTACTTTCAGAAAAATATATAGTTTGACCTTTTGACCCCACCCCCTGGGTCGAGGGTGTGTCTGTGGGCAAAATATTTGCTACCATGTTGCTGCCAGCGTTGTCAGCTTTAATTTGATATGCAACATGACCATATTCTGAAAAAGTTTAATTTTGGCCTCGGCCCCACCCCCTAAGTCCACCAAAGGGGCTCGGAATCAGGCCTTCAAACTGTAATCCCGTTTGATATGTTTCATATCTATTGCTGCACTGTCTGTGTGCAAAATTTCAGCAAAAAATATTAATAATTGCCTTAGTTATTGCGAAATTTAAATATTTGACCTTTGACCCCTTAGGTGGGGTCAAAGGGGGTGGGGTAAAACTTTGACACTGCCATTCTTATCTACAGGCACTTGGCAATCATGGTCTATAGCGAGAAGTTGTTAAATATAATAGCTTTGATGAAATGTGAAGATCATCACACAAAAAAGCTAATAGAGGTTTTGCCTTATAATTGCCTAGTATACTTAAACAAGGGCGATAACTCAAGTGTTAAGGGGTCGATTTTGACCAAACTTATAGGATATCAAGAGTCCATGGTACTAATCATTTGTACCAAGAATGAATTAAATCTGACCAATAGGTACTGAGATATGGTTCCGGACGGACGGACGGAATGGACGGACGACGCCAAAACTATATCCCTCCGACTTCGTTGGGGGATAACAAAACAATTATAGGTTGTTTACACTGTATGAATTTCTGATTTTAGTATGCAACTGTGAAATTATAAAGTATTGATGTGTTCTTATTATGTCTAATATGATATAACAGTCCAAAGTAGCATTTTTACCTTTTCTCTTTTTGGTGCTATGGCATCGAGTTCATCAATGAATATGATAGCTGGTGCATTCTTCTCTGCTTCTTCAAATGCCTTTCTCAGATTACTCTCAGACTCTCCTGCCAACTTGCTCATAATTTCAGGTCCTACAAATATATCAAGTATAAGAGTGTCAGAATAGAATTCACTACAACTTTAAACAATTAGACAAACACAAAATACAGTCTGTAAAATTCCCTGTCGACTGTTTGATTTTTATTTGTTTTTTATTCTTAAGGTCCCAGTCAACAATTTTTCAGTCATGTCGGGTCAGGTCTTCCTTGGTTGAACCAGTACTAAGCAAAGGATATAGACATATAGTGTCGACTGTTTGATGTTGAGAACCTTTTAATTACAGAAACATGAAAACAAGTATGCATTCTCATGGTATAGTATAAGCCTGGCAATTGTTTGTTATAAATTGAACAGGAAGCCATCATAAGTCTTGGTAAACATAGTAAATTTATGGATAAAATGGTGAATGGATAGATATATTAAGAGAATACTCAGAATAGGGCTTAATTTTTATGAACTTCAATTTTTCTTAACTGAAATTTGTCTGTATTTGGTATAAGGTAATCAATACTTTTCACAATTAACCCTTTTAATATCAATGGAATTTTCCATATAGTTTGATACAGTTAAGTCAGGATGGTCCATTGTATGTATGTGTTGAGGGGTCACAGGTTATAATTTACAAAAAATATATTCCTTCCTCTGGAGATGGATTTTGCCCTAGCAAACAGTGCAGACCCAATGAAATGCCGCATTTCATCTGGGTCTTCACTGCTTTCTTAAGTACCCGTTTAGGGGTTTCTGGTCTTCAAAGGGTTGAAAGTAAATTCACGGCAGTGTTTAATCTAGAGGGAGGCCTGGGACCATTGGCCCCCATTTTTATCAAATGGCTCCATGCTAAAGCTAGAGTGGGCCATCTTCAACATTATGTAAATGGGGAAATATTGGGCAGTGTCTTACAAAAAATACTCTGTTTAAATTTTACTACACTCAAGGGACTTTAGAAACGCACCATTTTACATCCATAGTCTCTTCCACGTGGTTGATTTGAGGATGTTTTCTTTATCATTTTATATCATCTTGCACAATGGCCCATGATGTGGCATAATTTTGATTTACTCATGCTGTTCATTCTGACGTAATACCAACTTTAGTGTTTTTCAACAATTGACGTCTGACAGATGTAAATTTGATTCAATTTGAAAACAAACACTTGGAGGTGGTAGTCAGATGTCTTAACTAATGAAAAAAAGGTTTCAGAAATAATCGTTTTATTACCCTCCCACTCGCAGCGTTTCTTTGCTAACATATTAAAGTCTTAAATTTTCAAACAGCAATAACAGGTGGTTGATGTTCGCGCATGTCGCAATACTTTTGTCTTTTATGCAACTGATTGAGGAAAATCTGTTGGCAATAACTTTTTTGATTATTCCTGATTCGTAGGATATAAACGGCCAATCAAGTCAAAAAGCTATGACGTCATGTTACATGATGTAGACAAAATGAACGTTGCCAAAGGCCTAAAACTTCATGATTTGACTTTGCCTTTACCTTTACATGGGCACTTTCATTTTAAATTAGAGAAAAAATTCTCACAGGGTGTCCAAAAAAAGTACCCCTATATAATCTTGATAAATGTTTTTTCACTTTGTATACACCCTAAATTACATGGGAAGTACTTTTGAATGTACTTAAATTCATCTATTTATGAAATATTGGAATTCAAACTCAAAACTGTGATTTTTAAAGAAAATGAAACCTTTTATTTCTATGGTGCTTTTGAAAGCTAATATTGGTCTTTGGATAAAGATTAGGTGCCAAAATGATAGACAGGTATCATATTCATTAGAACAAAAGTCCATAATTTGTTCAGTTCAATTCTACTGAATGTAATTTACATTACAGATTAAAAGCTATGTTAAAAGATGTATTTTACCTCCTCTTTTCTCTTGTAGTTTTTGTCATGTGCACTTCAAGTCAATGATTTTTTGTATACAATATAGTTGCAAGGTAATAACAGAACTGCCAAATTTTTCCCTTTGATAGATTAAGTGGTTTGGTCATTGGAAGATGTCCAAAAAGTATGTCCTCTCCAGAACAATGTTCTGGAGAGGACAAAAAACTGAGACAGGGTCTTACACAAAACCAGGAGTGTTTAGAGTGAAAACAGAACATTTTTTATTCAGATATAACACAAAATTAATAAAATACATCAACCTAAATACATTGGAACTTTAAGAAACTCTAATTATAACCCATAATGTATAATGCCAAAAAAGCATTTGACAAGTCATTTAAGAATAAAAAATCTGACTACGTATCATAATTTCTCTTTGCACTTAAAGCACAATGTAACTTTATAATGTATATAATTTCACCCTGCAAAGGTAAATTTACCCCATCTATACTTTTGTTGTTGTATGTGTATGGCTTTTAAATCTAATCCTCATTTTCATTCTGGAGAGGACATTTTTTGGACATAAGAACAGACCTCCAGATATAATAGAAACATTCTTTATGTTAGCACAACTCATAATTTAAAGACTGTACTACAAGTTTCTAAACTATATCTACCTTTTTACATATTGTTCAACCTAATTTAATTGTTTAATACAGATACATGTACTTTTTGAAACTTTTGAATGGGGAAATCATTCAAGAACAAACTCGAATGATCATGTTATTCCTCAGCATTTAGCATAATATTACTTTCAAATGTATATACTTTCACCTTGCAAATGTAGATTAACTCCAAAATATCTTTGCTTTATTTGTATGACTTTTAAATATAATATTCATTCTGGTTCTGGAGAGGACAGTTTTTGGACAGAAAAAAACAGACCTCAAGATATCATGGAACATATTCACACTTTTCATTGGTGTAAGTTTTCCTATAGATTGTTTGTACTTGTTTGAACCACTTCAATATTGAAGTAGTTCAAACAAGTACCCATGGTAAAGATGTTTTCAACAAAAGTAATATCAATCTTTCTTCTGAAAATTGTCAATTTTTGCATCTATAGGTGTGTTAACATAATGTAACATTGAAAATGTAATAAATTATTACTTCAAGTGTATACATGTACCAGTAGATATAAGCATATCTTTTAACTCTTTATCTCCTAGTGTTGTATGCTGATAACTTTTGCAAACAGTTTGGACCCAGATTAGGCCTGACAAAACATTGACACTCTGATAGTGTTCTTGAAAGAATTTTTTGAAAAAGTTTATCTTGAAAAAAAATCAGGAAATGTGAAAAAAAAAACATGAAAAATGACCCAATCACAAATGAATATATCCAAATGCTAAATGCCAAATTTTGTGCCATCCATAAAAATGTGCACTAACCAATTTAAGAATGAGTGCTACATTGTAAGTCAATCTTTATGAATTGCTCGTAATTTCATGACATAATTTTACTATAAACAAATGCTACATACAAATCAAAAAGAATTTGATACAGCTTTTGCATCATGTTAACTCGGCCTACTAGTGTTGTGTACTGATAACCTTTGAAAACAGTTTGGACCCAGATCAGGACCAACATTTTGTCAGGCCTGATCTCCATCCAAACTGTTCCACACTATGATGATATTCCTGAAAGACTTTTTCGAAAAAGATGATTTTGAAAAAAAAATCAGCAGACGACAAATAAGCATTCATAATTACCCAGGGGCAGTGGGCAAGGAATTAATGGAATTTTAGTAGAAGTTTGAAAAAAAAAAGATTTTTGGTAGAGCAGTTTTTTTGCTGGTAGTCAGGAGCACAGCAAACCAACATCTTCAATTCTTCATTATTTTAAGTCAGCTTAAAAAATATCAGAACTTTTCTCATTGTCTGCGCAGGTGCGATACTCAAATAATCCACCACTAGCAAGCACTGAATGGATATAAATAATCCGTTTGTGAAGACATCAAGTAACCTTTGTTAGCTAAACAATAACAATGATTGGTATTACAGTATTTAAAGACAGAATGATAAGATTTTCTACACTAAAATATTTTTGAAAACATTTCCCACATGGCCAGGTCCAAAAAGCAGTTTCAGTGACATGTGATGACGCAGATTGACAACAAGTTTGAATCAACCAATCGGGCAGATCACATGATTTGGTGACATATTGGTAAACAAGTATGTCGCATGTACCCACAATGCTCAAATCAGATTGGTCAGTATGCAATAGTCATGCCACATTTGTACAATATTGGAACTTTTCTGTTCTTTCAAATCCAAGGTAGCTAACTCAGGATAAAGTGCCGATAAACAATACAAATTTATATCGACAATTGCAACAAAAATCATATGTATATCTGCAAAAACACTAATTTCACCAATGAAAAAACTATAGAATTGGGATTTGGGCTCAAATATAATACTCAGCAGATAACAGACAGATACAAAATTACCCTTAAAAGGTGTATGAGATAAGCTGTATATCGGTTGCGGACTTTGGGGTTATATAGGCTGTATTTGTATTGGGGTAAATACAGCCATACAAGGATGTGTTTAGAATGTAAATACAGCCATACAAGGATGTTTTTAGAATTAATAAGCTTTTTTAAAGTATTAAAACAATTTTAAAATATACAAAAATTACAGAGTACCAAGTTTCAAGATAGTATATGTTGTGTAACAAAAAAAACAGTGCTACATTGAAATATGTCCAAAAAATGTCTTCTCCAGAACAATACTACCCTATGGATAATATAAGATTTAATTAGTTACATACAGCATTAGTTGCAACAAGTTCATGTTACATGACAAGATAAATAAATTGCACTATTTTGTAGCTAACAACATGTATGAAAAATGTCTTTCTACATGTAATGTTCTTATTTCATATCAATATAGCTATAATACTTAGAACAAATCCTTAATTTTATGAAAACTAAGCAGAAATGAAGCATATCTGGGAACATATGTAACTGCAGAAACATCCAAGCAAAGATATAATGACTTAAAACAGTGTTTTATGAGTTATATTTTTCTAAATTACTTGATTACTTATGTTAGCCAAAATGTTCTGGAGAGGACATTTCTTGTTTTCCATGTATTCTGTGACATTACCGTCGAAAGGGCAATATAAGAAGACAACCAGTTTAGCAGAACAGGAGAAAACCTCTAGGTTTATCAACTTTTAACTACTTTTTGCAACAGCCAAGCTGTATTACAGAAAAAAAATCTCGTTCTGGAGAGGACATTTTTTTCGGACAAAGCAATTTCAGGTTTTTGGAAGGCTTAAAATCATACATAATTGAATGAAAACATCAAGTTGTACGTTTATTCAGTAGATGTGGTGTGTAAGTTTATCTGAGGCGTGAAATTGTTGATAAATCTTGCATCTGTTGTCCTCTTTTTAACCCATGTTCTGGAGAGGACATTTTTTTGGACAAATTCAAGATTTTCTATGAAAAAGATTTTTTTCGCAAATATTTGCGGCACATTTATGATTTTTTGTATGCAGTAAATGAGGAATATAAGCTTCATAAAAACACCCTATTTCATGAAGAAACAATCACCATTTCAGAATAACAATTTGCTGCAAAGTGCATTTTATATAATGAGAATTTTATTTGTCCAAAAAATGGACCTTTTTTACTATTGCAGAAGAATGAGTTGACCGATCTTGCTCAAATTTTCACAGAAAGTTGCTGGCAGCCAGCTGCTTAAGTAGTTACCATTTGATTGGTTCTGGACAATGTATTAAGGGTTTTGTTATGGTCAATATGTCCAATTTTCATTTTTCTAATTTAACATGAAAGCGCCCACATATGCTTTCGAGAACAAACATCAACTCAAAAACTTTTTTTCGTTCATTATGGAAAGTGCTGGGAAAGGGCTGACCTCTTGGCTCTCGTTTGTGGTGTCTAACTGTGAGTTTGTAACTTTCCCATTGGTATCCTGGGTCAGGTGTGGTACTTGATTGTATCGACTCCTGATCTTTGCACCCTTACTTACATTGGTACTCTGTCACTTTTTTAATTCTAGTTGTCTTCACATAATGAAAATATTAAATTTACGACATAAATTGCATTTAAGCAGGTGGTGCGTTTCTAAAGTCCTTCAGTATAGATTGAACACTTCATACTTCTGACAGGAGATTTTTTCAAGTAGAAACAACTCACCATTAATGAGGAAGAAGAAAGCTCCTGTCTCATTAGCAACAGCTCTGGCTATGAGTGTTTTACCAGTTCCCGGCGGACCATACAATAAGATACCTCTTGGAGGCTGAAAACAATCAAACAGTAAATAAAACAGTGACAAAGATAACATCAAATAAAGCAAAACACACATCATTTCAGTGTCTTTGCATACATGTACCTATGTTTAAGTGAACTTTTTTATCTGTGTAAAATCATGACTATTTTCTACTTCATCTGTTTGAACATGTTTTGGGTGGGTGCTCAAAAGAGCCGTCTCATTTAGATGGTTCTTTTAAGTACCCAACATATGTTTTAGTTGAGAATTAAAAATAATAAACTTTTATTTACGTACTCATATCTGGAGGCCTGTCTTCAGAATACTTTTTGTTTGTTCCTAGGACTGTGGCTGGGCTGTGGATTGCATTTAATGATTACTGTAATGTTGTTTTTTTTACAAATCCATTAGATTAGCCCATAGTCCCATACTCAAATGGGCTACAAAAAAAAAAAAAAAAAAAATTTGGAACTTTTTTTGTTAGAAATGTTTTTTTTTTATTCTTTATGTCTCAGTTATCAATTTTTTCATTCATGTTGGGATATGTCTTCCTGAGTTGAACCAGTTCTAAGCAGCAATTTAATTTCTTGCTCAAGGACACTACACAGTGCTTCCGCCCTCGGTGGCCTTTGATTGCCAGTCTAATGCCCTACCAACTGAGCCACTGCATTCTGCTCAAACAAAATGGCAGCTGTTGCCACATCTACTCTTGATACTTAAAGTTCCCCCAGACTCCTGAAGTTTTATTGAAATCTGGTCAGTAGTTGCTGAGAATTCACGCAGCACAGAAGATTTGATTCAAGATTTAATCAAACCAAGAAAAATCACCTAACCATAACAGGCCGGCGATATGGGCACCGACATTTCCCATGTAGTTCCTTAAAATATGGTGAGTAGTTACTGATAATTAGCTCAGACTTGATTTGATGAGATTTTATAATTTGTCTTTACAGTCTGTAAGGACAAATCATCTGACCATAGTATATGCCAGTCAACACTCACTGGCATACTATGGTCAGATGAGTTGTTGTTACAGCCCTGTCATAAAATCTCGTATTAATTCTGGCAGGGATACAGACTAACATTTTTTCACCAGGAGCAGGCTGGGCACCTAAAATAAAATTATTAGAGGCCCAGCCCAAAACTAAGGAGCCCAGGGCTTGGCAGTAAATTGAACTCATTTAAACAAAATTCATTTGCTTTACGCATACCCTCAAAAATCTGTATTCCTCAACCATATAAACTATTTGGGATCAGCTGAATGAAGATTTGTAAACATAACAGCTAGTGTCAGAATTGACATACATACTACCTTTTTTCAAATTTTCAGGGTGAAAGCTGGGCCCCTTATCCTTTAGTTAAAGCCCAGCCCAAATTTTAGGGGCACTGGGCTACTGGGCCCCTGTTAGTCTTTTTCCCTGTTTCATGTGCACATCTACTCTAGACTCTAAAGGTTCACATGATGTCTCTTTGAAATCTGGTCAATAGTTGCTGAGAATTTACTCAGACAGGATTTACAGGGCAGATGAACAGACAGATGGACAAAGCAGTGACTATATATGCTGCATCTTCAGAGAGCATAACAATGATCATACTGCACAAAAAAGGTAGGCTGATTTGGGCTTTAAGTATTCTGACACTCCAAACAGGTTTCCCCATGACATAGCTCATATATATATAATAATCAAACCAATATGTATGGATATAAAACTGATAATAACCTTAACACCAATGGCTTTGAAGAGCTGTGGATGTCTGAGTGGAAGTTCTACCATCTCTTTGATCTGGGCCAGCTGTTTTCTACATCCACCAATATCATCGTAACCAACTTCATTGAGTGCTTCTTCTTCCTCCTAGAAATAAAACAGCTCACTTTGTAGGACCAACCATGTAGTTCAAAGAGCTATCACATTCACTTTTCACCCTTTTCAGACCAATAGAATTTCCCATAAAGCTACATACAAGCTACTCAGGATGGTCCATTGTATATATATTGAGGGTTCACAGACTATAATTACCCAAAAAGTATTGTATTTCTTTCTCTGAAAATTGATTTTGTCTTTGCAAACAGTGGGGACCCTGTGCGCCATTTCATCTGGGTCTGCCCTGTTTGCCAAAGTACCCCTTTAGGGGTCTACAAAAGGTTAAATGACTGACAATAGATTATTTTGCTATAAACTGATTCAAAGTCTAATATAGTAGCAAAGTGCTCAGTTCTACTTTTAAACCATTATTTAATGTATATATATATTTGTGTAAATACTCCTAAAGATATGAAAAAAGGCAAAGTTGTTTTTCATTGTATAAATCTTGTTTGGAGGACCAAACACAGATTTTCCTCTGGCAGAAAATAAGTTGTATCCATTTTTGTCATAGGTACATTAAGTATGACAATACATGACAGGTGAGTACCCAACAGATAAGAAACAATGATTGATCTACAGATTGTTATTCTGTAGTCTATCTGATGGCAATACTCAATTCTTAGCATTTAGAATCTGAAGTTATCCTTTCTGAGGTCTTAACATTTAATGAAGTGTTGGAAATGATCTCTTCCCCCCCCCCCCCCCCCCCCCCACCACCAAAAAAACCCTCATTAAAATGTCAGCTAAAATTATAGCAACAGCAAATAAGGCTTGACATTTCATGTGAAGCATCTGCTGGCAGATGCAGAAAATTGAAGATGCTTCATATGATTATGACATGTCATTCCTTATTTCCTCATAATATGAAGGTATCACAAAGTTTGTCATCTGCTCAGTGATGCAATAGTGATTAGTGCAATATCATATGGGTCAAAAATATAAACAACTCCCATCACTCTTGTTTTTTTAACTATTTGCCTACTGGGTATTTTTGGCATAATTTTTCTTGTCTGTCGTTTTTTTTCTTCAAAATCATCCTTTTTCGAAAAATTCTTTCACGAATACCACCAGAGTGTCAAACAGTATGGATCCAGATCAGACCCGACATTTTGTCTGGCTTGACCTGGGTCCAAACTGTTTGCAAAGGTTATCTGCAGCCGACACTAGTAGGCAAAGAGCTAAAAGTCATACAGCAAAAACCTGACTGACCTCTCTTTTGACTGGCTCTCCCTCACAATGTATAACTGTATCTGGTGCCACAATACAGTAGGGTGTTGGATCTGTTTCTATGACTTTGAACTCAACGGCTCGCATGCCACCTCTGACTAGGAAAACATCACCTTTACGGATTGGTCGGTATGCTTCAAGAAAATATGGCTTCAGGAAAACTTCAAACAAGTTGCTGCAAGAAAAGAAAACACATTGATCAAATGACGTCACGTCTGGGAGTGATATAACAATAACTCCATGTATTGAAATTGATAATTTCATAACCCACTAGTGGTGTACACATTTAGTTACGGTACGTAATAAAATCCATAACAACATTGCATAAAGATGGCAAAATCTTGACCTTTTTATGCTTTGTAATTTTAGTGTCATATGATAAAAAGAATCGAACATTTGTGCTATTGTATTGACCCAAAGATCTGATAAGTTGATAAACAAAATTTAATTGAGAACAGTTAAAGCTAAAATGTTCAAAATATTAGAATACTTATTTACCTGCAACACGACTATATTTTATATCTTCAAGACTCTAAAGGGAAATGAAGAATATTTCTTACTAATGAAACCAAGCATAAGCTTATGTGCTTACCCAGTAAGACCTTCAACTGTATCATCAATTGGTAATACATGAATTCTTTTTCCATACTTCACATCTGGGCAAGACTGTATGCTGAAAAAAAAAAAAAAAATGCTGAAACTTGGCTAAATCATACAAAATACCACATATCACATTATTTATTTTATATTCCAAATCTTAAACATGCACATACATTACCATACTTGTATCTCCCAGATATATTCATAGATTCATTTGGGTTCTCTGAACCAAACAAAAACAAATGGTAGATATGAGCCCTCCAGTATTTTTCTTACTGACCGCTCCAAGGCGGTGCTTCTTTTGTGGATCCTTTTGTAATTTGTGTTTCATGTTTGTCTTTGTCATACTGTCTTGTCTGTTCCTTGCAGCCTTGTGGTCGCCTGCTGGGAAAGGGCTGACCTCTTGACTCTCTAGTATATGCGTCCTAGCCAGAAGTGGTACTTGATTGTATCAACTACTGATCATTGCCTTCTTCTTTACTTTGAATAATGAATAAATATTTTACAGTTGAGCTATTTAGTATAGGAGGAAAATACTCTTTGTTCCTAAGCTTAATGTCTAGTACTCTATTACACAGGTTTAGATAAACAAAAAATTTCAGCGTAAAAATGTAAGTAATTTCTTACCCATCAGTTTTAACATATGTTTTTGGGTGCTCAAAAAAACTGTCTCATTGAAACGGTTCTTTTGAGTACCCACATCATATGTTTTAGTTGAGAAATAAGAAAATTAAATTTTCGTTACGCATTCTTAACTAAAGTCCTTCTCTATTACCTTACGACATCCCCAAGTCTAACTCTAAGATTATTTCGGACACATCTGTTGATTCTTATTTTGTCATCTGTCACTGTGTCATCTGAGAGAACAATACACACAGTCTCTTTCCTTCTCTTGCCTTTCAATAATACTGTGTCTCCTCGGAACAGCTGTAGCTCATCCATTTTTTTCTAAAATAAAAATGCACTTCATTGGGCCAATGATTGAGGTATAGGCCCGATGCCAGAAAAGCTGTCTTCTGGATTTCAGACAATGTACACGTAAGGCTCAAACCAGCTTGCTCAGCTTTTGAGACAAGTAATAATACTGAAATTTTGCATGGAGCAAGACTGACTACTATACTTTCCACATAGCCAACAATAATGTTTGCATACAACAATGTCAGGTTTACTCGCGTCTAGGCCCGTATAAACTGCAACAATTCAACATAAACTACAAGGCCAAATAAACATAATAAAGAGTTTGTCTCCTTTTACCCCAAAATTCATAATGTGTGCTCTACCAAACCCACCACCATCCCCAAAAAATAGACCATGTCTAAACAAACAAGACAATTTCGACAAATATATATCCCCAACGAAGGGTTATTTGAGAGAAACATGTAAATCACAAAACATAAATCCCATTTATCTAACCCTTAGCTCACCTTCAGTATTATTCAGATCATAACAAATGCCTGTCAAGTATGTTTTAGTGCTTAGCTTAAAAAAATATACTTCCATCTGCACAATTTCAATATCTGACCTTTAATTTGTTTTGTTTGTTTTGTTGCTTTACGTCCCAAGTCAACAGCTATGGTCATTGCAGGACCGTCAGTTCACTTAGCCACACTTTTTCCTGGGCTGGGCAAGCTTGAACAAGCAGTTAACCAGTACTTCGTGCACATACTTTCGCTTGTAACTGACAACAACCCTTCTTGAATGATTCAGCGGAAGGGAGGAGAATGACCGTAGAAATTATTTCATGATCAATCTCCACGAAAGTATGGGACCGGGCCGGGATCGAACTCGTGACCCCTGGATCAGCAGTCAGACTCCCATCTGTTGCCAGACACGTTACCGACTGCGCTACGCGGCCCGGTATCTGACCTTTAAACCCAACCCCAGAGGTCAAGGGTGTGTGTAAATTCAAAGTGTTACCTTGCATGTAGGCCTACATTTCTTCTACTTTAATTTGATATGCAACATGACCACTTTTAGAAAAGAAAAAAAAATGACCTTTTAACCCCACCCCAGGGATCATTGGTGTGTGCAATGACAGCATTTTTGCTCTCATGGTGCTCTGTGCTCAATTCCCTTTTAACCCCACCCCAGGGGTCATTGGTGTGTGTAATGACAGCATATTTGCTTTCATGGTGCTCTGTGCTCAATTCCCTTTTATTTGATATGCAACATGACTACTTTCAGAAAAAGATATATTTTGACCTTTTGACCCCACCCCCTGGGTCAAGGGTGTGTCTATGAGCAAAATAGTTGCTACCATCTGGCTGCCAGCGTCATTAGCTTTAATTTGATATGCAACATGACTACCTTCAGTAAAAGATATAGTTTGACGTTTTGACCCCACCCCCTGGGGTGAGGGTGTGTCTGGGGGCAAAATATTTGCTACCATGTTGCTGCCAGCGTCGTCAGCTTTAATTTGATATGCAACATGACCATATTTTGAAAAAGTTTAATTTTGGCCTCGGCCCTACCCCCGAAGTCCACCCAACGGACTCGGACCCAGGCCTTCAAACTGAAATCCTGTTTGATATGTTTCATATCTATTGCTGCTCTGCATGAAGGCAAAATTTCAGCAAAAATATTAACAATTGCCTTAGTTATTGCGAAATTTAAACATTTGACCTTTGACCCCTTAGGTTGGGTCAAAGGGGGTGGGGTAAAACTTTGACACTGCCATGCTTATCTACAGGCACTTGGCAATCATGGTCTGCAGTGAGAAGTTGTTAAATAAAATAGCTTTGATGAAATGTGAAGATCACACAAAAAAGCTAAGGCCAAAAAAAAAAAAATAGGTGTGTTTAGGGTTTGCCGCCCGACCCTGTTTTATAGCTGCCGACCCTACCATTTTTCTCCAAAGCGGTCCCGGATTTTAGTACTGGTATTCAATTTTTTCTCTGATTCTATTCTATTCGTTATGTAGTCAAACCTTTTACGGATACCTTCGGATTTTGTCAGTCCAAGATGGCGACGTTCTCGTCGCTTTTCATTTAAAAAAATGTGATCACCAAGATCAGAAAAGCTTGTTTGAAACAACACGTCATCACCTGATGACTTGAGATATTTAATGACAACTATCCATGCGATGGTGTCTTTCTTCTTTGGGTTTATTTCCCTCTTCTGTTGCTTGACGTTGTAAATAGAGGTTTAGAACTATCGGAAGAAAGAAAGTTAAACACATTTATCACTGACTACATTGACTCGCGCTTTATTATTTACAAGGGTGCCAGGTATGTTCCTTTTGTTCAGTGTCGAAGGTAATGTAGGGGGAAATCTGTGCTTTGCCTTTGGACTTTGTTATAAATGAACCAGCCAATCAGTTTGATTTTCAGTTTGAGAATGTTTTCTTGTTTTATAAATTCCAGTCTTTACTCATCTCAATATTCTTTGGTCCAAGCTTGGATCATATAAAACAGAACATACCAAGTAATTTGCAGTCACATTTTATTTTTTCTTTACAAATAGTAAAAAAAAAAATCGAGTAAAAAAAAAAAAAAGTCGACCTGACCTACCTACCCTATTTCAAATTAAAAAAAAAATAAAAATAAAAAAAAAAATCGACCTACCTACCCTGTTTCAAATTTTCATCAAATAGTAAACACACGTATTTTTTTTTTTGCCTAATATAGGTTTTGCCTTCTAATTGCCTATACTAAAACAAGGGCAATAACTCAAGTGTTAAGGGGTCGATTTTGACCAAACTTATAGGATATCGAGAGTCTATGGTACTTATCATTTGTACCAAGAATGAACCAAATCTGACCAATAGGTACTGAGATATGGTTCCGGACACAGGGATACAGACGAACATTTTTTTCACCAGGAGCAAGCTGGGCCCCTAAAAATAAAATTATTGGGGGCCCAGCCCAAAACTAAGGGGCCCAGGGTTTGGCAGAAAATTGAACTCATTTAAACACAATTCATTTGCTTTATGCATACCCTCAAAATCTGTAATTTCTCAATGATATAAACTATTTGGAATCAGCTGAATGAAGAAGATTTGTAAACTTGATTTGACATACATACTACCTTTTTTCAAATTTTCAGGGGCATGCTGGGTCCCTAATCATCTAGTTTAAGGGGCCCAGCCCAAATTTGAGGGGCACTGGGCTACTGGGCCCCTGTTAGTCTTTTTCCCTGAGACAGACATAAAGTGTGGACGGACGGACGGACGACGCCAAAACTATATCCCTCCGACTTTGTCGGGGGGATAACAAAATACTGATCTGACACCAGCAAAACATATAACTTTTTTCATATCAGAAAATGTTCTAACACCATTTCACTTTCATTCAATCAATACATCAAGTTAATTTAGAGAATTTCCAGATCATCAAGCCCAATGTTTTGTCAGACTTGATCTGGGTCCAAATTGTTTTGGGCAAGTTTTAAAAAAATGTGACCGTTCAATTTTTTTATCAACATGCTCTTAATATTGAATATTTTTATTTAAATTTATCCCTCAAAGGTGTGTTTTGATACCCATTTATTTGTTGCCAAATTTGAAATATATCAAATGACAAATAAAAAAGATTCGTCATTAAAACCACCCCAAAATGTCAGGAGTGTAACGCTTTTTGTGTGACATTTTTTCACCATGTGAATGTTCTAAGGAATATATTAGTAAACATAGTGATATTACACCAGTTTAAGCTTTTGTATATCATAAATTGACATGTTGTAGATAAAATACATAAAGCAGGGCTCATTATATAATCTACCTATTGCTATAACATGTCATTTTGGAGACATGCCCTTCAAAATTTACATGAGGTAAAAAAACAAAGCTTCTTCCAATATTAACTGCTACAAGTTGACTATACATGTTACATATATGTAACTTGGTCACATCACAAACAGACATGTGCAACATCAACTGAAGCTCAGATTTTGATCCTAACTTCACTTCACATTGGTATGCATTTCTTCAAATTTAACAACCCACTGATGTCAGGAGTGTAACACATTGTGTTTACCTTCTCACCATCTTTCTGTATGCTGCCCCATACCTATATTTTTCCGTTTTCCAGGAACACATCCCCACTCCAGATAATCAGCAAAATTTACTTGCTGCATCAGAGGATTGAATTTCCTCACAGAGCCTGATTTGTGATGTCAGGAGTGTAACACCTGTAATTTTGTTGCATGTTCTTCAGTGTAGGTCGTGAAATACATGGTTTTAGCTCAAAACAACCAAATATTATGATAATGCAGACATTGTCCTAGCAGTGGAAACTTGTTTTTTTCCTTCTATAACAAAAAATGCCAGTTATTTTTTGTAAAAAAAACCAATTTTTAATATAATAGCCACTTTGTAGGTATAAAAAATATGCATAAATAGAAAGATATGTTCAGTGTTTTTTTTTCACTATGAGATTATTCCTTTGCCTTACAAATGAAACCATCAAATAATGATAAGAACTTCTTAATAATGTATTAACATCTTGATAATGATCATGTATACAAATTGTTACACTCCTGACATTTTTATATGCATTAGAGATATATCTTTACTAACCCTTCTAATCGAAGAGGCCTTTCAATGAATGACCTCAGCATCAATTAGAAATAGGAAAGCCAGCTATAAAACTTTCTTGTATCAGGAAATCAATGAGAAAACTTAAGAGGGTAGGGGATTTTCTCGGCTCAAGACCAAGGAACCAAGAAATCCGCTTCAGAAAGAATAAACAAATATATAGGGAAAAGGTAAAAAACTAATCAAGTTGAGATGATAAAATATAAAATATCATCATATGAGACTGACTATCATGTAAAGTGTTGAGAAAAATTCATGGATCAAAATTAATACTTCTGTCTTTTCATGTCAGGAGTGTAACAATTTTCAATTTTGTTCATTTGATAGTTTTTGTTTGTTTTTGTTTGTTAAAATCCTTTAGCAGTATTTTTTTAAATATTTTAAACTAAAAGTGTACACAATGTTCTAAGTAGTAGGGAGGCTCTACATTTTGATTGAATATTCTATCAAGACATGCTTTTTAGTGCTGATGATCTTGAGTATTTCAAGACAAACAGCAGTTAAGTTATCAACTTTCATCAAAAGCACTATAAAATGCTGTGAAAATAGTATACCATCACACTATTTGTTACCAAAATGAGCCTGATATTTCATAAATATATAGTATGTATGAAATATAGACTCTCTATATCAACATATTTGTACCGGTCAGGGGTGTAACAATTCAGATAGTAATATACTTGTGTTACTTCAGACTGCTTTTCTGAAGTTTATTGATCATTTTTATGTCTTTTAAAGCAGTTCATAAACATTTTACAGCATTTAAATCATGCTGTTGTCACCTTGTTTTCTCATAATAGCTGAAGAATAATGGGTGAATTCTTCGTCTGGTAAATATCTTCTGACCCAACCATTAAAAATGGCTTTAATAGTGGTAACCACCACCTGTATGTCATTTGGGTGTCATATGAAAACCCCCAAATCATATGACATCATTTTAAGCAGTTGCTTGGTAACAGAAGAAATGATATTTTATCTTTGAAATAAATAAATAGCAATGAATGTCAGGAGTGTAACATTTTCTTTCATAACACAGTGTTTTTATAATGTCCAGCATTAGAAAGCTAGACATCCAGACCCAAAAAGGCTAATGTTTTCTTCTTCTATAGATCCTAAAGTCTGCAAATCAATGAGTTTTCTTTTAATGTGGGCTTTAATATCAAAGATTTAAAAACTTTAAGCTCTATGTGCTGGAAAATCCTAGCCAAATTTTTTAAAAAGTATCATTAATTTCACAAACATGTTTTAAACTCGGCAGTTTTGATGCCAAACATGGTTTATAATATCCATTTCATCATATTAGGTCAAAATTTCAGGACTTAATCGTTTACTTGATGTTTTTATGACCTTGAATAGAATAGATAAATTTTGGTAAAAAATCTCATAATTATCTTAATCAAGAGGTTGATAAAAGAAAACTGTAAATACTATTTACAAAAAACTTAAAATTTGTCAAAATTCAGGATATAAGGAAACTTATGTTACAAAAAAGAAAGCTCTGACATAATATTTATTTTTTAACCCCAATGTCACACTTTGGTCACATTTTTTTTAAACTTGCCCTTTTCAAAGATTATTAATGCAGACAGCTTGTCGTCACCAGCAGGGAAAAAGCTTAATTTTCAACTCACCTGAGATAATGATACAACAGAGTTGTCTTCATTGATGGCCTCCTCCACAAGCAGTCTGTTTGGCCGATCCTTTGTCTTGAGGATGGCTGTGGCCAAATCATCATTTCTAAAAAATAAATTATAAATCAGAATACCTGTTTAATAGCAAAAGCATGTTAAATAACATGCTATTTAAACTTAAACCAAGGACGAATGTACAAACGGATAAGCAAAAACTATATACCCCCACATGAAATTGTCATGAATGTGGTATAATGAAGAGGGCGACAAAAGATGTGGCCACCCTTAAATTTGTGTTCATTGCTGTCACCCGACCAATCAATGGAGCACAGTGGCTCAGTAGGAAGAGCGCTAGACTGTGAATCGACTCACCACTGGCAGAGTCACTGTGGTAGTGTGCTGTGTTCTTGAGCAAGACAGTGAAGACATTTTATCCAGTGCTTAAACTTGTTTTTTCACGTTTTCACATTGATTTTTCCAAGATAACTTTTTCATTTTCAATTTTCCCAGAATGTGCTTGTGATAAAAGTTGTGGAGAAAAAATGATGCCAATTTCTCGGATCTCCAAATGGTTCCAACAGCTAAGATGCCGCAGGTCATAGATGTCACAGCTTCTGTCCCTTCAAATGATCACGCTCAAAGTAGATTCTGCTAATACACTGTAAATTCTGAGCATGCTAAGGACAGAATTATGCTATACACTGTCACAATTGTTGAATAATGGTGTATTCACAAATTATGAATATTCTTTCAAGATGAACCCTTTCTGTTATGCCTCTGGAAAATTTACCTGTCAATCAAAGACTAAGAAAATTTGGCTGAATTAATTTAATTCAAAATCTTCATCCATGATCACAAAAATCTGTTTGTGACACAAACCCCGGATCTTTTAAGGGGAATTGATACAAAAATTTCTCTAAAATTTTCATCGCTAATACAATTTGCTAAAATTATAAATAAAAAGGTTACCACCTAAAAATCAATGTGAAAAATATAAAAAATTGAGTTTGGTACTGGACAGAAATTCATCCCTACATGTCTGAAAAATTGTTGACTGGGACATAAAGCAACAAAACAAGCAAACACTCACTCAAAATGCCACCTAACCCCCAAAAATTTCGGCTGTTTCAGAAAATAAAAATTATTTGTTTTTACATGTTTTGTTCAGAGGGTTAAGGACTAGTTATTGCTGATTTTTTTTAAATTGTTTCAATAATCTACAACAAAACAAAGATATCAATATAATGGATACTTACTTTTCTATATCACTCATTATATTTCATTAGTGTCAAGCAAGTCTATTTACTTATTTAGGTCTTTCTCCCTCGGTGTTTTATTCAGTAATGAACAATCTGTATTCTGAACCACCGAGTCTCTGTTATGACTTAGCAATGACTTAAGTATTTTGAATGGAGCCATGTTTAACCAGTCATGTTCTATTAAAGCATTCAATAATCAACCTACACGTCTACTTTCATTTTAACAATGATGTAATACATCTATTTATAGCCATTCATACCTACTTATAAAATTTTGGGGCATTTCAACAAGCAGACACTTCAAACCAAATTTGATTGAATTTTCATATTCCATTTAATGGATATTAAAGATGAAAACGCATATGAAATAATAAAAAATAAGATTTTTCAGAAATTGAAATCACATATTCACAAGAAAAGGGCATCAGCTGTTTAGACAAAAACTGAAATAGAACATTCGGGACTGAAACTCAAGTACCGGGACAAGAGACAATTTCAACTCATTTTAAACGAAAGCCCGTAAGCTCTCCCATAATAAGGAAAAACTCAAACATAAAAGAACATCAAAAATTGCGCAATGATGACTTCGTAAAATTGAAACAAAAACGCGACACAAAGAACAAGCGTTTCGCAAAAGGTGAAAATAGAATGCATTTAAGAAGGATTTATGCCTGATTTACTATAGAAGTTAATCATATAGATATTTTGAGTAATTTTCTTCTTACCCTTCGGCCATATTAACTGTATTACTTTGAAAATTTAAGGAAACGTGGAAGTCTGAAAACGAAAATTATTTCTTGTCCGCACCGGTGAAACTGAAGTCTCGCTGCAACGTGATCTTTTGGTTTTGAGTATATTTTTTAAAAATATTTAAATATAAAAGTTAAGTGTTTAATCAAACATATGAATAAATCAATATGCAAGATTTGAATTTTTCAGATGTAAAATTTTCACAAAAATATCTTAGTTTGGATGTGTCAAGTTTCAGCTTTTAAAAAGTATTAAATGCACCTGCCCCTCTCTCTCTCTCTCTCTCTCTCTCTGTCTGTCTGTCTGTCTGTCTGTCTGTCTACCTGATATACCTGATATACCTATGTAGACATCTAATTAGGCCCATTGGCCTCTTCTGATGCATTCTGATTTTGTGTTCTATCTCTGGTGCGTTGTCCGGGTAAGTAGCAGGATGGGCTGAACTTGTAAGGGTGTCCTCGCCAGAACCTGTTTAGCCGGCTTTTGAACGCGTTTAGGGAGGGTGCATTTACTATGTCCTCTATCAAGGAGTTCCAAATGTCCACAACTCTATTTGAAAAGCTGTTTGCCCTTACTAATAAGCGCGACCTTTTTTTGAACAATTTCAATGAGTGACCACGCGTTGCCGAATACCTATTCACTGTGAAGAACTTGTCTTTATCAACTTTGTCTATGCCGTGCATGATTTTGTATACCTGGATCATGTCAGATCTCTCTCTTCTATACTCTAAACTGGGCAGTCCTAATGTTTTCAATCTGTCCTCATATGAAAGGTGTTTTAGAGATTTTACGAGTCTTGTTGCCCGACGCTGTACATTTTCTATAAGGATTTTGTCTTTCTTAAACATAGGTGACCATACACTAGATGCTCTAAATGGGGTCTAACAACAGATTTATAAATGCTTAGAAACATATCTTTGTCCATGAATGTAAATGTTCTGAAAATTAGACCTACATTTCTATTTGCCTTGTTTACTTTGTTATTTATACGATCTGTAAATTTCAGATTTTGGTCAAATGTTACCCCTAGGTCTTTTTCTGTCTTTACTTTTTTGACTTTCATTTCTCCACTATTTGTTTGCATTGTGTATTCGAAATTTATATCGTGGTTGCCAATATGTAGATGTTTACATTTTTGGAAATGGTAGTTCATATCCCATATCTGTGCCCAGTCAACGGCATTGTCAAGGCTGGTCTGTACTGTTGTTGCTTGCACGAGCAAGTTTACTCTACCAAAAAGCTTAGCATCATCGGCGAAGAGTTTCATGTATGCTGTGATCACTTCTGGGAGGTCATTTATATATATAAGGAACAATATCGGGCCCAACACACTTCCCTGTGGAATTCCACTTGTTACTTTGGCTGAGTAGGAGCATTTTCCATTTATCACTACTTTCTGTGACCTGTTTTTTAAAAATTCCTTTATCCAGCTATATACTTTCCCTCGGATGCCATATCCCCAAAGTTTTTTGAGTAAGCGTTTATGTGGTACTTTATCAAATGCTTTTTTGAAGTCAAGGTAGATTATATCCACATCTCCATTTGAATCTAGGGTTTCAGTTAATTCTTCCATTAGCTCAAGAAGCTGAGTGGAACATGATCTTCCAGTTATAAATCCATGCTGAGCTTTTGAGAACAGGTTATTTTCTTCCATGTGTTTTACTAGTATATCCCTAATTAACCTCTCAAGCAATTTTCCAGGTACCGATGTTAAAGATATAGGTCTATAATTTTCTGGTTTGGTTTTTTGTCCACTTTTAAAGATGGCTGTTACATTGCCCTGTTTCCAGATGCTTGGAAGTTGACTATTTTCCAATGATTTCTTGAAGATTATCTCTAGAGGCTTAATTAAAGAGTCTTTACATTCTTTTATAAGTTTTGGGTGAATCTGGTCTGGCCCCTGAGATTTTGATGCCTTCAATTTATCAATTGCTTTTGCGATATTTGTTCCATTTATATCTATATTGGTTACTGGATCCGCAAAGTTTCTATCTTCAAATTCTGGTAATGCTTCTGGTCCCTCCACTGCAAAAACGCTTGCAAAGTAGCTGTTCAATATTTCTGCTTTCTCCTGGTTGTCATTTGTGTAGCTACCATCAGGTAGCTCAAACTGGCCAATGTTTGATTTGGTCTTCATTTTGGAGCGTACGTAGCTCCAGAAGAGTTTATTGTCAGTTTTTATCTTGGCGGCTAAGTCCTTTTCATAGTTATATTTGGATCTACGTAACTCTGTGATCACATTATTTCTTGCTATTTTGTACTGAGTGTAATTTTGATCAGATTTGTTATGTAAGTATTTTTGCCATTTTGTATGTTTTTTCTTTATTGCTACCATACATTGATGACTTACATACGGGTTTTTATGGTCAGCTGCACTAGAAACCTTACTCACTGGTACATTTTCTTCTACTAATTGAATAAGTTTCTCTGTAAGTATTTCCCATGCTTCTGACAAGCTGGTTCCCTGCAAATCTTGCTCCCAGTTCTTTTCTTCCAGTTTTTCATTTATCTTCATATAATCCCCTTTGAAAAAATTTAATTTCTTGGATGGGGGGTCACTAGATCTAATATAACAGTTGTATGTGAATTCCAGGACTAAATGATCACTTTTTCCGAGGCCTGGTTTATATTGTAAATTGCTTATCATGCTTTCCTCATTTGTTAAAATCAAGTCTAAAATCGATGGAACATTTTGCGACCTGTACCTTGTTGGTTCTTTAACATGTTGGTACAAGAAACTATCTCTTAAACATTCTAAGAAGAGTGTTGAAGTGTGGGTTTCATTTTCTGTTGAATTTATGTTGTTCCAGTCAATACATTTAATGTTAAAATCCCCAAGAATAAGCAAATGTGATGGGTTTCCGCCAGATATGTCTCGTAGTGTGTCAAAGAGATTCAGGTTATTTTCACGTGTGAAATTCAGCTTCGATAAACACATCCTATTATAATGTTGTCACCACCAGAAAGGTTAATTTTACACCAGGTAGATTCCTCAAAGTTTCGATTTAGTTGAACATCAACTGCTTGTATACTGTTTTTGACATATAATAGAACACCTCTACCCTTATTTAAATTGGCACTAAAACATGAATAACCTTTGAGTGCAAATAACACTTCATTCACATCGAATAAGCTGTTTTTTGGAAGGAACTCTGTTAAGGCTATTATATCTGGTGAATTTGTTTGGATATAGCTTTCCAATTCAACTCTCTTTGTTTGTGATAAGCAATCACAGTTTGTATAAAACACCTTTAAATATTCTGGGGAAAGTTTTGTCTTATTTAAATTTCTGTGTTCCCTATTTACAATACTGTTAAAACTAAAACACGCTTCCTAAAAGTTTGATCCTTGTGAACTTATGCTTCTAGCATCCTCGTTCACACCCCCAATGACAGTATCATCCCCTATGTCTGTTTCATCACTTTGAGAATCTGGGCCAATGTGTTGTTCAACCAATGTAGTGTCATCAAAAACAGATGTTGAAGAATGTATATTCAATTGAGACAGTGATTGGTTCTGTATATTTTCATTACAGGTATAGGGCTCGGAAGCTGATGTAGTGTTGGGTCTATTTCCATTGTATTATTTCTGTTTTGATCTGGTTGAATATTTTGTCTATCTGCTGATGGCACATTTCTTCCCCTATTTCTCCTTCTTTCCCTTCTTTCTTCTCTCTGTTTAAAAGTCATATCTTTAACTATGATGACCTGCCTAAGATTTCCCGGGGCTTTTTCTGGCACCGATTTGGCGTTGTCAAGTAGAAATTTCTTTTGCGATTTCATCTCTAAAACCAACTTTAGGGGTCTGTTTGATGTGGGTGACTTTTTACCAAGCCTAAAACATGTAATTATCTGGGGGCTTTCGAGGCCCAGACACGAACTCAATCTTTGTATGTACTCCATATCCTGCATTTTATTGTCCTCTGCACGTGGGTAGCGATGCTCTGGTACATTGAAGAGAACTAGGTTTGTCTCACGTCTTTTTCTATCTTCCAATTCCTTGGTTCTAGTGTCGACCAGGCTTTCTATGTTGGTTTGAAGGCTTTCAATAATTTCAGTTTTCATGTCTAAGACACTGCTACCGGCCTGTTTTACTTCGACAAACAAGAATAAACAAAGATTTTTAAAACAACGAGTATCACAGCATGCGCATATATAAACAATATTACATGCGCGGATGCAGATTTTTTAAGGGGGGGGGTCAAGGCCCGACGGCCAGAAAACGGTCTGGACAACGTTTTTTTGTTGTTTTTGTAATCCTCAACTTATTTTACAGTTTACAGAGGGGGTCCAATAGTGTTATTACTGAGAAAACTATTCTTTTCCAAGGATCCAGAGGGGTCCAACATTGTCAAGGGGGGGGGGGGGGTCCAAATGCTAATTTCTATAGAAACTTGTGATTTTCCAGGGGGAGGTTCGGACCCCCTATCACCCCTCTGGATCCGCACATGTATTATAAGAGACAAATCACAATGTACAAAATACATCACAGCATGCATAAAGCAATTAAGATAACTCGGGCCCAATAAATGAACTGGGTCAGAGAAGTTAATAAGAAGGTAAAATGTATATACCAATAGAGAACATCAGTAGGGGGATTGATGACCCATCCAACCCACTGCTGACGAGAACTATTGGACACTGCACTATAGCTGGGGAAAATTTGGTTGATGGTATTCAGAATCTTTGACATATAAATTGCAGTGAGCAGACACCAAAAAGAAACACAGCCTTTGCAACAAAGCGAAATAAAACAAAAAAGCAGGGGTCGAAAAGCGAAAGCTTGTAAGCAAATGAAGTGCAAGGGAGTTAAACTGAACTGCAGAAGCAAAGCAAAGCCTAAATCTAACATGAAGGAAATACGCAAATGTCACCGTCCCATGCATGGAGCAGTCTCTTGTACTATGGGAAGGACTCAGCCAGCCTCAGGTCATTTGGGAGACAGTTCCAGATTCGGGCAGCTTCAAAGCGCAATGACCTTAGACCATACCTTGTGCTCTTCACAGCCGGAAGACTTGCCTGATTTTCTCTCCTGAATTGTAATTTGACTTTTTGACATTGATTAGGAAGCCTCCATGCGAGCTAAACTAATTTTGTGTTTTTATAACAGCAGCATCTAGAGCGAAGATTTGGCTGGTAAATTTACTCTAAGCCCCAAGTGGCTTTGTCGGCTGTCGGTTCTAAGGTGGTGTTTTGCTGTTGTTTATTCATTGTTTATTGTTGCTCCCATTGCTTGTGTGGGTTTTCCGTTAGGTCCTTATTCTGTTATACAGTACTTTGTGTCCTTTCTAGTTTTGCAATCATCTCATAGGTGAAGAGAGAGCTGGTTGCCTTACAGTTTGTTTTATGCATGGACTGTCATTTTATGAAATAAAAGGGCTATATTTTTCAGAATCTCATATGGAAGTTTTCAGCATTTAACCAATTTTCTGAACATAACCTAAGTCCTTATATATTAAGCTAAAATAGTTGTAATTGTCATCCAGCTTCTTTATTTTAATGTAAGTACACCCTTTATTTTGGCATCAACAAGCTAAGTTCCAATATAATTATACTTAACCGCATAATATCAATATTTGTTCTCTTGGCCAGAAGTGTTTGTAAGGTCATTTTCGCTTGTCGAAATGCAACATGGCCACTTTTTCCTAGTTCGAGTCTGGCCAGAGACATTATGTTGTGTCCTTGAGCAAGAAACTGTCATCATCTTGATAACGCTGGTTCAATGCAGGAGAACAGGAAAACGTCCGGACATGACTGAACATTTTGAATGGTATGTTAAGTTCCAATACAAATTAACAAACTAGGGTGAATATTATACAGTTATTTCATGCCTGTTTGTAGTATAGTCAAAACTACTACCTAAGGTGCCATGGACGACCTGGTGCACAATTACACGAGGCCATAGGCCGAGTGCAATAGTGCATCAGGTCATCCACGGCACCAAGGGGTAATAGACTGACTATACTACAAACAGGCATGAAATAAATGTTTTATTTCCCAACCAATTTGATGACATACTTAGCAACGTTCCTTAAATGGAGTTGCTGTAGACGATGCGGTTTTGTTGCAAAACAGAAAGTTTCACATATTGTGCTCAATTTTGGTCTCAAAGTGTTCAGCTCGTTCTAACTAAGAAAACGAGCATCCGCACTTTATGTTTCTGACCATAAACAACAAAGTTATTGGAGTTTAAAAGTGTCAAACCATGCCTCATTTCCCCAATTGTTACAAAACTTCTGGTGTAAACGAACCATACGTGCATCATCTTCGGGCATCATGACAATAAGCGCCCTCGAGTTTTAAACAGCGAAGCAGGAAACCAGACTATGGTATAGTCTCAGTCAATAGTCAAAACTATTCGCAAAAATCGCAAAAGCCATTTTTTTTTAAATTAAGAAAGAGGACAAAGATCAGGAATCGATACAATCAAGTACCAGTCCTGATTCAGGATACCAAAGGGAAAGTAACAAACTCACAATTAGACATCACAAACGAGATTACCATTTCTCTATTAGTCAATATTTTCTGGCTGTAAAGCCCTGAGTCATGCAAGAAGTGATCACATAAGAATGGTTCAATCCCAGTGTGCATCGAGCGAAAGGCGACAGGTCAGTGCATGCTAGAGTGCTTCCTGTCTGCGACAATGAATTCAGATTTGCTGTTTTTTATTTTGCATTTTCAGCACCTCCCGCTTCAGTGAGTGAGGCAATTCGTGTAACCTATGTTACGTAACAACGTCAAACATTTATGACGTCACTTGTCTCACACTTTGACGCTGAATAAATTTCTTTTTATCTGTAAGTCCCGATGACTATAGATTGATCCAGGTAGTCTGTCACAAATACTCCTTTGTCTTTTTTTTATATTATTGTGCTATGGGTTGAAGCATGTTTAACTTTTTTGATTAACTGTAAATCTTCTAAAAAGTATAAAATAAAAAGAAAATTTACTTTTTTGGTAAATACCAAATGAGCCGTGACATGAGATTTCCAACAATGTGGTATTTTGACATGTGTAGACTAGGACGAGATTCTGCAGCCTCCTTTTAAACTTGGAAACTCCAAATGATGTTCAGTCAGTAGCTTAACACCCATAGAATATTCAAGCGACTAGCAAAGGCTCTGATCAGACTGCGCATATGCTCAGGCTCATCTGATGCTTTGCTGGTCGCACATACCACATTGTTGGAAATTTCATGCACTGGCTCAAATATATGTCATCTCATGAGTTGCACACTCATGAAATTTCTGATGCTTTCAACACACTCGGTGACATATATCTGGTATTCACCTCAAAAAAGTAAATATCCTCTATATAAGTGTATCTGCTTATTGTTCAATGCTTCATTCTTTTCAATTTGATAGGCAACAAAGTCATGACAATTTCTGAAAAGAAAAGTTTAGGCTTCAGCCCAACCCCTTAACACCACCAAGGGTATTGGACCCAGGCCTTCAAACTAAAATCCCATCTTATGTATTTCATATCATTTATTTCTCTCTCTGCGTGCAAATGTTGGTCAATTTATTTAAAACTGATTGTGCGCACAAAATTGAGTGTGGGATTTAAGTGTTAGGATTTTGTTTTATTTTGCAGTACTTGTCATTTCTAGATTTTGTGGGGGTTTTGAGTTAGAAAATTGTTTTGCTATGCAGTGCTTTTTGTCCTTCATAGTTTTGCAACCGTGTTGCTGAGGAAGAGAGCACTGATTGCTTTACTTTAATTGTCTTATTGATAGTATATGGCTGTAAGTGTTATTGTTTCTTCCTCACGGTTCTGTGTTTGGTCCGAAGAGTGATAATGTGATCCGCCCAAGGAGTAAAATTTTGAAACTGGTAGAAGCATGTGTATGCAGTAGGTTATGACTAGGTTATGGTAGGATACTACCTATACTGACTCTGAATGCCTCGTGGATTGCAGAATAACTTTATAGGGAACTGAATGTCCATAGTATATATGATTTTCACCAATATTGCATCAAATCTGATCAAGAGATACTGATATATCAATCTATCTTCCTTCTGGCTTCCATAAACGGCTGATTATCTTGTAAGGGAGCGCATACTTTTTAATTTTGGCAGAAAACCCCTTCTGATTTATTGTTGGGCTGCAGGCACGGATGAAGACACAGACTCATCCAATGAAGAATAGTTATAGTAAGGAATATTAAGTTTTCAGTGCATCATTGTATGTCGTGTGCCTGCAATATTGGGAGCTATGTAATGGCCTTGTAGATATAAACTTATTTACAGAACCCTATAGTATCGTGATTTACCAGGGTGGTCAGGACTCCTACCCCCTCTGGATTCGTGCATGACCCTGGCCTAAAACCTTAATCGGTAAACCAGTGTCTGTCATTCGTTCTGATGCGTTGGTTCAATGGTTGTTGATTTAGTGCTTTTTGTGCTCCCGATGTGTGTGTGTGTGTGGGGGGGGGGGGTACTTGGATGCTGTCGTGTGACTGTTATTGAATTGTGTCTCTTCCTCGCGGTAACGTGGGTTTCTCTGTGATTGTGGCAATTCCTGGTCATAAAGTTTACTTACTTTTTCTAAACGGGATGGTTAAATGTATAGTTACTCCTTGAAAGAAGATAGCCATTGCTGACGACACAAACATTTCAGATGAGGCTGTGCAAGGGACGGGCTGATCCGGGTCGCAATGCATTCGGGCAGAAATTAGTACTATACGCATGTGTAGCTTTAGTGTTATGTCGATGATGTTTTGACTTGGGGACGTTTTGATATAAGAATTGAGGAACCAGTCTGTGAATGCAACCGGATGTTGACAGTATCCACATGTAAACAAAACAAAAATGTGTCGTTTTAATGCGCCAGTCTGGTGCACATCAAAGCAAGGATTATTAATCATTATGTGATTCCTAATCGAAACGTTGCTGAACTATATATTTCGAATGTCAATTTAAGATGGTAAGGAAAACCGAAATAAACTTTGTAATAGCCAATATAATAGGTTTTCGCGACCAATTATTTGCTGCCACTTCATGGATTTGTGGTTAAATTTGATAGAATCTTCCTTTCTTTCTTTTATTTCTCAATATACTGCCAGACCCTCTTTCGAGTATTATAACAGGTATACTTTGTACACTCCGGGTTGCTACAGGTAACCATATCTAAATTAGCGCAGGGTTCTTTAACCTGCACAGGGGATGCATGACTCTCCCTGCACAGGGGACATCCCGTTAACATCCCGATCGGAAGGATGATGCACTTTTCTGGTGTTATCCCTGCGAATGACACTAGAAAAAGCGTGTTCAGACACCGAAATTTTCCTCGCTGCGAGCGGGGATCGAACCTGGGACCTCTAGCACCAGAGGCAAGTGCCTAACCACTGAGCTACCACGCTTCCTCCCAAGCATAGAATATTCAACAAAGACAGATATGGGTCCTCCCTGCTTCTCTTTCATAAAATACATTCTGGTGCTCACTGTCTATAGAAAGAGACAAGTACCTGACCTCTGCTCACAGTTTGAAAACTACCAGGGCATCACACAGTGACCAATATTGTAGATACCAGACATACAGTGATGCCCTGAAGAACTCCCCCCTGATCAGGGTCAGCAGATTTTTAATAGATTTTCAAACTAATTTTTTAAAAAGTGGTCTTTTGTCCACCTGCCCAATTTAGCAGTAGGCTTTTGTCCAGTGGGATTATGTCCAGTGGGCCTTTATTCAAGAGGTCGGCAGGGTTTTGTCTAAGTTGGCTTTTGTCCATTCCCCTAGAAGGCAGACTGAAAAAAAGTCACAAAGAACAATACTCTTGTAAAGTGTCATCAAGTCAATGTCAAACAAATCTTGCTCTAGATATTCAGATACAGGAAATGTGTTAAAAGATTTGATAAATATATGTAATAACATAAAAATCAGACACACAAACTTATATAATAATATTATACCTGTGAGTCTATACAGTCTATATGGCAGAAAATTTACCTGTGAACCAGTTTACTACTTGCGAGACATTATGGCCATTTCATTAATGAATGATAATAATAAAAACAGAAATAAGTTATTTGGGCCAGTTTTCAACTTTAATATTTGAGTTATCTCTCATTGACATTGCCATTGGACAACTAATGATCTCAAACGAGTAAGCTCATTTGAAATAGCAAATGATTGTTTAATTTAAGATAATCCTCTGGAGATAACTTAGGTATCCAGAATTGACTTTGTTTCACTTTTTTGATCTTTGTTAGGATTTTGAAACCCAAGTACAAATGTCATTAATTTACCTGCCCAATAATTTTCAAAAGACCTATGGGAAAACATATAAACCTTGGTGTTACCTAATCCCTTGTGGAACACGAACAGCTCTTTAAAAGCCTAATGAAAAAAGGAGTACATGGCAAATTTTTAAGGACAGTAAAGTCTTTATATTCTAACTTATACGCATCGGTGCGCACAGTTAATGGTCTAACGAAAGCTTTCCTTTGTAATATCGGTACCAGACAAGGGGACGTAAGCAGTCCGCTACTATTCGCATTATTGATTAACAATTTATGTACCTTACTCCGAGAGCAGTGCGCTAGTGGAATCTTCATTACCGAGGAGGTTTCAGACATATTCTGCCTAATGTTCGCAGACGATATCGCAAATTGTGCCGATACACGGATAAGACTGCAAAAACAATTGAACATTATTTCTGAATTTTGTCAATTAACAAAAATGACGGTAAACTTGAATAAAACTGAAATTATTGTATTCCGCAATGGTGGTCCTTTACGCAGTTATGAGTCATGGACCTTTAATGGTATACCAGTTAAAACTACTTCTGAGTACAAATATCTGGGCCTTATATTTACACCTAAACTTTCGTGGTCTAAAGCAAAACGGAAACTGGCATCACAAGCTAGAAAAGCAATATTTTGCATAAAAACTTATCAAAGAAAATTTGGTTATTTTCAACAGGATGAAATATTCCGTCTTTTTGATTCTATGGTTAAACCGATCCTTTGCTATGGGTCTGAGGTTTGGGGCATTGAATATTCAGACGTTATAGAATCTGTTCATTTCAATTTTTGTAAATATTTTCTAGGAATCAACAACTCAGTAAATAATGCTGTTGCTATTGGTGAGTGTGGCCGTCTTCCTCTTTGTGTAACTTATTTCACAAATTGTATAAAGTATTGGTGTAAACTTCTACACATGCAAAATAATAGATATCCAAAGAATTGCTATAAAATGTTGAAAGCATTAGATGAAGCAGACAGACAAAATTGGGTTTCAAAAGTTCGTAACTTATTATTTACTTATGGGTTTGGGTATATCTGGATTGCTCAAGATGTGGGAGATATTGGTATGTTCATATCACAGTTTAAGCAACGATTAACAGATTGCATGACACAACGCTGGCACGCAGATATATCAGAGTCTTCTCGGTGTGATACATATAAAAACTTCAAGTCATTGTTAAATGTTGAAAAGTATTTATGCATAGACATACCTTTTTCCTTAAGAATAGCATTTGCAAGATTTCGTTGCTCTAGCCACAAATTTAATATTGAGCTTGGTCGCCATAGGGGAATAGATAGAGCGGATAGATTTTGCTTGTATTGTTTTAATAACCATAACTTTCTTGTTGTTGAGGATGAATATCATGTATTTTTTAAATGTGAAAAATTTGATGCCTTAAGAAACAAATATTTGAACACGTGGTATCAATCTGGTGATAGTCTGCAAATTTTCCACAACATTATTAGTACAAATAATCCTGTACTGATAAAGAAAATGTGCATATATATTAACGAATTGTTGAAAATTAAAGACAATGAGAACTGATTTTTATTCTAAAACTCAATTTAGAATCTTAAATACCAGTTATGTTACAGGTGATCTTTATAATCTAGACAACACTTTCTTTGAGGTACAGATGTGTTGTTTGGGTTCTCTGGATGACTTTTAACATGGGGTATGATGAGAAATTATGACAGCAAGGTATGATAACAAGGACCTCACTACTACTTGTATTTTTGTTGAAATACTATGTGATGTATTTTGGGCCGGTGGCCTTTGTTTACCAAATAAATAAATCTTGAATCTTGAAAAAGAAATGACTTAAAATACATCCAACACGCTATCAATACGCTACCAATTCACTTTTTTATGTTTTGGACTTTTGGTGTTATGCTTTGGTCTGAAACACTAACCAAAACATGTCCAAAACATTTTTTGAAAAAGTGCATTGGTGGGTGTTTTGGTTTGATCACTCTCTCATGGAGAAGTAAATTGGTGTTGCATTGGTATACTAAGATAAAATTTTAAGTGTAGCATTTGTATATTGTTAGACTTTGATAAATTTTGAAACATATTGGAAGTGTATGAATAAACTTACCTGGCTGCTAGTTAGCTGACCTCTGGGTCAAACCTATTGGTAGTATATTGGTTTCAAGAAAATTTCCCAGAGTTCAACATAACCACCTAAATAACCCATTTTCTGTTTTTCAAATACTGGAGGGAAGAGCTATTGAGTGTTATGATTTTTTCTGTTTTCAGAGATTATCTTTTTTAATAAATATGAACAATTTATATCATTGATGGAATTGATTTTTTTAAACATTTCCAGCAAAAGTAAGTTTTTGAAAACTTTTTTTGCCATAAATAAACTGCGCAGTTGGATATTGTTTTGAATTATACTATTTGTAATTATATAGAGCCTACAAAGTATTATCCTTCTTTTAGTCATTAAGGTTTATGAATTCTGCAGTGTTCCCAAAATTTAATGCATATTTATCACATATTTGCAGTGGTAATAAAAACAAAGGAATTTAAAAGCATGTTTACACAATTCACGAAAAGATGCATGCAAATAGTATATGGATTGACATATTGGTATAGTATTGAAAAATGTATTGGTAGCGTATTGTTAAAGCGTATTGTTAATGTATGTTTAAAGCATATTGGTAACATATGGTTAATTTAGTGTATTGGTAATGTATGGTTAGAGTGTATTGATTATGTATGGTTAAAGCGTATATGTAGCGTATGGTTAAAGCTATTGGTAGCTCATTTGCATGTGAAAAAAACCCCGCTTTAACCATACGTAACCAATACACATAGCATTTATATATTGGTAAAGCGTAGCACTAAAACAAGATTTTTTAAGTTAAAAGAATGATAGTGTTCTATATTTTTTAGAGAAAAATATATGCATTAATGCACAGTTTAAAAATATGTGCATTAATGCACAGTTTTGTCCCAAAAGTTGTTTGTGATGTTTACAATTGCTGAGTGGATCACATGTAATTCTATGTGAATGGGAAGCCTGTCTGAAATGTTTTTGCAGGGGTGTGGAAATAGTAAAACTTTCTCCTTGTCCAAGGACAAGTAAATGGCCATAATGTACTTGTCCAAAGAAAATTTTACTTGTCCGCTAGTACAGATTAGCATATACCTTTCTCTGTTTAAACAAATTTACACTTTCGAAAACAGTATGAAACCAGATATCAACTCTCTTGTAAACATTGTAGATCCAGATCAGCTGGCTTCTTCAGAAGCCAGCTGATCAGGATCCACACTGTTTTCAATGCAACATGTGAACTCATAATAACTAATCAAAATATGAAATACAAAATTTTATTAACTTTATACATTTGTACTTGTCCAAGGGCAAGTATATAGAAATTTTTAACTTGTCCTGAATGAAATGGGACTAGGTCGGACAAGTCAGGCATGGTATTTCCACAGCCCTGGTTTTTGTCTCTTGCTTAAATCTTCTGAATTTATGTTTTTGTTTTAGGGATGTGCTAGCAGTAGTACAGGAAAAGAGAACATACTAAAGGTGAGAATATAGAGGATCTTACATGAGTGCTCATGTTTTATTGAATTTATTAAACGAGTCGGGAAAAAGAGATAAAATGCAAGGCTTGCACAACAAGTTTAATAAATTCATTAATACAGGAGCACGAATGTTAGATTCTATTTATCATATGACCCTAAAACTATTTTTTAAACCTTGTTTTTGTGTGAAAAACGCAAAGATTTTGTCATATACGCGACGTTACTACGGACTTCATTACCTAGCATTACCAAAATCTGTAAACCACTAGTGCAAATAATTAAAAGATTGTCTGTCTGCACATCCTGTGATATAACTCAGATTTTGTCCAAGCTAAGAAATTTGGCATGAGAATAGAACAGACACATGCATAGGGAATACAAATTGACAAAAAAATTAAGACAGTGAAAATCAAGAGGAGATGGCACATGCTTGATTATAACTGTCTGCAAATGTATGTCAGAAGTTTCCTCCTGTTAGAAGTTCTTGGACATAAAGCATCAAAACAAACAAACAGACTGTTAGAATTTATTGGATTTGATCGTATTAACTCTTTCCTTGCTAGTGGTGACATTTGTCATCTGCTGAAAACCATTGCAAACTGTTTGGACTCAGATCAGGACCGACATAATGTCGGTCCTGATCTGGATCCAAACTGTTTGACACTCTGATAGTGTTCCTGAAAGAATTTTTTGAAACAGTTCATTTTGAAAAAGTTGGCTATACAACAAAAGCATGAAAAATTACCCAGCATGCAAAGAGTTAGATGATTGTTTTAGGCATCCCAGGTTCAAACAGCGCAGCACCCCATTAAGCAGCAGAGTTCAATAGAAAATGTAGATGGTACCAGAAGCACTGCGAACCACGGAATATCACAAGAGAATCTGGAGCACTCATCACTTTCTAAAAATGGTAGGGAAAGTCGAGAAACTGAGCGCTGTGAAATGAAACAACAGAATGTACAACAGTCATCTGTTGACAAAGATCATGCTGGAGGACTGGTAGCAAAGAATGATGGAATGTCACAGGAGGATATTCTATATGAGAAAACGCAAGACTTACAGTAAGTTAATCCTTTTGAGGGCAGTCAATCACAATGGTTTTGTGCTGATACACTCACTCCAGTATCCAGATAAGGGTGTCATATCATCATCATAATCGGATTTTTGATTAAGGTGCAGGTGCAGGGGCATCATCCACATCAGTGGGCCCCTTTCCAGGTAACTGGCTTGCTGCACGCATAGCAGATCTTACACCTGATCTCCAGTTGCTCCTTTCTTGAGGGTCAACTGTCGTGAGCTTCCACCCACGGCAGTCTCTGTCAGTTTCTTTCATGTTAGCTTGGGCCTCCCTGCCCCCCGCCTGCCATCAATCTGTATATCACATGCTGTTCTGATTGCACCACTAGAACGCTCCACATGCCCAAACTAGCAAAGCCTTCTCTCTCTCAAAACGATGTTGAGGTCCTCAAGCTCAAGCTTTGCCAGTAATTCGCGTGAACTTACCGTGGCCACGTCCTCTGGCTTGATACTGCAGATCTGTCTGATCATGGCCCTATTATTGCGCTGCAGGTTCTTCTTGGTCAGGTGCCAAGTTTCACTGACATGGAGCATGGCACTCCGCACGCAAGAGACCTCGTGTCTTGTAAGAGAGGTGTGTAACTGAAAATTAATTTTCTTATTTCTCAACCAAAACATATGTTGTGGGTATTCAAAAGACCCGTGATTTTTTTTCACCCAAAACACATGTTTAAATTGATGGCTAAAGAAAAGTCATATTTTTGCACTCAAAGTGTTCACATAACTGGACTAAGTCAGTGCAATAGAAGAATGGGGGATGCCTAATTTTCTTGAGCATTTTCACTCAGTTTAGGTTATACATGTAATATCATTACATTCTATTCACCACTTTCCAGCCATTTTTTGCCGGATTGAATGCAAATAATGATCCTAAAAAAGATGGAGAATTGGAGCAAGCACTTGAGATCTCGGGCTGTTACAAAATTTTTAGCAAATGTCTGTGCTGCAGGTTCATGGCATTTCAGATGTTCATTGCTGAAAATTTTGGGGCAGAGTGCTTGCTCAGAGTATGTATCTCTATGAGAATAATACTGAATCATTAGATCTTGTGAAAACTGGCCTGGGTACTGGTACATAGTTCAATGGATACAATTATTAGAACAAAGAGAAAAGGCAAGAGTCCTCTTTTGTTTGTTTGTTTGATTTGATTCTTTACGTCCCATCAACAATCTTTCAGTTATAAAGGGACGGGTCTTCCTGGGTTGAACCAGTACTAAGCTAGGATTAATGTTCTTGCTCAAGGACATAACACAGTGACGCCGGAGAGGCTCGAACCCGCGGCCCTTTGGTCTCCAGTCAAGCACTCTACCACTGAGCCACTGCGCTCCCACAAGAGTCCTCTATATTTTGAATTTTTTTTTTATACATTTACAACTTTATTATAATAAGTATATGTACACTCTACCTTGATTATCTCATTAGATGGAACAAATTCTTTTCCAGAGAAGATGGTGTCATGGACAGCATTGAGAAGTTTGTCGTTGAAGATGTACCTGATGGGGATAATTCTGTTGCTTTCATCTCTCAGGTGAGTACAGTACAGTCTCTTTATAACATGTCTCATTATAACACAATTTGGATATAACACTGTCATGTTGTGTCCCCCAAATCTTTTCACCAAGGAATTAAAGGATGGTAATTTTGCTAAAATTCCTTTATAAAATTATCCCCTCATAACGGAATTCACTTATAACACAGACCATCCATATGGACAGCAAACAAAGCATTATAAAGAGACTGTACCATACATGTATCTGTATGATAGTCAGGCTGAATGGTGCCAAAAGTTGCTCCTTTCATCATTAATCACTAAAA
Source organism: Loripinus fragilis (assembly GCA_964019695.1). Taxonomy (NCBI): domain Eukaryota; kingdom Metazoa; phylum Mollusca; class Bivalvia; order Lucinida; family Lucinidae; genus Loripinus; species Loripinus fragilis. The sequence goes on from OZ026518.1 coordinate 35,997,519, forward strand.
AGTCATTTTCACAGAGCTTATTTGCTTATAAAATTTTGATCTCCCACCCCCAAAACTCTAATCACATAGAATAGAGACATTAGTTGCTAATCTTTTACTTTTATCCCGCCAATATTTTTTGTCCTGGAAATGTTGTCTGCTTTTTTGGTCTGTTGCATTTATTCAAGTATACTTCAGACTAGATTTTTTTTCATGAAATCAAATAAGTATGAACCCTGATCAGACTGCTCCTAAGAACATAATCATATGAGGGAGCAGATGACAAAAGTCATGACTGGTGGGAAAAGGGTAAAATATGCTTGTGCAGCTATACAATGGGGCTAGAAGCTTAAGTCTTGACCTGAGCCACAGGTGCTTGAATTTATGAACCTTTGTTTCTCTATCTGATGGTTAGGGACCTTCCAAAGAATTGGAGAAAATAACAGATCAGGAAAAAAATGAAAAGTTTTGACAAAACTGAATCATAGCAAAAAAAAGATTGATACTTGCTGCGTGGGAAAAGAGTTATTCATGATTTCTGCATGTGCAACCTTATTACTGTTCTATTTTCAGGAAAAGATGGATAAGTTAGACCTGTTTCGTGGAGATACAGTTTTATTGAAAAGCCTCCAAGAGACAGAGACATGCTGTGTGATTATGATGAATGACACCTTGACAGATGATAAAATCCAAATGAACAGATGTCTTCGAAATAATCTGGGTGTTAAGATAGGGGATGTCATAAGGTACTACAGTGCAGTCCCTTTTCTTATAATGCTATATTTGGGGTCCATTGGAATGGACTGTGTTATAAGTGAATTGTGTTTAAAGAGATAATTTTAAAGAGGAATTAATGGAAAATGACCATTTTATGGTCATTTTCCTATAATTTCTTTGTAAAATTCAATGGTAAAAATTTGTATTCAAAGCATGTTTTTAAGTGACTGCACTGTATATGTGATTGATGGCTCCATGCTTTGAATGCTTGTGGGTGAGATTAAGAGTATCCTTCATATGCATTGCTGTGGGACAAGGAAATCCCACCCGAGGACCAGAATAATTCGTCAGAACCGAAGCTCTGCCCAGTTTCTGACAAAATTATTCAGGCCTGAGGATCATGATGGATACTTTTTCTCACCCACTTTGTGACTTTCTAAGATTTTATATGAATTCTGTCAGTTCCTCATATTTTTTTTAGATTTTTTGCGTTTGTTCCAATCTAAAAAATAAGTTCACTAGCGAATTTTCCAGATGCAGAAATGGTTGTAAAAAGCACCTAAAAAGAAAGCGAAATAGCATTTCAAGCGTCGGTTTTGTTATTATTGGGGTTTGAAACTAACGTTGGTATCAGTGTCTATTGACAAAGACTTCGTGGCGCCAAACTGTGTCAATAATGTGGGTCACATTGTTGTTGCATTTTAGTGACGTCAGAACATTTTTGACGTCATTCAACAATGCGAAAATGGCGGACGCACTAAATTGCCGTTTTGATATTTCTACATAATATTTAGTAGTAAATTACTTTGAAAACAGCCTAAATTATTATAATTTGAAGTCACGTGGATGGGGTAAGCAGGTCATGTGGATGGGATAAGCAGGTCACGTGGATGGGATAAGGAAATTCTGCACAGTGTTTTGCCTATGGGACAGCTTGTCTTGAGCGATAAGTGGGCGAGAAAATAGTATTCCAATGACTCCATCATCTGTCCCTCCATCCACCAACAATTTAAAACATCTTTTCCTTTGATAGTTCTGGGCCACAAGGTCAGGTCAGTCTTGGTCACTCATATTGGATTCCCATCAATATAATAAAACATATTTTTTTAAGAAACCACTGAGCTCAAATTTGATATGGAGGCTACTTAGGATGGCGAAATGAAAGTTTGTTCAAATGGATCTTGTCACATGATGAGATGGCCATCATGCCCATATATGGCAGAAATATTTCAAAAATCTTTTTCTCTAGAACCAGACCCTTGGGTCTTGGTATGTAATGGGTCATATTTGATTCCAAATGCATTTAAATGGGAAAGATTTTGATTATTTTTTATAGACTGTTTGAGGCAGGTACTTACTGGGTATTTTTAACTTAATGAGACAATGACTATAGATAAGTTCCAAAGGTCAGGTCAGTCTTGGTCACTTATATTGGATTCCCATCAATATAGTAAAACATTTTTTTTTTCAGAAACCACTAAGCCAATTAACTTCTAACTTCATATATGAAGACTCCTTTGGGTGATAGAACAAAAAATTATGCAAAAGGTCCTGGTCACATGACCATAATGGCTGCCACACCCATATATGGTAAAAGCCTTCAAAATCTTCTTAGATGACCTGAAGTCTTGCCACTTAAAGTAAGACTAAGGACATAGATAGAGACTTCGGCCAAAGTGTAGGCCTCTGGTTCTACTAGATAGCTGTTCATGTATTATAATAAATGGATACTGGGTAATTTTACATGATTTTGTTGTTGTCTGCGGACTTTTTTCAACATTAACCATTTAAAAAGATCTTTCATGAACACTATCAGAGTGCCAAACCATTTGGATCCAGATCAAGACCTACATCTGATTGATATTCTGTTGGTCCAGATCTCGGTCCAAACTGTTTGTAAAAGTTATCAGCAGATGACAATAGTTGTCGCTAGCAAGTAAAGAGTGTATATAAACTACTTAATGTTTATGCAATATGTACCAACATTTCAAAGGTTATGAGCAGATGTTAAAAGTCGCTGCTAGCAAGGATAGAGTGTTCATGAACTAGTTTATGCTTATGTAATAGCTAGGTACCAAAATATGTGCTAGCTCAGTTATTTTTTTCAGCTTGCAGACATTTGAGGATATACCAATGGCTGAGAGAGTCTATATATTACCTATTGAGGATACTACTAAATTTCCTGGGTAAGTAGATGTAAGACTTTCAGTCTTTCATATGTCCCTGCATATTGGTGGTAGGGACTATAATTGACATTTTAATGTATTTTAAATGAAATTTAATTTGTAAGATACACAAGTCACTTATATTTTACTTGTGAGTCCAAAAATTGACTTGTGTGTTATTTTTTCTAGGAAATTTCTTAGAACCAGAGAAACACAATGGTACTTTGGAAGAAAAAAAGACACAAGTATACACCAGTCCCATTGAGATGTCCATCCGCATGTCCATCTGTCATGCCTGTCTGTCCATATATCAATCTTACCCATCGATCCTATCCATCCATTCATTATTTCATCCATCTTATCCATCCATCCATCCACATACCAAAGACTATTTATTGGTTTCAAAGGAAATGTGATGAGAGGCATCAAGACAATGTGTAGATTCGGGATTGCTAAAACCTTTTTTTCTTTTCTTATAAAATCTCAGATGGTCATTATGGCAACCACCTTAATGTTCTTCAAATGACATCTCCAGAATCATATCGTATGTTGGGTCGAATAGAAACTTGTTGGTAGGTATTGGGGCCACATAGAGACTTAGAATTACTTAATTACTTAATTAATATCATTCGGATATTCAAGACGGCCATCTTGGAATCCTTCTTATAACTTCTCCTGAAAGATTTAATGATGGAATTTACACTGAAACATGCTGCAAAGAAGGCAGCAAAGTAACTTTTAGATTCAGAATTTCTAAAGGCAATCTGATCTGATCTGAAAGCAAAGATTATCATCATGGTGCATTCTAGCATATCATGATCACTCCCATCCGGATGAGCAATTCTGGTCCACTCAGGCCTCTAGTATTATGAATGATCAACCCATAGCAATGATTATTTCACTACAGCAGGACCCTAAATAAGAGAGCGTAATTAACCCTTAGCCGACCAGTCATGACTTTTGTTGTCTGCTACATTCACCTGCTTATGTTCATATATAGCTTATATCACAAACTATTTGTACTCAAGATCAAGGGAGCGGTCTGATCAGGCTTCATATTGTTTACTTCCATGATAAAATGTAGTCTGAAGTGCACATGAGTATTTGCAGCGGACGTAAAAAAGCAGACAGCATTTTCAGGACAAAAAATAGTGACATGATAAGGGTTGAAATTTAATTTTACTATTCTTCAACTAAACTATATGTTGTGGGTACTCAAAAGAACCGTCTTAATGAGACGGTTCTTTTGAGCACCCAAAACATTTCAAACTGATGGATAAGAAAATATTCACAATTTTACGCTCAAAAAAATTTGCAGTAACTGTTTTCAGAGACCTGTTTAGAAATGTTCTGCAGCGCTACTTTAATGAGAGATACAGACCTATCCATAAAGGTGATACTTTCTTGGTGAGAAGTGGGCCCGAAGGAGATGTGGAGTTCAAGATCATAGACACTGAGCCTTCACCATATTGTATTGTGTCGGATAGTACTGCGATACACTGTGAAGGAGATCCTGTAAAACGAGAGGTGAGGTCCTAGGGATCAGTCCAGTCTGTACCCTTAAAGGTCTTGTGAATCTTAAAAACATTTTTGAAACTCTTCATGATTTAAATGACAGTGATGAGAAAAAACAGAATGCTGAAAACCCCAGAGTCAAAAGTAATACAAGTTTTAAAACTATGCAAATTAGCATATAAGCCCCGCCCATAATATTTTTTCGCGATGAATTTTTCAAAATGACATATTTAATGTAGTGTGATTTTTAAGCAATTAAAAATAGTACAATTTAGCTTTGATATGCAAATGTTGTATTTTATCATATTGAATCATTTTCAGCAAATAAAATATTAAATAATGTTAAAATAAATGAAATATATTAAACTAAATATATTAAAAAGCTCAAATGACATCATATGAGCCTCTCACATATTTTCATCTAATTAAATTTTGAAACCTTCATTTGAGAAATGAATACAATTTTTGGAATGTTCATGGAATCATGAATACTTCGGGTCTCTTGCAAAGTCAACGTTTACTTTGCGCGAGACCCGAAGTATTCATGATTCCATGAACATTCCAAAAATTGAATTTATTACTTATATTTACATTATATTTTATCAGTCTATTATCAATTTTCAATTTTCACCTAACTTGGCCACCAAATTCCCGCGCTTAACGTCATGGCGATACGTGTTCAACGTCACGCAAATGTAAGTAAACAAGCAACGTCATTGGATGGACTTGACGTTAGTCCGCTCAAATGGCGCGTATGTGGGTGTGGTGTTAAATCGATATGTTCATGAAGGTATGAACCACATCTCAAATGTAAAGGTTCATTTAAATACTCGCTTTGGAAATGTAAATATAACTTGGTAATTTTTTTGAATTTTTTGATGGGGCTTTCGGCATTCTGTTTCTTTCATTACTGGCTTTTCAATCAGTGGAGTTTAAAAAAAGTTTTTTGAAGGTTCACAAGACCTTTACGGCACCAATCACAACAAAAGACATCATTTTGTCGTCTGCTGAAATGTTTTAGAAACCTCTATGACAAACAGTGTAGACCCAGATCAGACTGCTCCCGTAGGAGCAGTCTGATCTGGGTCCACACTGTATGCTTCTGTACTTAGTTGGTTATGTTAGGCAACTATTTGCAGCAGATGACATTGTCAGTTGCACTTTTGTCAATGCTTTAAAGTTTAAAGTATATTGCAAACAGTATTACATTTATTTTATATTTAGGATGATACATGACACCTCATGTTTAATTATACCCCCCTCCCCCCCCACCCACCCACCCACAAACTTTGTTTGTTGAGGGTATACTGTTTTCACGTTGTCCGCCCGTGTGTCCGTGCATCCGTCGTTCCGTAACATTGCAAACATATTTATATATACAAGACAAATACTTTAAGCAAAAAAGTAAGGGCTAGGGGCCAATTCTATAAGAGTTATTTCCATTTGTAGTTCTAAAGGGGTTTATGCTTATGCTATTATAGTCCATACACGACTCGATCAGCTCCTACCACAGCTTTTAATGGAGCAATTTGATACTTTTCTTATACAATGTAGACACATTTAACATTGCATGAAAAATAATTTTTGACAAAATGACAGCTATGAGAACTTAGACAATTTTCCCTAATCAGGCTTTTTTATATGCTTAGATAGTGCCTTCATGGGCTGATCAACTCCTACCACAGCTTTTGATGGAGCAATTTGATACTTTGCCTTTACAATGTTGATGCATTGAACACATGCATGAAGGAGTTTGGTTCAAAAAAAATTGTTTGACAAAATTACAGCGATGAGAACTTAGACAATTTTTGCCTCATATAGCTTTTGTACATGCATAGATAGTGCCTTCATTGGCAGATCAACTCCTACTACAGCTTTTGATGGAGCAATTTGATACTTTGCCTATACAATGTTGACACATTGAACATATGCATGGAGGAGTTTGGTTCAATTTTTTTTGTTTTTGAGAAAATGACAGCTATGAGAACTTAGACAATTTTTACCTAATATGGCTTTTGTATATGCATAGATAGTTCCTTCATGGGCTGATGTCCTACCACAGCTTTTGATAGGACAATTTGATACTTTGCCTTCACAATATAGACACATTGAACATATGCCTGAAGGAGTTTGGTTCCAAAAAAAAAAATGTTTTTTGATAAAATGACAGCTATGAAAACTAAGACAATTTTCTGATATAAGCTTTGATATATAGAACTTTCAGGTGTGAATATTTTTGTGTATTTGATCCTAACAAATATTCCAGATTGCAAGCTTAAAGATCATTTGCACAGATTCTACTGAAATCCACTTTTCAAAACTTAGGTCTGCTGGTTTCAGTGATTTTATTACCTGCTCGTCCTGCGTCTCAGGCGCATTATTCTCACAAAGGACGCATGATCTTAAACCATGAGAGTCCCGCAGGACACATTAAAAATTGTGGTGAAAAGTCTGAATTTAATATTTGCAACATTCGTTTTGAATGTTTTTTTACTTGCGCACCGTGTCTTGAATAATATTGGTAAAAACCGGTACCGAAAAACTCCCCAACAGTTTAGCGATCATTACTTCCCTTGGGAAACACGTTTTTTTACTGATAGGCACCCCTGTAGGGGAGTTTATAGGTAAAAGCCAATACCTGTAAAACCCAGTGCTGATAAACCAGTACTGATAATTACTACGGATCCCGAAACCAGACATTGGAATAACACGTTTTACCCGCAGGTTTAACACACCCTTTACATAGTGAACACAGCATGCTTTCATATGAAGAGTATGTCTCCAAAAAGGTCCCGAAAATAGACCCTTAACAGCCCACACTAGTGTTCTTAGCAAGAGGTATGAAAATGAATCTGATGCCTCGGGAAATCAAGCAACTGAGTTTGAAAATGACACAGGTTAAAGAAATTCAGAGTATTTCAAATACCAACAGAATGGTTAAAGCATTACTGCAGGCTCATGAAGTAGGGGGGGCTATACTATGCATGTCCAAAGGCTCAAAGGCTCAGAAGCGCAGAAACTACCAGCACTACACTTGTAGGCATGCAGGGTTAAATGAACACAAGTTAATGACCTGGGCTCCAGCTCTAAAAATATATGAAAACTACGAGACAAAGGTCTTACTTGGCAAAAAAAATTGATTAAATTGAGGTTGATCTGTCTGGAACTGAAATTTTTATTTATAAGAAAGTCAGGTTGGTTTTTATATCTTTTATTATTTTACATGACAAAGTAATTTGATCTTTACTATAGTATAAGTAAGTATGCCAGTGTTTTGTTTCCCAGATTGGCTGCTATGAATGGGCCGGGTTTGTATGGGTACTCAGAATTTATTATTCAAAAAGGGTTTCATAAGGGATGCAGAACTTCAAGTTTGGGATGCAAAGAATTTTTGCCCAGTGAGTCCCGGGACTCATAGAAGCAAGTTTGTAAAAAAATCACTGTGATTTGAACTATCGCTTGCCAAAACTAAGTTTTTCACTGACCTTTACTGTGAGGGGGTATCTAATAGGCATTGCATATTGACTTTTTTCATTGAATTTATTAATGGAATTGGGTTGATTGAAAAAAAGATAATAATCTGCAAAAGATATAAAAAGCATGCAAATTTACCCAGCATATAATTTATTTTATATCTTTATAAAGAATCAGTCATTGCGTTGCTTCTTTTGAGAATCCACAATATATATGTTATGATTATGAAATAAGAAAAATAATTTTTATCACACACTCTTACTGTAGGCCTGGCTGAGTACAACCATATGGTTGGACACAGCTTCACAAATACATTTTTATACCCCCTGCAAACTTTGTTTGTGGTTATACCCCCCGCAAACTTTGTTTGTGGAGGGTATACTGTTTTCATGTCCGTCTGTGCGTCCATCTGTAACTTTTTGTTTCCTTAATATCTAGAAGTTATTTTTTGGAACTTCATCAAACCTTGCAAACATATTCATATATACAAGACAAAAAACTTTTAACAAAAAAGTAAGGGCTAGGGGCCAATTCTTTTAGAGTTGTTTCCCTTTGTAGTTCTAAATGGCTTTTTTATATAGAGGTTTATGCTTATGCTAGTATAGTCCATACACAGACCAATCAACTTCTACCACAGCTATAAATGGAGCATTTTGATACTTTGCCTATACAATGTAGACACATTGAACATATACATGAAGGAGTTTAGTTAATAAAAATAAATCTTTTGACAAAATGACAGCTATGAGAAATTTTCCCTAATATGGCTTTTGTATATGCATAGATAGTGCCTTCATGGGCCAATCAACACCTACCACAGCTTTTGATTCAGCAATTTGATACTTTACTTATACAATGAAGACACATTGATCATATGCATGAAGGAGTTTGATTTAAAAAAAAAAGTATTTTTGACAAAATAACAGCAATGAGAATATAGACAATTTCCCTTAATCTGTCTTTTGTATATGCATTGTTAGTGCCTTCATGGGCCAATCAACTACCACAGCTTTTGATTCAGCAATTTGATACTTTGGCTATACAATGTAGACACATTGAACATATGTATGAAGGAGTTTTGTTAAAAAAATATTTTTGACAAAATAACAGCAATGAGAACTTAGACAATTTTCCCTAATATGGCTTTTGTATATGCATAGATAGTACCTTCATGGGCTGATCAACTCCTACCACAGCTTTTGATAGAACAATTTGATACTGTGCCTTCACAATGTAGACACATTAAAAAGATGCCTGAAGGAGTTTGGTTCCAAAAATGATTTGGGACAAAATGACAGCTATGAGACAATTTTTCTGATAAAAGCTTTGATATATAGAACTTTCAGGTGTGAATATTAATGTGTATTTTATCTTAACAAATATTCCAGATTGCAAGCTTAAAGATCATTTTCACAGATTCCACTGAATTCTTGTTTTCAAAACTAAGGTCTGCTGGTTTGAACTATCACTTGCCAAAACTAAGTTTTTCTCTGACCTTTACTGTGTATCTAATAAGCATTGCTGATTGACTTTTTTCATTTGTGTGTTTTTCAAAGTTTTCATGTTGTAATACACTGAATTGGCAAATGCTTTAATTTACACTTACAGTATGTACAGTCATATCCAGCCAATAAAACAGAAAATCTGGAAGCTTTAGTTGCCCGTGTCGAAAGTGCCAAGGAACAATTGAGAGAGGAAATGGAAGCTATTCTGGAAAAGAGTGGCAAATCTGATGAAGACAAGATGGTGCCAGAGATACCATCAGTCACCATGGAGCAGATTGGTGGTTTAGAAAATGCTAAGAAAGAACTTATTGAGCAGATAATGGTAAATATTGATGACATTTTTTACTTTTTTTGTTGTTGTTGTTTTCAGTTTATCATATGAGCCAGTTCATGAGATTTCCAACAATATGGCATTTTGACATGTGTAGACTCGGACGAGCCTCTGCAGCCTCCTTTTAAGCTTAGAAACTCCAAGTGGTGTTCAGTCAGTAGCTTAACAATCATAGAATACTCAAGCCACTAGCAAAGGCTCTGATCAGACTGCGCTTATGCGCAGGCTGATCTGAGACACTTGCTGGTCGCACATACCACATTGTTGGAATTCTCATGTCATGGCTCATATGATGTTGATTTGGCTAGACTTTGGCAACTTCCCACACGATGATAAGAGGAAAAGGGTAGGAAATAAAGGAGTAATATATTCAGTATAATAAAATAGATATTACATTCCTGGGAGTGTGATAGTCAAAAATATAACCCCTTGAAATATGATTATCGGCTGTGTCTTGGTTAATAATTACATTCCTCAGGATGATATTTTCGACTATCACCCTCTCAGGGATGTAATATTTATAAAGTGTTGAAGATGATAGTACACTAGTGTATTAATTAAGCAAATTAGTAAGGTAATTAGAGATTATCTCATGGCCCTTTGGTTATAGCCCGAAGTATCAACCCAAGACCCCATTATCAGCCTGAGAGCTTTAGCTCGAGGGCTGATAATGGTCTCTGGTTGAAACTGAGGGAGATAAAACCAAAACCCATGTTATAATCTGTTTATCCCATATTCCATTTCACTATTTCAACGCATTTGGCATTAAAAATGTAAGTTAAACAGAGGAATGGCGTATTTTTGCGCTACATCACGCCACTTGTTAACATCTGGCGTCATCAAATGGTCAACGTAACGTGCCGGGCATGATAACCTCTCTCCGCTCAAAATACATGACTTCCGGTTATCATCACGGCAGGCTGATAACCAGTTGGTGGGAAAGAGCTTATCGCATATGCAGACTTTGGGTTATTGCGGCAAATAGTGTCCGGAATATGTGATAATGTTATTTATCAAATGACTTCACATATGCGAGTGATATGACGGCATGTATTAATATCAATAAACCACTAGTGGTTTTACATATTTAAGACCGATAGGTTATGACATCTATAACAACATTGCACATACTGGTAAAACCTTGACATTTTCACACCGAAAATGCAATTACAAAATAATTTTATTGTCAAATAATAAAATAGAATTTAACATTCTTTCATACTCCTCTATTATTGAATTTATTAAACTTGTTGCAAAAAAGCAATAAAATGACCATAAGCCTTGCATTTTATCTCTTTTTTTCCCAACTATTGCTGTCTGCTCCACTTGTGTGATTATGTTCTTAGGTAGCCTATATTGCAAACAATATGAACCCAGATCAAGCTGCTCCCAATGGAGCAGTTTGATCAGCTTTCATAGTGTTTGCTTCCATGGTCAAATCTAGTCCAAAGTGCATGTTAACCCGTTCCTTCATGAATATTCATGCTATGCTCCACCCACTATGAATAGTTATATAACTAAACTTTCACGTTTGTACATTACTTATCAGGTCCACTAGTGTAGGATCATATCTAATCATAATTATTATAACCTATGAGGTAAAGGGTTTATACATGCAGCAGACATAAAAAGCAGACAACATTTTCAGGACATAAAATACATGTGCAGGATAATAGATAACTGGCTCATATTTTTATCCCCCGACGAAGTCTGAGGGATATAGTTTTGGTGTCATCTGTGTGTCCGTCCATTCGGTCCGTCTGTCCACACTTTTTCTCTGTCCGAAACCATACCTCAGTACCTATTGGTCAGATTTGATTCATTCTTGGTACAAATGATAAGTACCATAGACTTTTGATTTCCTATAAGTTTGGTCAAAATCAACCCCTTAACACTTGAGTTATTGCCCTTGTTTTAGTATAGGCAATTATAAGGCAAAATCTATATTAGCTTTTTTGTGTGATGATCTTCACATTCCATCAAAACTATTATATTTAACAACTTCTCACTATAGACCATGATTGCCAAGTGCCTGTAGATAAGCAAGTCAGTGTCAAAGTTTTACGCCAGCCCCTTTGACCCCACCTAAGGGGACAAAGGTCAAATATTTAAATTTCGCAATAACTAAGGCAGTTGTTAATATTTTTTGCTGAAATTTTGCATGCAGGCAGAGCAGCAATAGATATGAAACATATCAAACAGGATTACAGTTTGAAGGCCTGGGTCCGAGCCTGTTGAGTGGACTTAGGGGGTGGGGCGAGGCCAAAATTAAACTTTTTCAGAATATGGTCATGTTGCATATCCAATTAAAGCTGACGATGCTGGCAGCAACATGGTAGCAAATATTTTGCCCACAGACACACCCTTGACCCAGGGGGTGGGGTCAAAAGGTCAAACTATATCTTTTTCTGAAAGCAGTCATGTTGCATATCAAATAAAAGGGGAATTGAGCACAGAGCACTATGAAAGCAAATATGCTGTCATTACACACACCAACAACCCCTGGGGTGGGGTCAAAAGGCCATTTTTCTTTTCTAAAAGTGGTCATGTTGCATTTCAAATTAAAGTGGAAGAAGTCTTGACCTACATGCAGGGTAACACTTTGAATTTACACACACCCTTGTCCTCTGGGATTGGGTTTAAAGGTCAGATATTGAAATTGTGCACATGTAAGTATATTTTTCATTAAACTAAGCACTAAAACATACTTGACAGGATTTATGTTATGTGATTTACATGTTTCTCTCAAATAACCCTTTGTCGGGGGATATAAATTCATCGAATTTGTCCTGTTTTCCACAGTTTCCTCTTGAAGAGAGTCAGTCATTTGAGAAGTTTGGTATGAAGGTTTCATATAACTTACTGCATGGTCCACCTGGCTGTGGTAAAACAATGCTCGCTAAAGCCATCGCTAATCAGTGTTCCTGCATCTTTCTCTCGGTTAAAGCCACACCTGGGAAATATCACCCTTACACAGACCATCTCAGAGAAGCTTTTGATAAGGTATTTTCTTCTTACAGATTTTATTTCCGCATTACACTTTCATACTAGCAGTGCTCTAGTCTGCTTAGTAGTTAGCATTTTATGTTTTTGTATTAGCTAGGTATCTTATATGAAATTTGTTTGTTTTGATGCTTTATGACAGATAATTTTTCTCAAATGCTCTTTAGTGCAGAGGCATGTCATGTATGCATTTAGTACCAAGATCTCAGAGCTGGCTCTCATAGTCTGCGTCACAATTCCCATGTGATATTGCTGTACAGTAAAACCTGTGTAAAACTGCCACTCAAAAATAGACAAAACAAAGGTCTTAAAGACAAATGGTAGCTTAATGAAGGACAAAAGTATTGCAGAATGCTCCCCATTGGAGCATTCTGCAATACTTTTGACCTGCATTAAGCTATAATCTATCTTGAAAACCAATTTTTGGTCTTTTTATGAGTGGCCGCTTAAGATAGGTATAACTGTAGTACCAAGATCTCAGAGCTGGCTCTCATAGTCTGCGTCACCATTTTCGTGCGATATTGCTGTATTCATGTAGCTTGAAGACCCAGTACATCGGGGTCCCTTTATAAAATCCTCGTTCTAACATAGATTTGGATACAGCACAGTCATGTTGTGGCTCTGAAATTTTTTACCATGGAATTTTACATTTTCCTATAATTCCTTTGTAAAATTGTCCCTTTATAATTCCAACTCAATGTTTTTGATAATTGGCAAAATTAAATGTTTTTTACACTTCAATAAAACCCCATGCATAAGAAAATTTGATATCTGCCTTGATTTCACAGTGCTAATAACAAACTGTACATAAAACTTCGAACACAAGTATTGTTGTGTCCGAGATAAAACATTCAGCAGTTTAAATATAGTTAAGTATGTTGAAAGCTCATTTGAAAACCCTTACACCATATGGTGGTGTTTCTTCAAGGCAACAGAATGAACTCTAAGGAATGAACTGGATGACAAAGTTATGTGACGTCACTTAACAAACATTCTAATGCACTTGCGTTTGTAACGCGACGTCTGATTGGATAGCGTCAAAAATTTCGACAGTATATCCTGCGCTATACTGTCGGAAATAGTTTGATGTCATCAATTACGTCACCTTTCGATGGATGACATGCGGCTGATTGCGGCTTGCAATGCTCCAATTTGAGATCAAAATGAAGATATGCATTAGAATGGGGATAACCATATTAAAATTTTTCATTTGGGGAGTTGATATACCTTCATATGGTGATATCACATTTTACGGTGACGCTCGTGCGTCGCCGTAAAACTAAATTTCCAACCGTATATCCGACGATATATCTCCCCAAATGAAAATTTTGAATACAGTTATCCCCTAAATCACGTCATCGAAGAGAATCATCAAAACAATGTCATGGCTACATCAACAACGAAACATTCCAATACTGTTTGACGGCTTCAAAACAAACTTTTTAAGATTTAAGCTAACGCTTAATTCCTATTAATGTGGGGGTTTTAGGCAGGAACTTGTGAAGATAAACTTATGCTTTTTAAAATATGTCAATCCGTGGAAGGGCCTAAATCTAAATGCCCTTCAATGAGCCCAGCAAGCTGTTTGACAAGAGAAAACAATTCCAAACTACATGGAGTTGTTTTTGAGCTCATACATATTCACTCCCAATAGAATGCCATGTTAAACATTATTTAGCAAAATGAAGTTTAGAACTGACAGAATTTTCAAGAGGCTACCCAATCTTTCATGGACAGTGTTTACGAACTATTTTCGGCGCATTTTCCTTCAGCGGGCTTTAAAATTTGAAATATTGCCAACAACCCTTTACAAATGAGCTGCTTTGCATTATGGTTCCAAAGTTGGAATTATAAGGAATGAATTGCAATTTTTGTGGATTTTATTGAAATGTAAACTCTGGCGAATCACTCACAAACTGTACATAAAGCCCTTTGGGCCTTACTCAGTTTGTGAGTGATTCGCCGGAGTTTACACATAGATAAAATCCACAAAAATAAAATTCATTCCTATAATAACAGGATTCTGTTATAAAACACTTCATTCCTATGGACCCTAACTGAGCCACTGCACTCTGCCTTAATATGAACTGCATGTATGAGATGGGTAGAAGAATTATATTTTCTGATATTGGGATCCTACAAGACCAAATTTACAAATGTTTCTTTAAAAAAATATGTCATGGGAATGAACTTTTATATCATGGGAAGTAGATAAATATGTCTTGCCAACGAGATCTTAAATAAGTACCAAAATTTCATGAGCTGGTCCAATTTCATTTCCCATTGGAAATGTACCAAAATTTCATGAGCTGGTCCAATTTCATTTCTCATGGGAAATATACCAAAATTTCATGAGCTGGTCCAATTTCATTTCTCATGGAAATGTACCAAAATTTCATGAGCTGGTCCAATTTCATTTCCCATGGGAAATATACCAAAATTTCATGAGCTGGTCCAATTTCATTTCTCATGGAAATGTACCAAAATTTCATGAGCTGGTCCAATTTCATTTCCCATGGGAATTTCATGAGCTGGTCCAACTTCATTTCCCATGGGAATTTCATGAGCTGGTCCAATTTCATTTCCCATAGGAAATGAAATTGGACCAGCTCATGAAATTTTGGTACTTATTGCATATGCGCAAATTCACTCATGTATGCAAAGCTGCTTAGTGGGTTGAGAGGCCTATTTTTTGGATGGAGACTTCATCGGCTTCTTTTCTTTGTTTATGCATAAAGTGAAGGCTCTGAAATCACTGAAATCCTTGGCTTCTCTTAATGTCATCATCTTACGAGTTTGCCAAATTATTCTTTTTTTAGGCGAGAAAATGTACACCGTGTGTTCTGTTCTTAGACTTGACTGAGATGGAAAAGTCTGAAAGCAAGGGAAATTCAGGTACCTAACTTCAATTATTTACACATATTAAAACCTTACCATGCTGAATATGTTTATATAATATGTTCCCCAATTTTTATCGGAGTAGCTGACTGGTTTCCAGTTATAAGCATGTATTTATAAGCTTAGTGATAACCAGGTTCAGCCTGGTAACAGCTTATAAGCTTCCATCTAAAAGTGTGTATTTGAAAACTTACTTTCTTATTTCTCAACTAAAACATATATTATGGGTACTTAAGGTAGCAGTTGTCTTAGTCTGAGGAGCAGTCTGGTCTGGGTCCATTTTGTTTGCAATATAGGCCATCATATTGATATTATCAATTTACATAAGCAGAGAGCAGAGGGCAATTGTTGTGAATGGCGAAAAAAGTTTTAAAAATTGGTAAATGCAGACTTGATTCGCTTATCACACCCTAGCACAGGAATTAGTTGGTATTCTCCATTCAGATACCTAAACTGCCTCTCTGAAGTAAATTTAACCCTTCTCCTGCCAGCCACAACTCACTTTTTGTTGTCCGCTGTCTCGTCTGCTTAGGAAGGGAGCAGTCTGAACAGGGTTCATAGTATTTGCTAGTCTGAAGTGCACTTGAATATAGGCAGCATATGTAAAAAGCAAAGTTAGCAGACAACATTTTCAGGACAAAAAATATTAGTCGGATATCTAAGTGTTTTAAAACCCTTAACGCACCAATCACAACTGCAGCAGACAACAAATTTTGCGACACCTTTCCCAATTTTCTGCAAAAAAAGGTATGATATTACATGAGAATCGTCTGCCAGCAGACGATTCTCATGAAATATTGTGCCTTATTTGTTATTTTTGAAAAAGCGGCAAAATTTGCAATCGTCGTCTGCTGCAAAATATAGGTGGCGCTTTATGGGTTAATAATCTGATTCCCTGAAAAGCAAGTTACTGTCTTCTGTGGAGTTGTTATCTAAACTTACCGTCTTGTGTTTTCACAGGTTCTGATTACAGAATGTATTTGATTAATACACTGCTCTCAGAATTAGATGGACTGGGTGTGAATAACTCCAACCTCTTTGTAATTGGTGCTGTTACTAGGTGAGTTAATACATTGCTCTCAGAATTGGATGGACTGGGTGTGAATAACTCCAACCTCTTTGTAATTGGTGCTGTTACTAGGTGATGTAACCCAATGGTGTCTAGGAATTATGTCCCCCACATGTTTGGATCCAGAATATTCTGTCAGGGGGGTCCTTTGTATTTGAATAATACATTGCTCTCAGAATTAGATGGACTGGGTGTGAATAACTCCAACCTCTTTGTAATTGGTGCTGTTACTAGGTGATGTAACCCAATGGTGTCTAGGAATTATGTCCCCAACATGCTTGGATCCAGAATATTCTGTCAGGGGGGTCCTTTGTATTTGAATAATACATTGCTCTCAGAATTAGATGGACTGGGTGTGAATAACTCCAACCTTATTGTAATTGCATAGCTCCAGATAAGGCTGCGTATTGCGTATTTACGCAATTTTGTGAACGTGAAAACGCAATTAAATTCATATCTGTGCGTACAAAAACGCAATAAAAATCCTTAATACTCAATTCCGAACTTTTTCGTAGCGTATGCCGCTATAGTATTCAGTTTCCGATTGTCGTTTTTCACATCTCAAGCTGTTGTTGGGTACAAATTTATAGGCGACGTGGTGCCATATCTAGTTTATTAAATTGTATACCAGTCCAGGAACATTCTTGGCGCTGTTTAGCTATACCCAATATTTACACGATTACGACATTTGTCTCGCTTTACAGTAACAATGGCGTAACGTGGGCGAAAATGCCCCAGAGCAATTGAATAATATAATATCGTAACTAACCCTAATACCACATTGGTGGTTCGAAAAATCAAAGATGACTTGATAGATACGTTTGTTTTTCGAAATAAGTATGAAATGTGATCTCAGATATACATATATTGCCAGTGTGCTTTCTGAAAGTGAAACCGAAAGTAAACAAAAAAAATGAAGAGAAACGAGGCCCGCTTTCATTGCTTATATATTTGCTTTCAGATGGATACCCAATACAAAAACTTGAAATACCCAATTTAAAATTTGAAATACCCAATTAAGCCAAAAAGAGGTGGGTAAATACCCAATTACCTCTAATCCTTATCTGGAACTATGAATTGGTGCTGTTACTAGGTGAGTTAACCCAATGGTGTCTAGGAATTATGTCCCCCACATGTTTGGATCCAGAATATTCTGTCAGGGGGGTCCTTTGTATTTGATTAATACATTGCTCTCAGAATTAGATGGACTGGGTGTGAATAACTCCAACCTCTTTGTAATTGGTGCTGTTACTAGGTGATGTAACCCAATGGTGTCTAGGAATTATGTCCCCAACATGCTTGGATCCAGAATATTCTGTCAGGGGGGTCCTTTGTATTTTATTAATACATTGCTCTCAGAATTAGATGGACTGGAGGTGAATAACTCGAACCTCTTTGTAATTGGTGCTGTTACTAGGTGAGTTAACCCAATGATGTCTAGGAATTATGTCCCCAACCTGCGCGGATCCAGAAAATTCTGTCAGGGGGGTCCTGACAACATTTTTTTAGTCATCCACATATTTCACAGTGGGGTCCCATTGCTCCTTGAGATGGGGGTGTACCTTTTAAGGAAACCTTTTAACGTTTGGAAATCATGTTTATAAGCTCCGCTCGTGCATCGCCATAAAACTAAATTTCCGACCGTTTATCCGATGATATACTTCCCCAAATGAAAAAGAATACAGGCCCCAAGGTTATAAAACTTTTTCCATGCTCAACTCAGCTGAGCATGAATTTTATCCTGCTCATAGATGTTAAAATGCCAACAACTGTTGGCATTTTAACATTTATTAGCATGATTAATACAATATCTTAGAGACTGAAAGCAAGACACCTCTTTTTTGTCGGCATTTTAGTTTTTATGAGCATTTAAAATTCCATGCTCAGTTGAGTTTAGCACGAAAAAAGTTTTATAAGCTCGGGGCCAGTTATCCCCTAATTGTATTGCTGGTAGTTGTGTGAGAACTCATTGCATGTGACTGCCACATGCTCAGATTTATAAATTAGCCACCTTTCCTGTCTTTACATGTAAATAAGTCAAGTGTGCAATGTGTTGATAGGCTTGAGACATAACTGCTGAAATGGGCATGTATTCCAGCTCATTTAAGGCCAATACACACACCAATTGGAAAATAAAAATAAAACAGATATATGCTACATGTGTGTTCATACAGGTGTGTCCAGCAAATAATAAGACATGTTTGATCAGGACTTAGATCAAATTCAGGACATTTTTATGGCATTGAGCTTTGTTAGTCCAATGGTATACTCTCCAAATGAAAAATATGGTTATCCCCATTCTAAATGCACCTCTGCAGTTTCGTCTCAAATTGAGCCTTGCAAGTCGAATAAAGCTGCGCGTCATCCAATGAAGTGTGATGTAATTAATGACATAAAGCTATTTCCGTCAGTATATCACAGGATATACGGTCGCAAATTGTTGACGTTATCCAGTCAGAAGTTGAATTTCAAAATTAAGTGCGATTGAACTGATTCTAATTGCAATTGTAAGATACATTTTGTTAAATACTTTATCAAATAATATGGATTCTGGAAAAAACATACTTTTTTCATTAGAAGATGATATTTAATAAACCACAAAGACTTGAAACATAGCCCTTTTAAACATGTTAACATGGCAAACTTACAAATTGCCATCATGCACTGCTGTGGACGATGGGAGGACATCTGTTTTCTCTGTAAACATAGTTTATATTTAATGTTTTTGTGAAGCTCTTGCTTAAGGAACCTATGAAAGGCTCTGGTGAGACTGCACATCTGTACAGTATCATCAGAGCCTTGCTGTTAGCACAAATTATGCCACCAAATTGTTGCATGTGCAAGCTTAACTCTTTACATGCTGGGTAATTTTTCTTTTGTTTTTGCTTGTTGACTTTTTTCAAAATTAACTTCGTCACAAAATTCTATAAGAGACACTTAGTCTAGGTTTGGGTCAAAACTTTGCAAAGGTTGTCAGTAGACGACAGAGGTTGCTACTTGCAAGGGAGTTGAGTTAACAAAATTCAACGGTATTTGATTTTAAGCCTTATCTTACCAATATTTTTGTCCTGAAAATATTATCTTCTTTTTAAGCTTGCTGCATATATTCAAATACACTTAAGAATTCTTTTGATCAGTGAATCTACTCTATGGACATTAATCAGCCTGCTACTAATGGGGCAGTCTGATCTGGGACCATAATGTTTGCAGTATACAATACTAAGTATGTCAGCAGATGAGAAAGCAGATGGCATTTGTCATGAATAATGGGAAAAGGGTTAAACTTCTGCAGTACTCTTTGCCCCCTGCATGCTTTTTTGTCGTCCGCTTATTTTTTTTTAAATCAATTTTTTTGAAAAATTCTTTCTGGAACACCATTAGAGTGTCAAATGCTTTGTCTGGCCTGGTCTGGGTCCAAACTGTTTGCAAAGGTTATCAGCAGGACAAAGAGTTAATTTTGTTAAATATTTTATCATAAATAAATATGGCTTTGTTTCAGTAAGATGGGAATTGATCCGTCCCTGTTACGACCTGGTAGATTAAGCCACCTGATTGCTGTGCCCCTGCCAGATGAAGAAGCAAGGGCTAAAATTCTCAAAGTCAACCTCGGACATTCAGTAGAGGTCATGGTATGTAAACTTTCTAGGTCAGGATATAATGTTCATGTTACCATTAATATGAGCATGTCTTGAGATAATATGTGTCTTGCACACTAGATGGAGGTTTCCGCTGATTTTACCCATTCTCGCATACCCAGTACCAACCCATGGGAAGGATAAAAAACAAATAGCCACACATTCTTCTATGAGCAAATCAGAATGTGAAATGTATAACCTTGTCCAAAGTCAAGTGATGCCATTGTTATATAAAAGTGAGGTCAGCATATTACATCTCGGCATAATGGAGCTTTTTGAAAATAAAAATGTGAAATGTAATGGTGACCAAGAAAAAGAATTCATTACATGTGTGAGGATGGGATTGAAAATTCCGTCCTTCAGGCTTACCATTCTGTGTACTGGTGATAATTCTTGAAAGTTAAATTTTGCATTCCCTTTTCCAAAATAAAAACATAAAAGCGCTGCTTGCGTGCATCATACCCTGCCACTAAATATTTTCAATATAAAACAATCCATAAATTAAGGGCCATAACTCAGTTGAAAATTTATGAAAAATTAAAAGCAGTTGTCTGAACCTAGATCTTATAAACGGCTCCTTATAAACATACAAAATTTCATATCTATACCCCCTCCCAGCAAACTGTGTTTGAGGGTGTATACTGTTTTCACATTAACCGTGTGTGCATTAGTGTGTACCTGCATGCGTCTGTCTGTTACGTTTTGTTTCCTTAATATCTTGAAGAGTCATTGCTGGATTTCATCAAATCTTGCAAATACATTCATATCTACAAGAGAGTTACTTTTAATAAAAAAAAACTAAGGGCTAGGGGCCAGTTCTCTAGAGTTATTTCCCTTTGTAATTTTAAATGGCTTTTATATAGGGTTTATGCTTATGCTATGATAGTGCATACACAGGCCAATCAACATCTACCACAGCTTTGATGAAGCTATTTGATACAGTCAAATCTCGGTTATCCGAACGTCAATTATCCGAAACTGCTGGGTTATTCGAAGACCACGGACAGTCCCGACTTTTTTCTCTATTATCTATTGCAATAAAACTACCTATCATTGGAATTTTGATTATCGGAAAAATTCAATTTCTTGAAGTGATTCGTCGGTCCCGATTCAAGAAATTGCTATTAAATTACCCTTCAAGATTTGAAGTCCAAATGTCACGCATGGTGATCATGATTTCTTTGTCTGGTCGAGTTCGATTTACACACCTGAGTGATTAAGCAAACAAAGTTGCAACTGGTAATTGACACCAGATTAACATTCACACTATTACTCGATGAACCGTTAAGTGAGTAAATTGTTCTTTTATTAAGGTCGTCTGCAATGATGGTTTTTTAAATGTCTAATTATGGGACATAAATGTGATAAACTTGATTTTAATTTGATTGCCTCATCCTTTGATTTATTCTTGACCACTGTTTACATTAAGCAAACACACCAAGTGCACCAACACGTTACAACAAAAATAACAATTTCGATAATACTCGAATTTCACGGACATGTGTTTTGGGTGCTCAAACGAACTGTGTCATTGAAACACTTCTTTTGAATGCCTAAAACACAATTTTACGATTGAGGGAAAACAACCAAAACCTAGGTTTGGATGCTTAAAAGGACCCTCTCATCGAGACGGTTCTTTTAAACACCCAAATCGTATGTTTTTGCTGAAATAAAAGGAAAGTTACCAGCCCAAAAAGGAACACAACGTCGGGTCACCAACGGCCTGCCAGTGATATGCCATCTCAATGGCCTATCCCTGGTGGGCCGTTGATGGCCCGACGTTGTGTGCTAGCTGGGATTGAGACCTCATGACATTAGGGCGATAAAAAGGAGACAATATTTCGTCAGTAAATATGGTTCATCAGTTTACTGTTAACCTTTATTTTCATTGTTGTTATCGATGTTGTTACATGTATATAGCGGATTGCAATAAAGATCTGATTTTTTCTGCGTTCTTAGACCTGCAAAGCATAAGAGACGATGAGGCCACAACCCAAAGGAGCTCATTTTCTTTAATGCTCCGACAGATGCTCTGATTACTTCACAGAAAACACGAGTTGAAGTTGCAAACTCTGGCAAAACAATGACGTTCTATGAAAGTATCCGAGCTTTTCCAAAAATATCCGAAAACTCCCGTTTTCTATCATTTGAACTATCGATTATTCGAAAGGATTCCTGCGGTCCCTGGAACTTCAAATAATCGAGGTTTGACTGTACTTTGCCTTCAAAATGTAGACAAATTGAACATATGCATGAAGGAGATTGGTTAAAAAATGAAAAAAATGACAGCTATGAGAACTTAGAATTAAGGAGTTTGATGCAAAAATATTTTTTGACAAAATGACAGCTATGAGAACTTAGACAATTTTACCTTAATATCGCTTTTGTATATGCAATAAGACACATTGAACATATGCTTGAAGGAGATCGGTTAAAAAATTGACAAAATGACAGCTATGAGAACTTATACAATTTTTTCCCTAATATGGCTTTTGTATATGCATGGATAGTGCCTTCATGAGCCAAACAACTCCTACCACAGTTTTTGCTGAATTAATGCAATACATTTACTTTACCTACACAATGTAGACATATTGAAACATATGCATGAAGGAGTTTGGTACAAAAAATATAATTTTTGATAAAATGACAGCTATGAGATCTTAGACAATTTTTCCTTAATATAGCTTCTGTATATGCATTGATAGTGTCTTTGTGGCCATTCAACTCCTTCCACAGCATTTGATGAATTAATGCCATGTCTGATCTGGATCCAAACTGTTGGACACTCTAATAGTATTCCTGAAAGAACTTTTCCAAAAAGTTGATTTTGAAAAAAATCAGCAGAAGACAAAAAAGTATGAAAAAATTACCCATTAGGCAGAGTTAATGTGATGACTATTTGAGCCGTTACATGTGATTTCCAACAATTTGGCATTTTGACACGAGCCAGTGCAGCCTCCTTTTAAGCTCAGAAACTCCAAATGAAGTTCGGTCAGTAGCTTTATAGTCATAAAATATTCTAGCAACTAGCAAAGGTCTGAGCCTTTGCTGGTCACACATACCACATTGTTGGAAATCTTATGTCACAGCTCATTTCTGGAGCATAGTTAATGTGATGACTATTTGAGCTGTGACATGTGATTTCCAACAATGTGGCATTTCGACAAGTGTAGACTCAGACGAGCCTGTGCAATCTCCTTTTAAGCTCAGAAACTCCAAATGAAGTTCGGTCAGTAGCTTTATAGTCATAGGATATTCTAGCGACTAGCAAAGGCTCTGATCAGTCTGCGCGTATGCGCAGGCTGGTCTGAGCCTTTGCTGGTCGCACATACCACATTGTTGGAAATCTCATGTCACTGCTCATTTCTGTTTTAGGAGGAGGATTTAGACTATGTTGCCAAGGAAACAAGAGGTTATACTGGTCGTGATCTCACAGATATTTGTACAAAAGCTGTTAAACTTAATTCTACAGTAAGTGTTTTGAAATTTCAAATATGGGGCCACTACTGAGATAAGGGTCTATGACAAAACATGGAACGACAAAACATAGAAAAGCAAAAAAATAGAAAAGACATAATATAGAAAGACGGAACATCAAAAAGAAAGATTGAAAAAACTTCCAAATAACATTGGAAAAGTTAAGAAATATCGAAAATTTTATTTCAATCAATTTTACGACTAAACAATACATTTTGATATTTAAGGTCGCGAACTTTGATTTGCGACCAATAATGACTCCTTAAGTTCTTGTTTCACTTTTATTTTGCTACATAGTTCAGCAGTTAGTAGATCACATTATGGGCCAATCCCTTGAGGTACTCAATGCATGTATGTCCATTATTGGTCCCTAATTGGAACTCGGATACCTTTTTCTTGAATCTGTTTGGCATTAGCAGGCTGTCTATCGTCGTTCTTACCGGAAATGGCTCAACCACGGCACTCGAGACTTCTAACACATTTCCAGTAGATCTTTTTATCATTTGACTAGTCAGAATTCCATATCGAATTTGGTCAAAACGTAGCAAATATTCAACCACACATAGCAATCAACAAGCCATCGAGTAATTATCATTTTTCACACTTATTGTTCTATTATTGGTCGTTCTTTTATTCGTCATTCTATTAAATGTCGCATATATCTTTTGTCTCGTCTATTAGTTGTTGTTTTTCTCTTCTCTCTTTCTATGTTTTGTCGTACATCACTGAGATAATGGTACTTATTGCATTTTTTACCCTTAAAGCACCAATCTCAACAGATGTCGTCTGTTTGGTTGTTGCTGAAATGTTTTAGACATCTCTTTGACAAACAGTGTAGGAGCTGCTTTGGTGTAGTGGATAAAACACTCGCCTTGGCAGGGCTAATCCTGGCTCAGAATTTGTTGTAGCCAACACTTTAGCCAAATGGAAAAAGTTGGAGCCAATAGCCAAGGTTTTAGCCTGGCTTTAAATAGTCAAGGTTTTAGCCAGAAAGTTGTTCTGTATTTAACACTTTGCCCGCTAGCAGGGAATTTTGTCATCTGATAACTTTTGCAAACAGTTTGGACCCAGATCAGGCCCGACAAAAGGTTTGGCCTGATCTGGATCCAAACTGTTTGACACCCTGATGGTATTGAAGAAAATCCAGCATTCAGAGAGTAAAATATGGCATTTATATAATAAAGTGTGAAGGAATAAGAAAAGCAATATTGGAAAATCCATACACTTTTTTCCAGATATGTAATTTTTCAACCACCTAGAGTGTACTTTTAGCCAATGACTTATATTTGTAGCCACTCAATGTTTTTGTAGCAAATAGCTACAACGGCTAATGGCAGGGTGAGCCCTGCTTGTAAAACTTCTTACATCTGGAACACAATCTAATGAATGAATGTAATTGCTTCAGATAATGAGATAGCTAGACTGGCTCCAGTCCTTAAAACAATTTTTCATCAATGTGTCATATCATATACTTGTAGCTAGTTTAACTCTGATGGCTCTGTTTAAAAACAGAGCCATCAAAAATAGACGAGCTACAAGTATATGATATGACACGTTGATGAAAAATTGCTTTAAGGACTGGAACCAGTCTATGAGACAGCATGGCCCAACCTCTGACTTTTATGACCTATATTTATGACCTAGTGATTTTGCTTGTAAGCTGAGAGGCTATTGGATGGCTAAATATCTCAGTGGGCATAGTAGGGTAAAGTCGGGTAAATTCCGACATCAGGTAAACTCGGACACACATTTGCAAACAGTGTAAATCCAGATGAGACGTCTCCTTATGAGCCGTCTCATCAGGATTTTCACTGTTTGCTTAGTTAATTTATTTTTTATTCCAATATTTGAAATATGAAGCAAACAAGGTCCCTGTCCGAATTTAGCTGTCTGTCCGAATATACCCGACTTAACCCTATATCAGTTTGTGACATCTCATCAAGGTCTGCACTGGGTTGATTGTTTTTAAGAAAAAATATTGCAAACCGAAATAGAATTTTCATTGTATTTGAAAATTGTATCCTGTATTCCCGCAAAATACATGTACATGTATAGCTCAGCAGATTAGGGTAGGAAAAGACAGCATAATGTACTGAAATGACCGGAATGGTTAAAAATAAATGAGAGGGGAAGTTGCATCCCGAAGGATGGAATGAAAATATTTTCTACATAAAATTTTTTGGGTAAAGTTTTACAAATGGTCAGATCATAGAAGCATTTCAGTGACATGTGATGATGCCAATTGATATAAGTTTGAATGAACCAGCCAAGCAAATCAAATTACTTTGAGGTTCAGTTGGTAAACCAATACGGCTCTTGTACCCAGAATGCTCAAATCTAATAGGTCAGTATTTGAAGAATGCCAGAAGATAATGTCTATCAATCGATACAACCATGCAACTACCATTTAAGCAAATGGGTAGTTCATGAGATTGAAATGGAGACATAGCTGTCATGCAAACATGAACAATTCATGGTATATGATTGGCAGTTTAAAAGAGGCAAAGACAGTGTACATGATACTAACAGATAGTTTAAATTTCCAATGTTTTTGTCCTTCGGGATGCAACTTCCCCTCTCGTTTATTTTTACCATTCCGGTCATTTCAGTACTTTCCCTTAATTTATTCTCTGTAGTTTATTGTCGTTTTCGGTAGTTACGCTGAACATAGAAGGGCTTTACGAAAAAATTGCATTCATTTATATCCTAGTCCCACACAGCTAGACTGGAATACAACATCACGTTAAAAATCAATACTAGTCTAGACGAGTCTTGATTTTTAACGTGATGTTGTATTCCAGTCTAGCTAGACTAGTATTGATTTTTAACGTGATGTTGTATTCCAGTCTAGCTAGACTAGTATTGATTTTTAACGTGATGTTGTATTCCAGTCTAGCTGTATAGGAATGTGATAGAAATGGTGTCTCCTCCGAAAAAATCACGAAGTTTCATAGATAAGTGGCCGACAGTTTATCCTTGGTTGATATATGATAAACATTTAAATAGTATGAAATACAGTCAGTGCGTGTCAGCGAGAAAAAGTAACCCATTCGCAACCAAAACAGGGTGTTTCAACTTTCAAAATAAGACTCCTGAGATCACGCTGAAGCCCTGAGTCCTTTTAAACTGCAAAATACATTTTAAAAGGGCATTCCAAAGATAATTTTCAGTAGGACCCTTAAACATTTCACAGCAGGGGGTTCCATCCCCACATGCAACTTCTAAACGAAAACCCTGGTTACAGTACCATTAAATGTTCTGATCATCCAGTATTTGTCCAGCGGCATGACATCACCAATGATGTCATTATGACATGATTATGCTGGATGTGACAGCAGCCATTTTACAAATATCGGGAAGCTAATGACGACAACCTGCAGCTTAAACTGATCATCTCATAAATAAATTGAAAGGCTGTTTTGACAAATTTGACTGACAACCTATTAGATTATAATAAAACTATCAATCGGTGGCATTTTATTGACAAGAAAATTGGCAACTATTTATATAAACCTGGATTTGTGAGGGTTAACATGAAAATTGGTGCCTTTTTTGAAAGTGACCCAGGCTGGAGTCAAGCTGGATTTATCCTGTCAGCACTTTAATGGTGAGTAATAAATATCAAAAGTAGCAGAGATATGTGTATCCAAATACTTTTATTCAAAATTGATATTTTGACAACTAGATTATTCCATAAAGAGCCACCTACATTTTGCAGCAGACGACAATTTCAAATTTTGCTGCTTTTCAAAAATAATAAAAATGGCATGAAAAATATTTTACTGACCTTCCAAGGCGGTACTTCTTTTGTGGATCTTTTATGTTTTTTCTGTCTTGTGTTTGTTATGCTTTTGTGCGCATCTGTTTATTTGTGCCTTGTGGTCACCTGCTGGGAAAGGGCTGACCTCTTGGCTCTCGTTTGTGGTGTCTTACTGTGAGTTTGTCACTTTCCCATTGGTATCCTGGGTCAGGTGTGGTACTTGATTGTATCGATTCCTGATCTTTGCACCCTTACTTACTATATTTCATGAGAATTGTCTGCTGGCAGACAATTCTCATGAAATATCATACCTTATTTCTTTTTCGAAAATTAGGAAAGATGTCGCAAAAGTTGTCATCTGCTGCAGTCCTGATTGGCGCTTTAAGAGTTAACTTTTAAATGTTAATACCATGAAAACTGGCACAACACGCATACATGTTCTTCAGCAGAAAGATGGACTTGTGAAGATATCAAGGAGTGATTTTGAAGAAGTCATAAGAAGTACCCCCAAGACATTGAGTGAGGAAGAGGTGGAATATTATGAGAAAGTTGCTAAAGAAAGTGACAACTTCATGTTTGGGTAAATAGCCTTCTTTCATTTGTTTCTTTGAGTACCAAATCCAAATTACTCGGACAGGAAAAGCATGTCAGACAAAATAGTTATAAAACAGCATGGACTGGGCCGCATAGGGCAGTCAGTAACGTGTCTGACAACAGATGCGAGTCTGACTGCAGATCCAGGTGTCGCGAGTTTGATCCTGGCCTGGTCCCATACTTTCGTGGAGATTGATCATGAAACAATTTCTACATTCATTCTCCTCCCTTCGGCTGAATCATTCAAGAAGGGTTGTTGTCAGTTACAATGGAAAGTATGTGCACAAAAAACTGGTTAACCGCTTTGTCAAGCTTGCCTAGGAAAAAGTGTAGTTAGATGAACTGACCGTCCCGCCATGACCATAGCTGTTGACTTGGGACGTTAAGCAACAAAACAAACAAACAAATAAAAATAGTGGAGCAATCTGATCAGGGACTATTTATTGGCTTTCTTCAATTATTTTTTTTTTTTGATAACTGGGATGGATTAGTCTAGATCATCAATTGGAAGGTTTTAGATCATGGAGTTCAGCACTAAAAGAGTTGAAATATCATTTTTCATAATATTATCTATTTTATTTAAATCTTTCCCCACTAGCGGCAATTATTGTCGTCTGCTGATAACCTTTGCAAACAGTTTGGACCCAGATCAGGACTGACCAAATGTTGATCCTGATCTGGATCCTAACTGTTTGACACAATGATAGTGTTTCTAAAATAATTTTTCCCAAAAAAAATTATTTTGGAAAAAAAAAGCAGCAGACGGGAAAAGAATGAAAAATCACCCATCTTTCAAAGAGTTAAACATCATATCTGTATCTTCTAAAGCCAAAATTTAAAAGAAATGGCAGAAATAGTCACAGGGTGTGCTTCAGCAAAAAAAAAGAAAAGAAAAAAGAATTTGATCCATCAAACAAAATTGTTGCCAGGCATCATGTCTTATTCACTATGGGAAAACTTTTCTAATCAGAATTTAATACAATTCAGCAGAATGGTCACTTGGGAGACTGGTAGAAAAACAGCTGAAGCAAATTTGATCCATCAAAAATATAGCTGCTTAAAGGGGCTGTTAGGTGGTTGTGATGGTGGTGTGTGTGGTGGTGGTTGGGGGCTGGTGATCCAAACTTTTAGATTATTAGATAAAGCCTACTAAAGAAATAAAATTGAGGTTGATCCTTACGTAGTCATGTTGCACAAATTTGACTGAATTTTCAGCCTTTTTTTTTAATTATTGAGACTTTTCAGATCAGGTGAGTGAGTGTGTATGTTGCCGGTTGAGCTATTTCTGAAGCAATGTAAATTTCAATCATTAACCTTTATCCTGCCAATTTCGTTGTTCTGAAAATGTTGTCTGCTTTTTACGTCTGCTGCATATATTCAAATGCATTCTAGAATAGTTTTACCTGGAGGCAAACACTATGAACCCTGATTACACTACTTCTTATGGAGCAATTTGATCTGGGTTTATTTTGTCTGCAACATAGGCTATGAAAGAACATAAGCAGAGGAGAAAGCAGAGGACAATCAAAGTGAGTGGCGGGAAAAGGATTAAGATTTTTTTAATCTTAGCAAACAATACCTTGTTACAATACTGGTTATGGGTTTCTACTATAAAATAAAGTGAAAAGAAGGTTAAAAAGAAACCAGCAGATCTAGATTTTGATTGATTGCAATTTATTCTGATACAGAAGGACAATGGTTTATAGATGAAAGGGAGGTAACTTAATATAGTGTTTATAAACACAGAAAAGGAAGTAACTCTTTCTGTGGTATTTTATTATACCCCGCCACTAAAGTGTGGCGAGGTATTATGTTATACCCTTCGGTGTCTGTCCGTCCGTCCGTCCGTCCGTCCGTCCGTCCGTCCGTCTGTCCGTCCGTCCGTCCGTCCGTCCGTGCTCACCATTTCCGATCGATAACTTGAGTATTTATTCACGGAATTTTTTCAAATTTTGCATACATATTGTTATCGGCGATGAGTGATATGGGATTGTTAATGGGCAAAATCCGTCCATTTTTAACGGAGTTACTGCCCTTTTTCGTATTGGAAAAATGGTTTCTGGCCTGTTATTCCTTTACTATTCATGATATCTGAATGAAACTTCACAGATATGTTGCACATCAAAGGTTACATATTGTGACTAAGTACCGTCACTCTGACCTTCCCAGTTTGTGAGTTATCCGCCCTTGATAGGTCTGAAAAAAGGTTTTTGACCTATTGTTCCTTTACTATGTGGAATATCTGAATATAACTTCACAGATATGTTTCACATCAAAGGTAACATATTGTGACTAAGAACCGTCACTCTTACCTTTCCCATTTGTGAGTTATCCGCCCTTGATTGAATTAAAAAATGTTTTTTACCCGTAGTTCCTTTACTATGTGGAATATTTAAATGAAACTTTACAGATATGTTTCACATCATAGGTTACATACTGTGACAAAGAACCATCACTCTTACCTTTCCAGTTCATGAGTTATCTGCCCTTGATTGATCTGAAAAATGGTTTTTGACCTGTAGTTCATTTACTATATGGAATATCTGAATGAAACTTCACAGATATGTTGATCATCAAAGGTTACATATTGTGACTAAGGATCTTCACTCTTACCTTTCCAGTTCATGAGTTATCCACCCTTGATTGATCTGAAAAATTGTTTTTGACCTTGTAGTTCATTTACTATATGGAATATCTGAATGAAACTTCACAGATATGTTGAACATCAAAGGTTACATATTTTTAGTAAGGACCGTCACCCTTACCTTTCCAGTTCATGAGTTATCCGCCCTTGATTGATCTGAAAAATGGTTTTTGACCTGTAGTTCATTTACTATATGGAGTATCTGAATGAAACTTCACAGATATGTTGACCATCAAAGGTTACATATTGTGACTAAGGACATCATATCACTGTCTATCTCAGTTCTGTTGCTATTTAGGCATTATATATCTCACAAAATAACTTTTGGTGCCCCCAGCAGTGGCGGGGTATTACGCAGTGCTTGCGGTGCTTTTATCTGTTCAAAGGGAGGTAACTGAGCCAGGGAAGGGCAGGGAAAGTGTAACAGTTCTACTTTCAGTAGGGAAAGGTTTGAAGTGACATTTATTGCCCAATAAAACGAAGGCCTTGCAGCTGTGTGGTAGTAATTGTCAATGTTTTAAATCATTCTCCCATATAAGTCCAGAAGACATATTGATAAGCTAAAACATTGTGAAACCACAAAATGAGTGGTCATATTAAAGTCGATGAGGGATGCCAGAAAGGGTGTTAAACTGTGGCGTGATGAATTGCAGTATCTGCATTAATGTTATTGTGTTTCTTTTATTGTTCATTAGCTCCTTAAACAATTGGCTGATTTACATTTTATAGACGTCAGGCGGTAATTTAAAAATTTGAAAAAATCTGTCTCGTAAACTTTAATGCCTATGATATAACAATGACAATTTTAATGTCAAATTATGAATTTTACGACGATTTTCCTACCAAAAATTTGCAGCAGACGACAATTTCAAATTTTGTCGATGCCTTAGGAAACAAAATAAGGCTTGATATAACATGTGAATCATCTGCTAGCAGATGATTCATATGAAATATCAAGCCTTACTTTGGACAATATTGAATAAAAAATGTCATAATTTGTCTTCTGCTGCAACTATGGCTGGCGCTTTAAAAGTTAATAGTAAAATATGAATTTTTACTACCATTTATTGAGCAAAGGAAGCCGACATGAAGATTATTTAAAGGTATGAACATTAAAGGTTTGAACTAGATGATACACGTGTGCAGTCTGCTTTGTGTATTTGACCTTAATTTTAAAGGATCTTTAAAGAAGACAGGACCTGACAGGGAAGATCCTATTAAGATGTCCATCCGGTTTTACAGACTCGACTGTGCCTTAGCTTTTACATGGAAGTTAAGTCCTTTGTCACATTATATGGCCTGCATTGGTCTGCTGTAGGTCTATCATTTAACTTGCAGCATTTTGAGCTTTTTTATTTAGAATAGATGCCCTTTTCAGTGGGTACAGAAATTTACATGCATGGGGGCCCATTAGTGCCATATCATGTTTGTTCTGAACATGTATTTTGTTGTTTATGGTGGATTTGGTCATTTAAACCAATCTTAATGCTTTCCCACCTAGCGGCAACTATTGTCGTCTGCTCATAGCCTTTGCAAATAGTTTGGACCCAGATCCGGCCCAGAATAACTGGATTCAAACATTCAGTATTATCAAAATATTGTTTGAAAAAGTAAAATTTTTGAAAAAAAATCTGCAGACAAACATAAGCAGATGAGAAAAGTCACTATTGGGGGGCTAAGGATTAATGTAAGGTTGCATGATCTTTTGATCTGGGAACATGTGAGTTTGACAGATAGCTTACAGTTGTAAATAATGTGTACATGACCATGCTTATTTTTGTAGCTAAAGCATAGGTGGCCAGCATAGGTTCTGATGAGCCTGGGCATACACACAGTCTCACTGGAGCCTTTTAGGTTCACACACACAAAGTACAGTGAAACCTGTCTTAAGCAGCCACTCAGTAATGGACAAAACAAAGGTTGTAAAGACAAGTGGTAGCTTAGTGCAGGTCAAAAGTGTTGCAGAATTCTGCAATACTTTTGACCTGCATTAAGTGATTATCGGTCTTGAAAACATATTTTTGGGTCTTTTTTGAGTGACCGCTTAAGACAGGTTTTACTGTATAGAAGTAAGCTTGTAGAATAGTAAACATAGCAAATATTAGATATCTAACCCTGCTTTAATTCTTTGCATGCTGGGTAATTTTGCATGCCTTTTTGTTATCTGCTGATTTTTTTGCAATACTATTATAAGGAGCATTATTATGGGGAGCATATTCTTTCCATTGATAGTAGTCCCTATGAGAATAGAATATAACTTAAAAGGGCATTAAATTAAGAAACCGCCAAAATTAAACTACGCCAATATGTCAGTCTTTAAAAAACGCCAAAATTTTGATGGCGCGAATATCAAGTGGTTTACAGTACTCTTTTCTGAGGACACAGATGGCAACAGGTGTTGTGTTTCATCTTCTAATGAGCTATAAATGGTCGCAACTTCATCAGTCTTAAATTTCGGAAGAAAAACAACAAACGCTGTTAAATAACATGATTTATGCTATTTGCTACTTTTATTGCTTCTTACATTAAAGTGTGGGCATTAAATAAGTACATTTTTACCCAAGATTTTAATGTTACAGTAAAACCTGTGTAAAAGGGCCACTCAAAAATAGACAAAACAAAGATCTTAATCACAAATGGTAGCTTAATGAAGGGTCGAAAGTATTGCAGAATGCTCCCCTTGGAGCATTCTGCAATACTTTCGACCTGCATTAATGTAAGCGATAATTGGTATTGAAAACCAATTTTCTGTCTTTTTGAAAGTGGCCGCTTTACACATGTTTTACTGTAATTTACTTAACCCTTTCCTTGCTAGCAGCGACTTTTATCATCTGTTAATAACCTTTGCAAACAGTCTGGAGACAGATCAGGACCAACAGAAAGTCAGTTTGCAACTCTATTAGGGTTCCTGAAAGATTTTTGTGCAAAAAATTGATTTTGAAAGAAGTCATCAGCATGAAAAATTACCCATCATGCAAAGAGTTAAAATGCAACATTTTATGTCTGCTCACTGAAGAGGAGAGGGATGTTTTTGCTATGGATCCCTTTGGAGTCGGCATGGAAGTCAGCATTAGCATCAGCGAGACTGTTTGAGATGTGTCAAGTACCATTTGGAGGCACTTAAACAAATTTGCTTGGATTTAACATTGGAGCATGATAAAAAGTTGAATAGTTTTGGTGACCTTGACCTAATTTTCAAGGTCACTGTTGCATTTTAATGCCAAATTTAAGCCAAAACTTGCTTGTGTGCTCCTTATCTCCTAAACCATTGTTTGCTGCATATATTCAAGTGCATTTCAGACTAGATTTTTTCAAAGAAGCAAACAATATGAACCCTGATCAGACTGCTCCTAAGGGGAGCAGTCTGATCTGGTCCATATTGTTTGCAATATCTGCTACCTAAGAACAGAAGCAGACAAGAAGAGAAGACGGCAAAAGTTGTGACTGGCGGGAAAATTGGTAACAACTAGAAGATTCCATTTAGAAATTCAGCAAATAAAGATCTAACTTCTTTTCAGGTTTTACGAGGTTCCCTAAAAGCATAGAAGCAAACAATATGAACCCTGATCAGACTGCTCCTAAGGGAGCAGTCTGATCTGGGTCCATATTGTTTCTATATCTGCTACTTAAGTACAGAAGCAGATGAGAGGGGCAGACGAGAGGTGCAGATGACAAAAGTCATGATTGGAAGAAAAAGGGTTTTTGTTTGTTTATTTGGTTTGATTCTTTACGTCCAATCAACAATCTTTCAATTATAAAGGGAGGGGCTCTTCCTGGGTTGAACCAGTACTAAGCTAGGATTAATGTGTCGTGATCAAGGAAACTACGCAGTGACATTGGTGAGGCTAGAACCCGCGGCCCCTCTGTCTCCAAACAGGAAAAGGGATAACAACTAGAAGGTTCCATTTAGAAATTCAGCAAATAAAGATCTTAACTTTACTTTTTCAGGATGCCGCGGTTCCCTAAACCGGGTGAGAGGCAAGGTGGATATAAGATGGGACAGTTCATGGATGAGAGAGAGGAGGTTCTCTATGGCAACAACAAGACACCAAGTCAAGATGGACAAGATTACAAATTTGATGAGGATGATGATGACCTTTACTCTTAGCATACCATAGTTATTCAGCTATAAGACTATAAGGAGATGTCCTGTTAAGGTGTGAAATCTCCCAAAAAGTCATTTGTGAAAAAGGCAAATTTTCAAACTGTGATTTTTGCTATAATTTTTGTGACTATGAATGGACACACATATAAATGATTGAAAAACATCACAGCTTGAAAATTTGACTTTCACAGGTGACTTTTAGGGAGATAACACACCTTAACAGGACATTTCCTTTGTTTGTTTTGATGCTTTACATCCCAGTCAACAATTTTTCACTCATGTCAGGATGATTTCCTGTCTTCCTGGGTTGAACCAGTACTAAGCAGTGGATAAAGCGTCTTGTTCAAGGACACAACACAGTGACTCTGCCGGCGGTGTGTCTCGAACTTGCAACCCTTCTATCCACAGTCTAACTCTATCACAATTTGTGTGAGAGTGGGATAGAAAAATCCGTGGAACAGATTTTTCTATTCCATCCTCATACAAATAATGGATTATTTTTCCTTCACATGATTCAAATCCACATTTTTATTTTAAAATAAACTCCAAGATGTTCTTGAATATGCTGAGAAGCCTGAGATGCAAAAGTACATGATGACATCACTTTGACACAACAATGACTTCACTTGATGACCATGTGCATGAGTTCTAATACAATCAAATGTACAGCCCTCACATGACAGCCTAGGTTACCAAATTTCAAATGTTGCATCAACAGGTGGGCAAACCATGCATGCTGGGGATTTTAATTTTTATCATTAATGATTTTATTTGTGTTGATGCTTTACTTACCAGTCAACAATTTTTCAATCATGTCGGGGCATTTTCCTAGGTTGGATCAGTATTAACCCTTAAAGCGCCAATCACGACTGCAGCAGACAACAAATTTTGCAACATCTTTCCTAATTTTTGGAAGAAATAAGGAATGATATTTCATGAGAATCCTATGCAAACAAACGATTCTCATGAAATAGCATGCCTTATTTGTTATTTTTGAAAAAGCAGCAAAATTTGAAACTGTCATCTGCTGCAAATTATAGGTGGCGCTTTATGGATTAAGCAGAGGATAAAGACAGTCTCCAGTAAGTCACAATCTAGCTACCCCTCGAACTCAAGTCTAATGCTCTACCACTGAGCTGCTCATGTGAGGGGGTTCATTTAACCCTTAACGTGTCAAGAAAAAATGCATCTGAAAAATGACGTCTGCTTAAGTCATCTGCTGCAAATAATTGCCTAACATTACTGATGAATGAAGTATAGAAGCAAACCTATAGGAGCAGTCTGATCTGGGTCCACACTGTTTGCCATAAAGGCTTCTTAAACATTTCAGCAGATGAGAAAAGCAGACGACTTTTGTTGCGATTGGAGCTTTAAGGGTTAAGCACCAGAACCTTTTGACAGGAAGTATTTAACCCTTATCCTGCTGATAGTTTTTGTCCAGAAAATATTGTTTGCATACTACATCTGCTGCATATATTCATATGCCCTCCAGACTAATTTTATCATTGAAGCAAACACTATGACCCCGGATCAGACTGCTCCTAAAGGCCCTGTCACACCAAGCCGCATTTCCACTAAGTTGGCATGGGGTTGATTTGATTTTCAAAAGTTCAGGATTTTGGAAATTTTGAACTTTCACCCATGTATATATTATTTACAGACTAACTCTTTTTAGCTCAAACTCCTGAGAAATCAAAGTGAAAATTCTGGTCCCCTGCACTTGAAGATAACATACATTGTCTGTGCATCTTTTTAAAAGCTGTGATATCCATTATTTACAAGTTTTTATTTACTGTTATATTTTAGAAATAACTTAATATTATATACAATATTGTAAAGATTTTTGTCATGTTGTATATTCCCCGCCTAACCTGCTGAGCATGTTTTCTGCAGTCATTCTTTAACTCTTAGCCCGCTAGTGGTGATTTTTGTTGTCTGCTGATAGCATGTGCAAACAGTTTGTGCATTATCAAGAGGCCTGATCTGGATTCAAACTGTTTGACACTCAGCTGGTATTCCAGATTTTTTTTTTGTTGAAAGCTTGATTTTAAAGAAACAAGAGGGCACCAGGGCCCTGGATCGCTCACCTGAGTCCTGGCACATGAGTAGATGATGTATTGGCATGTGGCAAAGGATATATGATGATATGATTTCTATTTTTAGCTCTGGAAGCCATGTTGTTCAGCCAAGCTTAACCTTCTTATCAATTTTGGTAGAGGGCAACATGAGGACCATTTCTGTGAAATTATTTTGATTTTGAACCAGTGGTTTAGGAGATTTGATTTGAAGATATTTCTTATCTAGAGCTCTGACAACCCCTTTTTTGGCAGAGCAAAACCATTTGAGCAATTTTGGTTGAGGGCATCATGAGTAACATTTCTGTGAAATTATTTTAGATTTGATCCAGTGGTTCAGAAGATGTCAATTAAAGATAGTTCTCATCTAGAGCGCTGGCTGACCCTGTATTAAACTGTTTGTGCAATTTTGATAGAAGCCACCATGAGGAACAATTCTATGAAATTATTTTGAATTTGAAACAGTGGTTCAGGAGGAAATATCATTAAAAGACATTTTTTATCTAGAGCTCAGGCAGTCCCTTTGTTCCTTGGATCATTTGTGCAATTTTGGTAGAAGGCATGAGAAACAATTCTAGGAAATTATTTTGAACTTGGACCAGTGGTTCAGATGTCATTTAAAGATATTTCTTATCTGGAGCTCTGTCGGCCCTTTTGTTCAGTGGAGCAGAACCATTTGAGCAATTTTGGTATAGGGCATTATGAGGAACAATTCTTTGAAATTATTTTGAATTTGGACCAGTTGTTCAGGAGGAAATGTCATTAAAAGACTTTCTTATCTAGAGCTCTGGCAGCCCCTTTGTTCGGTGGAGCAGAACCATTTGTACAATTTTGGTAGAAGGCATCATGAGGAACAATGCTGTGAAATTATTTTGAATTTGGACCAGTGGTTCAGATGTCATTTAAAGACATTTCTTATCTGGAGCTTTGGCTGCCCTTTTGATCAGTGGAGCCAATCCATTTGTGCAACTTGGTAGAGGGTATCAAGAACAATTCTGTGAAATTATTTTGAATTTGGACCAGTTGTTCAGGAGGAGATGTCATTTAAAATATTTCTTATCTGGACCTCTTGCGGCCTGTTTGTTCGGTGGAGCAAAACCATTAATGCAATTTTAGTAGAGGGCATTATGGGGAACCTTCATGTGAAGTTATTTTAAATTTGGACCAGTGGTTCAGATGTTGTTTAAAGAAATAATTATGGATGGGGGGAGGAAGACCGATCACAATAGCCAGCATGCAAAGTGTTCAGGATCAGTGATATGCAAAAACTGACAATCTTTCACAAGGACCTGTAATTGGGAAAATAAGTCCATAGAGAAGTAAACTTAGAAACACAGTCATCTTTGATTTTGGTGGAGCAAATTAGATTATTGGAGTGGGTGAAAAAACAATAAATATCTTATTGGACACACGGTTGTTTGCTGTAATGTAAATGTGATTTATACTATTCAGCTATTCGGTCACTGTATCTCCACGTGGTATGCAATATCCCGGCTTCTTGTTAAGCTAATGGAGATAGGAACCAGTTGGAGGCGTGGCTAGACAGTGACCCAATAGTCGAATGATACTGCATCTATTCTTTAATCTCTTCTCTGAGATCATACTACATATTAGGCTATTATCTAGGATTGTGATATTTCCTGGTTGTATTGGCCAATTTTATCTGAATAACATTTTCCTTTCTTGGGTTTTGTAATGGGCTATTAATCATAATACAGTGAAACCTGTCCTAAGCGGCCACTCAAAAAGAAGATCAAAAACTGGTTTTCAAGACAAATTATTGCTAAATGCAGATCAAAAGTATTGCAGAATGCTCCAAAAGAGCATTCTGCAATACTTTTGACCTTCATTAAGCTACCATTTGTCTTTAAGACTTTTGTTTTGTCTATTTTTGAGTGGCCGCTTAAGACAGGTTTTACTGTACACATAATGGTGGCCTAGGCTGCTGTCCATTCTAAGATGGCGATTGTTGTTGTTGCTCCCATGTGTGTGTGGGGGGGTTTTGTGTTGGTACATTTTTTTTATGGTGCAGGCCCCCAGTTAAGAGTGTGTAACAGAATGTTATTTTCTTATTTCTCAACCAAAACATATGTTGGGAGCGCAGTGGCTCAGTGGTAGAGTGCTTGACTCGAGACCGAAGGGTAGCGGGTTCGAGCCTCACCGGCGTCACTGCGTTGTGGTCCTTGAGCAAGACACATTTATCCTAGCTTAGTACTGGTTAAACCCAGGAAGAACCGTCCCGCATAACTGAAAGATTGTTGAGTGGACGTTAAGAAACAAATCAAACAAACAAACAAAACAGATGTTGTGGGTACTCAAAAGAACTGTCTCGATGAGACGGTTCTTTTGAGCACCCAAAACACATGTTTAAACTGATGGGTAAGAAAATAATCACAATTTTACGCTAAAAAATTTTGCTTAACTGGCCCTATGGTGGTGTGGT
The DNA here is from genome assembly GCA_964019695.1 of Loripinus fragilis. NCBI lineage: Eukaryota > Metazoa > Mollusca > Bivalvia > Lucinida > Lucinidae > Loripinus > Loripinus fragilis. Next base: position 36,036,911 of record OZ026518.1, read on the forward strand.
TCTTGGTGCCCTTTCTAGTTTAGCAATCATCTTGCCAAGGGACGAGAGAGTGGGATGCTTTACTTTAATTGTCTGTCTGTGTTCTGTTCATACTCTGTTGTATGATAACAGATAGTGCAGACCCTGATATGATGCTATAATTTGCTGCATCTCATCTGTGTCTACAGCTCTCTAATATTCCAATTTTGGGATGCTATGCTTAATTGGAGTCATGTATAACAACCCTGACTTCCAATTTGGAGACAAAGCAAGACTCGGAACATATTGGCTATGTTACAAAATGTGAAAGCTTGAAAACTTGGATATAACACAAATTACAAGAAGAATTTTTTAAAGTTTTCCTTATCATGATAAGCCACATCCCCTGGAGGCCATGATTTTTGACGAATCAAAGGATCATTGACACTTGCTATGGGTAAATGCCTATGGATTTTAGTAAAAATAAAAGTTTGTCAATCGTCCCTTTCTTCATCTTGAAGCTACCCTGACCTGAGTACTTAATGGCTGTGAAATCCGTTTTCGATATTAAATGCTTTAAAGATGTAAAATTTGGGGTAGAACAATCAGTTTTACATTAAGATATATAGGAATCCGAAATTTTTTTTTAAAATATCATTCCCCCCCGTGTGCCAGCAAAAGCTTTTGCATGTATATGTGTTACCATATTTTACACATTGTATGAAACTGGCTTGCTGGCACAAGGGGGGGAAAGATGTTCAGCAGCCCAAAAACCCAGGGCCTAAGCCCATAAAATGCCTTTTCTACCAAATAAGAAACTAATGACAGTAATGAAGTTCTCTAGAACCAACCTCCTAAATTGCTTTGTATTCTGTGCTACTTTAATATAAAGTACTTAAAGAATAAAAGTAGAATTAGCAAGGTTTTATGCATTTTTTCATAAGAAAAAATCTCCCTGCTATTGAATGACACATTTTTTGCAAACGTCCTGTACTTATCTTTTTGCATGCTATGGAATTGTTCATGTTTTTATTTACGTCTGCTGACTTTCTTCAAAATTAAGTTTTTAAAAATAAACCACCCAGGACCACCATCAGAGTATCATACAGTTTGGATCCAGATCAAGATCCACATTCTATTGGTCTTCATCTGGGTTCAAACTGTAGCAAAAGGCTATTGGCAGACGACAAAATTATCCACTGGCATGCAGAGAGCTATAACAGGTAAATACTTTAGTGTACAATATATTGTCTCATATAGGGATATACATGTACATGCATCATGTATACCATAGATATTAGGACACTTTAAATACATTCAACATGCTATGCCTTTTAAACAAAGTAAAAGTAAGTTTCAAAGGATCTAGTTAGAATCAATTTTACTTTCCAATGCTTAATGGGACACTTTCATTCCTTCAAAAATATTTAATTCTTTTGTTGAGCTTTCAGTTTTGTATTATTTACGGTACATGTAGTCAAAATGTACAGGTAACTGCTAAATTACCTCCCCAAAATCATTTTATTACAAAACATTTTGTTTTTAAAACAATTTCATCAATTATCGTGATTCGTTAATACTCTGCATATGGTATGTTCAATAGATATCACCATGCCTACCAAATAAATCAAGAAAACGTGCAGGAATCACTTTTTAAAGCACTTTTTATTTTCATGAAATTTCAGACCCCCTCCCCTTTCTACCCGCCATAACTCTCGAGTGCGTAGGAATTTTGAAAATATTTTGCTAGCTGGCTCTTGCCATTAGATTCACCTATTGCACTGATACTACATGCACCGCACTAGAAGCTCAAAAGCAGCGTTCTGGGAATCAGAAAAATAGGCGTATAAGGCCCAAACCGTCAATGATCCTTTTGTTTTAGCTATTTTTGTAGTGAGTCACCCAGGCAACATTCCTTTAAAGTTTAGTCAAAATTGGCCCAGTTGTAGAGGAGTTGTCATTTAAAGCAAATTGTTGACGACTGATCCCAATAGCTCACTTTGAGCACAGCTAAAAACAATATGGCCCCGATCTTCCATACTTGGGACATAAAAAGCACAAACATCTTAATGGAGATTATAGAGAGGATAAAAAAGAAAAGTTTAAGACGTAGTTTACTTGAACTTTTTTATTGTTTTATTATTTTGAATTATTAATGCCCTGAATTGGGCCAGCCCCTTCCAGGGTGAAAATCCATTTGGTTCAAACCCTGGTCAGGGCACATAATAAACTGTGTCTGTACAACAATGAGTATTGTTTATACAAAAGCAGTGCCCCAGGTTTCCTGTTACCATGGAGATAAACAATGCTACCATGGAAATAAATAATCGTCATGTTGCCATGGAGGTAATAATAATTTATTTGTTACCATAAAGGTAACTATTGTCTAAAGGATAACAGAAAGCAGTTAAGATAGATTTTAGGAGGGTTTTTTGTTTTGTTTGTTAACCCTTTGTATACTTGCAACTACCAATATCCTTATTTTGTGCACAAATAATTATTACATCCATGGCACACTTATTCTTGGGAGATTCATTTGAATACTTTATTATACCTGAGGCCCTGCTACAGGGGGAAAACATCACAGGTTTTACTGGCCTTCAGTTCACGAGGCAATGACAACTCTCTGCACAATCATTCATGTTCACCATCAGTTTATTTGACAGTATTGATTAGTATAATCCTGGTACACGGCACCAAAATATTCAAATTTCATTAAAAACATGATAAACAATAAAATGTCAAGGTTCTTTTTTTTTTTTTTACAAAAGCTTGGATATTTTCTGGATTCATATTTTGTTTAGATCGTTACAGATTGAATAGACCCAAGATGCATAAACAGGCAAACAACCATTGCTGCCATATATATTTCTAAATGAGCGGTGGCATGAGATTTCCAAAAATGTGGGACTGACAAAGGCTCAGACCAGCCTGCGCATATGCGCAGTCTGATCAGAGCCTTTGCTTGTTACATGAATATTCTATGACTGTTAAGCTACTGACCTAACAGCATTTGGAGTTTCTATCCTTAAAAGGAGGCTGCAGTCTACACCTGTCAAAATGCCACATTTTTGGAAATCACGTGTCGCGGCTCAAATAAAAGAGTATTGTGAACATGATACATGAATGATCAGTACCTGGTTGCCATTGCTCTCTACCACTGATGAGGTCAACACAGGGGGTGAAACATGTCCTGGTTTTGCGGTGATTTTTTAGAATTTGCCAAATATAATTTCTTTGCATAGTAGTTATATTTCCATTAGATAATTACATGGAGATTGTTTTGGTCTATTTTTAACCACAAAAAGCATCTTGAAATCTTGTTTGTCTTAAAAACTGCAATTTGCAGGTTTTCAAAGCATCCAAGATTTCAAGGTGATTTTTGTGGTCACCCATTTTTTCCAGCTAACAAATGGCCAAATACCATCGATACATAATACTAAATACACTAGGTAAAATATGATAATATCTATGCAATGTTACTTAGACAAAAATTAAAAAGAAAAGACCACAAAACAAAAATACATAGCACCCCCTGCCAAATGGGTACAACAAAGGAGACAGAAACTAACTGTCAACCTCATTATGTTTGTCTCCTCTACTGTACCCCATCTCTCAAACTAATTATAGCTCTAAATAAGGGTACAATAAATTTTCAAAACTGCTGCCTGCCAAAAAGGCCTGGACAAACAGTGCCGACATTTTGAAGAATTTTGTAAATACCAGCCCTTATAACCAAGGTTGAGAACAGAAAGAAAAGCATTTGAAATTTTAGAATATTTGCCATACAGAAAATATCTGAAAATTTTGAACTCTTTTCTCGTACTATTATATTAAAGCATTTTTTTTTATTCATGTCTTTGATTCAATAACTGGTTGTCGGAGTAGCAAACAATGCAGAACCTGATTAGACGGCTCCTCCAGAAGCAGTCTGATCTAGGTGTGCATTGTTTTTCTAGGCCTTTTTGCAATGTAACACATTTTTAAAATTTCACAATGTATTTACCGTTGCCCTGTATTTCCCTACTGTTTGTTTGCTTTTTGCATTTGCATTCCATGAAAAAAACAAATTTCCATTAAACAAGAAAATGCGCTTCTTATTTAGAGCTATATTTGCCTAACATTCACTACCAAAAACTGAAACAGTCAAGAAGTGTCCCAAGATTTCAGAAAAAGCCTGCAATTTCGCCTAGGCTGATCAGGGACAATTTGTTCATGTTGTTGCTTTTATTTCTATAGATCCCAAACTGACCTTAGTAAAAATTTACTTCCTTTTGTCGTGATTTGGAGGGGATCCCCTACCTGTGATTTGAAAGTTTGGCCAAAATTGATGGTTACCTTAGTAAAATTCCATGGGTGAGAATCAAAATCCTGAACTTTTTAAAATCAAATCTTAAAACTTGCAGTATGCCTTCAAATATCAACTATTTCAAGTTTAAATGGTCAATTGTCTTTATATAAACTGAAACTAAATCAGAAAAGCTATTATTATCAGCAGAATTTGGCATTTTGAGGCTGACTTTCTATGGAAAGTCAGCCTCAAAATTCTGAATTCAGGAATTATCCTGAAAACTTTCACCCCATGAAATTCTGATAATTCTGTGTGAAAAAAAATTTGGAGTCGCAACATGACAGTTATATTCAAATCTTTGTGACGAGGTGTGTTATAAAAGGATACATCTTGACTGTATTCACTTCTCATTTAACAACTGAGGTATTTCATGTTTAGCTATTTCAAAACATATAAAACAAAATTCTATAAAACATTTTCACATTGGATCAGTCATTCTGTTCAACTCCTGCTACAGGAAAGGACACTTAATGCATATGTAACTTATAATGGCTAAAATCAGCTATACAGTCCTAAAATTTGAACAGTTTTCACTTTCAATTGAAAACTTATCAAGACTTTAATTCAATAGTCAACTCTGTGTTTAATGGTGACTCCTAAGTGAGTAATTTGGCAAACAGTGAAGACCCAAAGGAAATGCCATATAATGCATCATTTCATCAGGATCTACACTGTTTGCTACTAAAGGCAAAAACAAAAATTTAGTTTTCTTATATCTCAATCAAAATATTTGTTGTGGGGCACCCAAAAGAACAATAGAACAATCTCATTGAGATGGTTCTATTGAGTACCCTAAACAAATGTTCAAATGGATGAATAAGAAAATATTTACAATTTTAAGCTTAAATTTTCGCCTAGCTAGACCTTTGGTAGGCTAAGACGAGATTGGATATTGGGGCAATTGGATGATCCACTTGCAAGGACTCGGAGGAATATCCCCAGTTAGCGGGGTGATTCCAATGTGTATGGGCAGCATTATGTTTTAACACAAAAAAATGAAAATACTCCAAAGTACATCAAATACTACCCTGAACAATTCCACAATAAAAATGTCAGCTGGGGTTAAACATATGAGCCAATACGAGAGACATCACCTTCGAGCATGTTCATAGAAGGTCCTGATTAGATCTGGGTTTTTACTGTCAGATAATAAAGAAGATGCAAAATGAAGATCGTATTAATCCTGATCTCTTTGCATGATGGGTAATTTTTCATGCCTTTGTTGTCGTCTGCTGACTTTTTCCAAAATTAACTTTAAAAGAAATTCTTTCAGGAACACTTAAAGTGGCAAACAGTTTGGATCCAGCTCAGGACCGACGTGTCGGTCCTGATCTGCATCCAAACTGTATGCAAAGGTTGTGAGCAGACAACAATTTTCCCTGCTAGCAAGGAGAGTTGAAGGCACACATAAAATCTGCAGCAGATGACATTTTAAATTTCGGCTGTTTCTTTAACAAAACAAATATGGCTGGATATTTCATCATCTGCTAGTTTAAATTAACGATGGTCTATTCAGGGGGATCGATATGTCCTGATGGTTCCTGCATGCTCGAAGGTGCGTTGGCACGCATTGTTGCTCGTATGACAATGAGGTGAACTCGATCGAGAACTACTTCTGAGGTAAATATACATGAATGCTTAGGACTGATTAAGATTTCATATACTGAAGTACCTGAGTTGAAACCTATTTACAACTTGGCTATCATAAATAATCTTTGGTAATTGGACAAAACATGACCCTGTATGATATGATAAAACATTTGTAACATGGAGTACTGAGCATTTCCGAGAATGTGAATATGCTAGAGCAGAAAAAAGAACATGCGCATAGGTCTTACCCCGTCTAGGTAAACCAAAATTTTGAGTTTTAACAAATGTTTTGGGTGCTCAAAAGAACTGTCTCATTGAGACGGTACTTTAGAGTACCCACAACATATGTTTTGGTTGAGAAATAAGAAAAATTATTTTTAATTACGCACTCTTATTCTAGAGGCCTGCTTACCTCAAAAACATGCTGGGAAATCTTTCCTATTTTGCCGTCTGCTGATTTTTCTTTAAATTGATTTCTTTAAACAATTCTTTTAGGAACACCAGAGTGTCAAACAGTTTGGATCCAGATCAGGTCCAACATTTTGTTGGGCCTGATCTGGGTCCAAAATGTTTTCAAAGGTTTTCAGCAGACAGTAAAGTCACCCTTTATGGGTAAAGAGCTTATTGTCTCTAAACCCCTGTATGATTTTCATGTTTGCTACTTTTTGATATTGGAGGCCTTGGTAAATTTCAAGCTAAATATATGAAAAACATTTTAGTTACAAATGGATTTTATGAGGAAATGCTCAGTATCAATTTGCATTATAACTATAATTAACTTTAATACTGGGACACTGCAGACCATTCTTTACTCTCTGGTCAAATGTTTGTTTGTGTTGATGCTTTACTTACCAATCAACAATTTTTCGGTCATTTCGGGATGATTCCTGGGTTGAACCAGTACTAAGCAGAGAATAAGCTGTCTTGCTCAAGGATACAGCAAAGTACCTCCAGTGAGGCTTGAACCAGTGACTGCTCGATCCCAAGTCAAATGTTTTGCTGAAAGAATGGCAAATAGTGTAAACTCTGATCAGGCCTAACACTGTTTGAATGTGCATCTCATCCCAGTATTATGTTAATTATAGTCTGTATCTACCCTTAATACTCTGATAGATAGGGTTCAGCAAATATTGTAAACCCAGATCAGACTGCTCCTGAGGTAGCAAGCTGATCAGGTTTTCACTGTTTGCTACCTTGTGAAATGAACTTGCTCAAATTTTAGGACAACTAGGATGAGCAGGCCACGTATCTGAATTTTTAGGGTATATACATTATGTCATGGCTGGTGCAACATACGACTTATTGTACCATTTATTCACATGTAACACAAAATGGGAAAACTGTATAAAACAATATAGTAAAACCTGTGTAAAACGGCCACTCAAAATAGAACAAAAAAGGTCTTATTGACAAATGGTAGCTTAATGAAGGTCCAAAAAATTGCAGAATGCTCCCCTTGGAGCATTCTGCAATACTTTTGACCTGCATTTAGCGATAATTGGTCTTGAAAACCAATTTTTAGTCTTTTTGAGAATGGCCGTTTTACACAGGTTTTACTGTAATGTACTTCATGAAAAAGAACAATACAAAGCTACCGTGGGACAGCATTGCCAGAACTTTCAGCACAGTTTTAGAGTACTGCCTTTAAGTTTTGGCTCAAGACACAAAATGTGACAGATGTTTCTGACATACAGAGCAAACCATAAAGAATGAGGTAAACTTATGCAAATCAGAAAGGGGCTCATTTTGAACCCCTTGTAATGCTTTGCCGACATGCTGGCTGATCTTGGCCAACCCTGTCAGTACATGCAAAAAATATACTTCTATGCTATGGCTGAAATTCGTTGTTCAATAAAAAATAACGGTGGGAAAAATTCACAATAGCAGGACATACATGTACAATATAACAATGAAACTGCAGGAAAATTACATATATTAAAGCAAAATTACTTAAAATGTGTATCAAAATTTGAGTATTTAAAGTTCAGCACATTTATTTGATTTTTGCATAGTTTAAGTATTTTCTGGCACTTTCTGGATATATAGAACAAAAATGTCTGGGTTTGGAAGACTTTAAAGAACATGAGGAAGACATGATTTGTTGCACATGTACCATTTTTATCTCAATAAGCTTAGAAAGCTATCATGTTTGCTATACCCTATGGCATTCAAAATAGAGAAAGCATTCAAAAGAATACTATCAATGTTCAGGATGTTTGCTAATTTCAGCACTGGCAGAAATTACTATGTTCAGCTGTGACAATATTATAGGTCAGATAAAAAAAACATCGTAACTCTTTACTTTCCAGTTTCGTCTGCTGAAAACCATTGCAAACAGTTTGGACCTAGATCAGGCCTGACATTTTGTCAGGCCTGATCTGGGTCCAATCTGTTTGACATAATGATAGTATTTCTGAAAGTTCATTTGAAAAAAATCAGCAGACCACAAAAAGTCGGAAAATTTTTCCCATGTATTGAGTTAATCCTGGCAAATACAAGAAACTGCAGCACTCCCTTTGTATATACAAATCATTTCAATGGACATTTATCAGCACTTCAATGGATTTACATATCACTAAACAGTTTTCTGCTATCCCCACCCCCTTTAATCCCTACCCACCCCTGTCATTCCCAAGTTTCCCTGACTTTCAACTTCATATAACATTCAAAATTCATAAACTAACAATCGTATCTACAAACCTATATTACATCTGTAGGTAAAAAATATAAACATCGCAAATCTAACAAACTTCAATGACATATAGTTACAATGCTATGATGAGACATAAACAGGGGGAATTTGCTTTTAACTAACTACATGATAGGCCTGTGTTACTCTGACACTATAACAGGAAGTTTTTTAATATTGCGAGTAATGGAGAATCATGATTTTACAATTTTACAGAAGGACTCATGATTTTAGAAATTTCATGGAAAATCATTATAGAATTTTCCATGGGGAACGATGATTTTAGAATTTTCATGAAGAATCATTTTAGAAATTTCATGGAGTCATAATTTAAGAAATTTCATGGAGAATCATGATTTTAGAATTTCCATGGAGAATCATGATTTTAGAAATTTCATGAGAAATGATTTTAAAATTTTCCATGGAGAATCATGATTTTAGAAGTTTCATGAGAAATGATTTTAGAATTTTACATGGGGAATCATGATTTCAGAATTTTACATGGGATCACAATTTCAGAATTTTATATAAGGAATCAGGATTTTAGAAATTTCATGGAGAATCATTAATAAGGAACTGATTCTACATTTCTTATGTTTTGACTAACATCAGGACAGACCCATATTAACACAATGCAGAAGTAAGGCAATTATTTCTTGGCTTCAAAAGTATATAATTTTACAAAGAAATTTAAAGAAAATGACACCACATTCTATCATTAATTTCCCCTGTCTATGCCTAATCTAAATGGATGGGTGACCGAAATATAATATAGAACTAAGAACAGAGAATTATTTCCTATTGGATGACTTTCTTTTTGAGAATAATATTCTTACAGGAAATAATTCTCTGATACAGTTGAATTGATCAAGATTGTTACGAAAACTGAGTACATGTCACTGGCTTTATTTATAGTTAACTCTTTGCCTACTGGGTAATTTTGCATGCTTTTTTGTCGTCTGCTGATTTTTTCAAAGTCAACTTTTTCGAAAAATTCTTTCAGGAATACCTCCAAACTGTTTGCAAAGGTTATCAGTAGACGACACTAGTAGGCATAGAGTTAAAATGTTCCTTTTTGTTATCAAAACAGGCTGATATTCGTGTTGACAAACTTCATTTTGATATGTTTCTACTCAGAATGGCTGAATATCTCTTGAGGGTTTTACCATTGTGCTTGTAATATGTGTTTTAGAGAGGTAGTCGAACAAATGGTTATAGATCAAGGACTATATAGCCCTGGACGCGAGAAAACCTGTCTTCGGGGGTTTGCAAACAATAAAGGCGCAGACCAGCCTGCGCATTCACCCAGTCTGATCAGCGCCTTTGTTATTCACTTATTGGAAAGTATCATATCTAAATTTGCTACCAGCGAATTTCAATATTCTAGCTAGTCTCTGTAGCTGAGGAGATAGGTTTGATTCTCATTTTGTCGGAAACCCCAAAGACAGGTTTTGTCATATTGAGGCCCATATGGTTGCTTGCCATCTTGTTAGGGGAATTAGTGAAAATGATGGGTTGTTGTTCTTAATATCTGCAACTGCTGGTCAGTTTGTTGTTTTGTCTTTGTTTTTGTTGTTGTTTTTACCCTTTCTTGCGAAAGAATATCAAAATTTGGTGCTATTTAAGGTTTAATAAACCAAACATAGAAAAAAATATTTTTCGTCTTACTCTGTATAGAATTGTATGTTGTCATTATACAATATACAATGATAATCATTTTCCTTTGAATAAATTTTCAAAGAAAAGATATAGCATACAGCTGAGTATGTAGTGAAATTTGTCAACAACTTATATTGTCCTATCATATGATAAATACAGTAAAATCTCGTTAATTCAAAGTTGACAGGACCAGATTTTTTTCATAGAATTAGGCATTGTAGAATATATAACCCATAAAAGTTTATTTTCAGTATTTTCTAAAAAACATATGCCCACATAAACATCTCACAGAGACTTTCTTTAAGTTCCCAGAACATATGTTTTGATCGGGCATAATTAAAATAGTTCATAAATGAATCCAATACAGTCGACTCTCGTTAACTCAACTATGCATAACTCATTACTATCACTTATCTCGACCCGACGGCCCGGTCCCGGTATTTTCCCATATTTATTATTGCAATTCCACAACGTTTATCTCGACAACGGCTAAGTCAATAAAACTGATAACTTGTTACGAAAAACTGGTCCCGCGGATCAATTTTAGTGTATTTTACAACGCCTAACTCGATTCCATTTCATAAGAAATTACCTTTCTCCAATTAATCCACCGCTTTCAACGTTAATTATCCCCATTAAAACCACCAATTGTTTGATCACTTGGTCCACGTGTGTGACGTATGCAGTTGTAAATGAGTGTGTTGTATAATTACATAATTGACCGAGGTCGCCGAATTCTATTGATCTATTGTGGTACAACTTCAAAGCGGCTACATGAGCTAATGTGTCATATTTGAGCCATCTCTGTCCGATGACTAAGGCCAAAGTATAATTTAATTGTTTCTCAGGCCATTTTTTTATTTTGAAAACAGACTTGTGCATTTAATGCGATTTTCGGACATTGGTCATGTCATGACTAAAATAGATTAGGAAGGCATATGCACATCAAGCCGACGAAAATTAAAACGTGCATGTACACTGTTGGGGCTTAAAATATGACGACTTACGGAAGGGTAAAACCTGCGATCGCGGGACCAGTTGCCAACTTAAAACGCTATGTTTATTTTATTTTGTCTTAGAAAGTGAAAAATTAGTCATAATGTCAGGACTGTAGCGGTACCTGAGTTTTAATGTTTCAATTTTAAATGTCAATTAATCCTTGGGTCAATTTATCCCGTAGTTTATTAATGAAATAGCTCCGTATAACGATTTATTAATGGACGAGTTGAACGTGAATTATTTCGACCCAAAATGGTAGGTATACGTCATGATTTGGTTACCTCGAACTACTGATAACTCAACATATTTTGCCCAGTCCCTTGAAATTCGAGGTATCGAGAGTAGACTGTATATCCAAATTTTATTTAGAATTATCAGGTACTTAAAATGGTCAGAGTTTGAACTATCAAGATTTTACTGCACTAGTTTTTGCAATATTTTGTGCATCTTCACAGTTAATATACCCGTACAATGAAGCGTGTCACAAGCACGCCATAAGGTCACATGACCTAAATATCATAGTCAATAGTATAATACTATCATTTGTGTATATGAGGTTATTTTGAAGTTCCCGTCTACTTGTGAAATCATCTTTAGACTTAACTTATTCTGAATCATCAAAACTTTTAATTTCCTAACCCAAATGTTGCAGACTACAAAGAGCTTGATTCACAAATGAGCCATGACATGTGATTTCCAACAATGTGGCATTTTGCTAAGTGTAGACTCAGACAAGCCTGTGCAGCCTCCTTTTAAGCGTAGACACTCCAAATTATGTTCAGAAAGTAGCTTAACACTAATAGAATATTCAAACGACTTGCAAAGGCTCTGATCAGACGGCTGATCTGAGGCTTTGCTGGTCCACATTGTTGGAAATCTCATGACGTGGCTCAAATGTGCATATTTGGCCATGTCAAGTGCATTGTTTTGAAAAAAATAATTTTTGTCATTTCAATGTACATTTAGTGTCACATAAAGGGGATAAAAATAAGGGCCAAAAAATATCCCTTTTTATGACTTTTTCTTGCATTTGCTGCTTTTTGCTAGGTTTTGCTGATTTGTTAATTTTTACTATGGAGCCCCTTTTTCGACACCTTAAAGCTTCACATATCAGTTTCTAACATTAGTTTGAAGCAAAAGAGCAAGTATCAAACCGTCTCAAAGCAAGCTTTAGATTTAAAACCATTACTGCATTGCCAAATTTGGCAAAAGTGACGTTTTTGGAAAAAAAGACTCTAAAATATGTCATTTTAGAACAAATTTCTGGACATCCTTAAAAAAGCAGAATTCATTTATTTTTGCGAATTATAGTTCCCTGAAATCCATAATGTAAATGGATATTTCAAAAATTACTTTTTGAAAAACTGTAATATATTTCATAGGCCAAATTTACATATTCATGAATCTACATCTTTGTAACACATACACTCATTCATAGCTGCATAAAAATATTTTGCATAGGTCACTGAATTCTGCATAAAACTGCACAAACTTCCGCTCCCAACATCAATTCAACTTCGAACCAACTTCTATGAAACGTTGAATCAAAACTGAATCCTCTTTGATTCAAAGTCTCAATGAAGTCGAGTCAATGCTGAATCTCTGGGAGTTCCATGCTTCATGAACACTGGTATCACAATAATTAACTCCCTTTGTTCCAACAACCAACAAAGGCACTTTCATCACATGATCAGAACTGCTTTTTCCCAGATAATTTGATTGTCAGAGACACAATATACGAATCAGAGAGTATCATTCCTGCCACAAAAATATCACGTCAACCAGGAACTGCATAACACGTCACTTTCAATTAGTTTCTTTTCACTTCAATCACTGTACCTATGTAAATCCTCTCATCCCTATGTAAATGGAATTCTTCTGAACTGTGTGCCTTAACAGCGTTTACTAGTACCCAGCCATCTGAACCCGTAAGTTTTAATCCATGTGCCTATCAAAACCATCCTTTCCGAGTCCAGGCCTTCTGATAAGTGTGCGTAATCAAAAATTAATTTTCTTATTTCTCGACCAAAACATATGTTGTGGGTACTCAAAAGAACCGTCTTGTTGAGACGGTTCTTTTGAGCACCAAAAACACATGTTTTAATCAATGGATAAGAAAATAATCACAATTTTACGCTAAAAAAGTTTGCCTATCTGAGCCTGGATTTTCCTCTTGGTTTTGGCTGTCTTTTCAGCCGCACGATTTCCATTTCATCGACTCACAGTTTACCAATAGAAACTGTCAGAAATATCACAAAGAAGGAAGCCATGTTATGGCCAAGTTAGCAAGAGTTGTCCGCTCTTGATACCAAGAGTTGTCTTCCCTTGAATCACATAAATACTGATAGGTGACTATACACATAAATTATAATGCTTTTCTGTACAAATATTGCAATATTAGCACCATTTGGTTGCATTGTCTAACCTGAAAAGAGAAGAAAACATACAATGAGTATGATTTCTATGAAAAGCTTTTCAATTTAATGTATGTATGCTTCCGTTCTAATACTTTATATTGTAAATTGATTAAAATGAAAACGAAATTTATGTGTTTAAACACCAACAGAATCTAGGGCGAAGATTTGGCCAGTAAAATATAGGCCAGTAAAATATAGGCCTCTGGATAAGGGTGTGTAAGAAAAAAATTATTTTCTTATTTCTCAACCAAAACATATGTTGCGGGTACTCAAAAGAACCGTCTCAATTAGACGGTTCTTTTGAGCAACCAAAACAAATGTTAGAACTGACATATAAGAAAATATTCACAATTTTATGCTGAACCTTTTTGTTTGTTTATCCACACCTATGAAATATATTTAAGCCCTGTGTAGGCTGTGCCTGCTGTACATTCTAAAGTGATGTTTCTGTTGTTGTTAGTTCTTTGTTGTTGCCCCCATTGTGTGGGGGTTTCATGTTAATTCTTGTGTTTCATTGTATCCTTTTCTAGTTTGGCAATCATCTCGATGAGAAAGGGAGAGCTGAATGATTTACTTATTGCATATTACTGTGTGTTTGTTTGAGTTGATATTCTACGTTGCAGTCAACAATTTTTCATTCATGTCAGGATGATTTTCCGTCTTCCTGGGTTGTAAGTGTCTTGCTCAAGAACACAATACAGTGCCTCCGGTGAATCTTGAGAACCAGTGATCCTTTGATCTCAAGTCTAACACTCTAGCACTGAGCCACCATGCTCCTCATATTATTGTTTGTGTTTTTGATTGTCTGTGTCGTAGTTTCTTTCTCTTGGTGCCATAGGTTGGTCTGTGAATGTGGCATTTCCTGGTCTATTTACTTGTTTTCAGACATAAATGTAGAGATCTCCAAGCTAGCATTCAATCTCAGGGCCACTATTGGGCCACCAAGGAAACGCCATAAAATGTGTAACAGGAACCTTGTGTTCTTACCTACTGTATGTGTTAGGAACCTAGTGTTCTTATGTATGTGTTTAGTGCTAGGAACCTAGCGTTCTTATGTATATGTTTAGTGTTAGGAACCTAGTTTTTCTTACCTAGTGTTAGGAGCGATCACTACTACAGCTGGAATCAGAATCAGAAGAACACGAACTATATTCTAGTTCCTTCTCCTTCCGTCTCTTACTCTTGTATTTGTGCTCTTGTTCAGGTACAGTGCCTGGAAATAACAAAACAAGTATTTGCTTTGATAAAAAATAAAACCATTTTAAAATTATTTGCTGCGATGAATTATGATATTACTCTCAGTCTGTAGTATGACACTTGTCTTTTTGACCACAGTGGAGACATAATCTATAAATATTTTGACGTCTGTGAGGGTTCAACCCACGAATGCATTCGTGGGTTCAAACCTCACAGATGTCAAAACATTTTATAATTTTTTGAGAAAAATGATTCTGAATATTTTTGCGACTTGTCAAGGCTTGTTATGAATTTCACATGAAATGACTAGGATCATAGAGAGGATCTTACATGATCTTACATGAACAGGAATATAAGATAACATTATTTTTAATATAATAATTCATCAAAGTTATCCCTCAATTATCAATTTTAAGAGTCCCCTGACTCTCAGTTCCTTGCATTGAAATGCTCTAAAACTATTCAGTAAGCAGTTTTCATATATTGTCAAAGAAATAAATTTATTATTAATTTGAATCTCTCATTGGGCAAAAAAGTGTTAAAATTGAAAATGTACCCTAGTAATGGACAGAATAATTATTCAACTCACCAGGTAAAGGTGTATGAACTTCTACCTTCACTGTAGCTGTAGCTTTTACCCGTGTAACATGCCGCGACGGTGGCGGCGTTGATGGTACTGACCCTGGCGGTGTAATCTGGAAATCAAAGAAATTATATTGCATAACTGGTTATTTTCACGGAGTTCAAGATCATAAAGGCTTAGGGGATAACTGTATTCAAAATCATCATTTGGGGAGATATATCGTTGGATATGCGGTTGGAATTTTAGTTTTAAGGCAATGTGTCAGTGTAGCAGTAAAACATGATTTCAGAATGTATATCCTATGATATATCTGCCCAAATAATAATTTTGTATTTGGGTATCCCCATTCTAATGCACTAAAAACAGCTTCCCTTCAATAAGATAATGGAACCGTAGTATGTTACGTCTAATGCCAGCTGCGTATTACCACTTACCAGCCAACGAAAAGCGATGTTAGGTAATGGCATCAAGTTTAGGACAGTACATCACAGGATATACTGTCATAAATTTATGACATTATACAATTAGACATTGTATTACATTTGCAAGTGAATTAGAATTATGGTTCATAAGTTAGAAGCTAACTGTCTGATCCAATTGTAAAATTGTAACTGTGTAGTGTAATGAAAGAATGAATAGCTATTGCTTACTCCAAGATTCGAACATGAAGCCATCGTTGAAATCTATTGAACCTATTATATTTTCAATAATTCACTTTGTCAATGAAGTGTGAGCATAAGAGCCTGTTTTATTATGTTGCATGTAAACATTAATTTCAATGCTCATTGCAAAAAACATCAATTTAAAATCACAGTAACAATGCTTTTCAGCACCATTTTTTTCCACTTTTGAAAATCTGATGTTTTGCATGAATGTTCGTGTAAGCTTAAAGTATTGAAAGCTCTATACTTACATTTTTGGTATTATTATTATTGCTAGTTGTTATATTGTATCTATTTGATGAGCCCCCTCCACCTTCCGTACCACCAGGGGGCACCGCGGAGGTCTCCACGATCACCTCTGGCTGCACCACAATCTCCGTCGACGAGTACTGTGAAGGCTCCTCTGTGATTGTGGTGAGAGACAGATCTGACGGGATTCTTCGTGGATACTTCATTTTACGACTTGACCTCGTCGCCCGCACCGGCAGATTGCGTATCTTCTTCTTAAGCTTCGGTGAATTTTCTGGTGATGGGGTTGGGATTCTTTCAGCATTATCCTTTGGACGTACCTAAAAGAACATTTAAAGATTAGCAATACAATGAAAGTAATTTTTTGCATTCTGAGTAATTTAGCATTTTTTTGTCTGGTTTACATTTTTCAAATATATCTTAATACCATACTCACACTGGTAAATGTATATGTGGATTTGCTGGTATTTACGCGTATTGCCGGTACTTCATAGACCGGAAGTGGTAGATATTGATGTTAAATCATATAAAGAAAGTCATGCCATATGCCTAAAGGACTATAGAATCAGACGAATTTTAAGTATTAGGCATGCACATGGCGATTTATATAAGCATTTAGGAATAGATTTGAGTACCGATCTGGATGATCGGTACTCGAATCTATTCCTAAATGCTTACATAAATCGCCATGCACATACTGAATACTTAAAAATAATCTAATTCTATAGT
Source organism: Loripinus fragilis (assembly GCA_964019695.1). NCBI lineage: Eukaryota > Metazoa > Mollusca > Bivalvia > Lucinida > Lucinidae > Loripinus > Loripinus fragilis. The sequence continues at coordinate 36,053,994 of OZ026518.1, forward strand.
CCTTTAGGCATGTGGCATGCTTTTCTATATAGTATTAACACCAACATCTACCACTTCCAGTCTATGAAGTAACGGCAATACGCGTAAATACCAGCAAATCGACATATACATTTACCAGTGTGATACTGTATCTGTATGCAGAGTTTTTAAGCCACTTATTTAACAAGATTAAATAAGTCTAATGAACCAAAGTGGAAATATTGGAGATAAATTAAAAAAAAAAAATGAGGTTTGTGAAAAAATGAATGCTAAAGGATTCAATTAAAAGTTAATGAGATGCACATGGTCAAGTAATTGTTAAAACACCATCAAATGGGCAATGTATGTGGCAGGTGGTATGCATTGTTTACATATTATGTATTGTTAACTTTACATGAATGCTAATGTATTATTGAATTTATGAAACATGTTGGGAAAAGAGATAAAATATGAGTGGCTTGCCAAGCATTTTATCACTTTTTTACAATGAGTTTAATTCAATAAATCAGGAGCACGAATGTTAGATTCTACTGATCATATGACACAAAAATTATTTCCAAATCATGTTTTTTGGTGTTCATTTTTTAAATTATAAAACTTTGCCCAGAACATGCGACATGTATTAGGGACGTCATTAAATAAACACTGCAAAATATGTAAACCACTAGTGGTTTATTGATTTTAATACATGGCCTTAGATCACTCCCAGAGGTGACATCAATGATCATGTGATAAAATTATATAATAAATGAGGTCCGGAACCAGTAGATCAAACCTACCTCTCCAGGAGGACCAAAGACGGACAAAATCACTGGAAGGAGAACCAGCCCGTTCATCAGACCAATCAAAACAAGCCCAGCTAACACATAGAAGAAGTACCTGAAAATATACAAAAATACCTATTTATAGAGTGCGTTATCTTAAAATATAGCGTCATCTTGTTAGAATCCCTATGGCTGTATGATTATCACAATAAATGAGCCGTGACAGGAGATTTTCAACAATGTGACATTTTGACAAATGTAGACTCAGACGAGCCTGTGCAGCCACCTTTAAGGCTTAGAAACTCCAAATGCTGTTCGGTCAGTAGCTTGACAGTCATAGAATATTCAAGGGACAAGCAAAGGCTCTGATCAGACTGCACATGTGCGCAGGCTGGTCTGAGCCTTTGCTTGTCGTACATACCACATTGTTGGAAATCTCATGCCACAGCTCATTAATTTGTGTGCATTAGGTGCACATGTGCAGATCAGTTGACCAATTCTTACTCGTGACTTTTGTGTGTTGACAACCTTTGCAAACAGTTTGAACCCAGATCAGGCCCGACATTTTGTCTGGCCTGACCTGGATTCAAACTGTTTGACACTCTGATTGTATTCCTGAAACAATTTTTCAAAAAGTTGATTTTGAAAAAAATCGGCAGATGACAAAAAAGCATGCAAAATTACCCACTAGGCAAAGAATTAAGTAATAAATTTGGGTACACTAACTGGACTCAAACTTAACCCAGTACAGTATAGACCCAAATCAGGCCTGACTTTTACGGGCCTGATGATGGTATTTCTGAATGAATTTACAATGTATTTGAAAAAGTCAATTTGAAAAAAATCTGAATACGAAAAAAACACATGCAAAATTACCCAGCATGCAAAGAGTTGAATAATGACTTAATGCATATGTAATAAGTATCAATATCACACAGGCTGCCTCAGTTTATTCAATCGTGGTGTGTTTATGTGCTGCATGTTAATTTGCGGTATGCAGCAGGCTGAAGTTGAGATTGTCAAGACTCCCATGTTTAACATGATGTTTAATTCAAACCCATTAGGATAAGCTGCATAAATATAATTATCCATGGGTTATCTATTTATTTAATAAATGCACACAAGATCTTCAAGATATTTTCTAAAGAATTTTTGACCTGTTTTTAAAACTATTCAGACCTACCGCAGGCAAAGAAAAAACAGTCGCTCATCAAGGTATCTTTGGGTCAAACAGTATTATATTTATATCATAGAAGCCTTGGCGTGGAAAATGAGACTTCATAATGATTTCCCTTAAATACAGAATTTGTGTTCATATTTCATACAGTTACTTAGGGTAGGTAACTCTTTGCATGCTGGGAAATTTTTCATGATTTTTTTTTCGTCGTCTGCTTTTCAGAATGCAATAGTTTGGATCCTATACTATTTGCCTTGATCCTGATCTGACACTCTGATAGTGATTCTGAAAGAATTTTCAAAAAAAATTAAAAATGAAAAATTACAGTAAAACCTGTCTTAAGTGGCCACTCAAAAAGAACACCAAAAAAACCTATTATCGTTTAATGCAGGCCAAAAGTATTGCAGAATGCTCGACCTGCATAAAGCTACCAAATGACCTTTGTTTTGTCTTTATTTGGGTGGCCGCTTAAGACAGGTTTTACTGTACCCCGCATGCAAAGGGTTAAGATAATGGATCCTATCAAAAAGTCAGGCAAAGTAGCTCCAAGACTGACACATTCCAAATTTCACTCTGCTCCCATCAAAATAAGAAAATAAGACCTCCCCCAGGTTCCATCTCCTATCCACCTTGATTAATTGGCTAAGCATCTTAGTGACAGACAGCTGAGTATAAGTTTGTGATGAAGCCAAAAAACCAAATATTCCGGGCGACACAAGAAAATGGTCCCTTATTTATTTGGAGTAAAATCTGGGCCTTCTTGTCCATCTATAAATAGATTATATAAAGTTAACCCATCCGAGCCTTCTGGTCCATCTAAAAACAGTCTACTCGTAACTCAAGGACCAATGGGATTAGTCTTTCATTCTAACATCATACTGCCTATACTTGTCTTAAACTCAAAGTCTATGGAAATTTGAGGTGTGAATACCTTGATCATGCTGTTCAGTGTTCAGATGCCCACTCTCTGCGTGACCGTTAAAAGATGAATATACCTCGACTCTTTCTCAGATCGAATGCTGATAAACTTTGCAAACAGTTTGGACCCAGATCAGGCCCAACAAAATTTTGGGCCTGATCTGGATCCAAACTGATTGACATTGTGATCATCTCCTGTAAAAATCTTACAGGAGACAATCATTGGATAATGAAAAGGCAAATTTGAAAACAAAAAAATCTAAAGATGACAAAAAAGCTTGCAAATTACCCAACATGCAAAGAGTTATGAACCATTTTCTTGTTAGATGGCGGCTAATTCTGATGGAATTGTTAGTGATAACCTGAAAGCTTCTCCCCTGATTTACTATCATGCGGCTATCTTTACTTATACTTCCTGTTTAAAAACAATCTCCGGCTTTTTTTACTGCCAAATGTACTGGTACTATTTTTGATCAGGATTCCTTTAGCTTTTCCAAGTGAAAATTGTTCAAAACCTACATAAATACCTATAACGTAAGAACTATACCATGATGGGTGAAGTTCAAAATTTCCAAATTCCTGAACTTTAGAAAATCAGAATTTAAAACTTGTTGTATGCCTCCAAATTATCAAAAGTTCCAAGTTTAATAGTCAAATACCTTTAGATAAACTGAAACTAAATCAGAAAAGCTATTATTAACTGCAGATAGACTAACCTGCAGAATTCAGCATTTTGAGGCTGACTTTCTGTGGAAAGTCAGCCTCAAAATCCTGAATTCAGGAATAATCCTGAAAACTTTTACCCATGCTATACTATAATTACAAGCATCAAAATTGATCAAACCTTCAGTTAAGGCTATTTTCTGACAGTTTTTACATAAAAATCTACTGGTAGTAAAATATTTTTGCTTTTCTCGAAAACTTCTTGAGCCCTAATGATCGGAGACAGGCCAACATCCTAAACATTTTTTTTAATTCCAAAAAAATTCTTTCCAGAATACCATCAGTCTCAAACAGTTTGGGTCCAGATATTTTGTCAAGTCTGCTCTGGGTCCAAACCATTTGCAAGTTATCAACAGGTGACCAAAATTGCCACTAGCGAAAGTCAAAACTGACACAAGTAACAACAAAAAGGCTAATTTAAAGGTTTCAGAGATATTTTGTGTTATTTACTCTTTGAAAATCTTTGCTTCTGGGCAAAATAGCATACGTGAGGTAAAGTTCTTAAGGTATTTTTATTATCTCATAAAATCTCGAAGTTAATTAATGTCTGACTAAGGGAGGCTACTAAGTAGATACTGCCATCATCTGACAAGCAGTTATCATTCCTTAGACCACACAGAGATTTTGTGCTAAAAGTAAAGGTCCAGAAAAAATGCACTTTTTAAACTAATTTCTTGTTGTTTTTCAACAAAACACAGCTTGTAGATACTTATTTGAATTGCCTCCACGAGGCAATTCAAATAAGTAAATACAAGATGTGTTTTGCAAGCAAAATATCCTGATTTTCACTGTTTAATCCTTTTTCATCTGGACTTACTGTAAAGCATATTTTTATTCTCTTATCAAAACTAATTTAAAAGCATCTATAATCAGTCAATGACCTGGCGCCTTTTCAATTTCATTTTGTTTTCATAGCTTGCCACGCTCAAAACATCAGCAAATCTTATTTTCTAGCAAACCAAAAGACAGGTTAACAAACAGTGTTTGCTTGTTAGCATTTGTCAGTTACGGCCCAGACAACCCTTTTCAGATCATACAGAGCACATTCAGTTTTCTGCATGCTCATAATCAAATAATGTTTGCAAACCATATGACATAACATAATTTTGGGCTAGTCTAAATGTTGGGCCTGATCTGGATCCAAACTGTTTGATGCTCTGATTGCCTGAAAGAATTTTTTCAAAAAGTTCCCAAGATGACAAAAGTTGTTGGTAATCTGCCTTACACAAAATATTAAATCCAATAGAAGCATTTCCAGAAGATGTCTGCTGAAAATTATAGGTGGCCCTTTCATGTTACTCTTTGCATGCTGGGTAAATTTCCATGATTTTGTTTGTGTCTGCTGATTATTTTCAAAATTGACATTTTCAAAAAATTCTTTCAGGAATACCATCTGGGTGTCAAACAGTTTGGATCCAGATCAGGCCCGACATTCTGTCGGGCCTGATCTCGGTCCAAACTGTTTGCAAAGATTATCAGCAGACAGCACTAGCATCTGGTTGCAGTGATATTGTTTACATCTTCAGACAGGCAGAGATTTATGGGATTGATACATGAATCTTGTGGGGTCTAGCAGAGATACCTACAGCATTCCTGATATTGCCAAGGCCAGGAAAATGTGTTTTATTGGTCAGTAAAAGAATGTTTCAGATGTTTTTTATGTGAGAGTTCAACTGTGTGTGAAGAAAGATCCAGAAAACCACATGTGGTAGATATCCTAAAAATTTTGGCAACCCTGTCTCATAAATTTTTAATGTCAGGTCTTGTGGATCCTCACAAATCTTAACAGAATATAGCCAACAGTGAAGGCCCTGATCAGACAGTCTGACTGCTCCAGGGTTTGCTCTGTCAAGGTATTTGTGGATATGGTTAGGTAACCCCTAAAATCCTGGTCAAAATTTAACATAATTAGCCCACAGGCGGCCGACCGTCAGTGGGGCAGGTGGCCGATTTTGTGCCCAAATTTAATTGTGTTCACAAAAGGTGTATACAGTCCAGATTTGCACTCAAAGTAAGTCTTTGCCGGCTAGTGTCGTCAGTGCTGGGTTAACCTTTGCAAACAGTTTAGACACAGATCAGGTCTGACATAATTTCTTATGGTACATATATTCCTCATTTTTCTTTTTCAAAAAAAATAGTTTTGAAACGAGATTGTGCCTTTTGTATCATGAACGTAACTTTGATTTGTAGGCTGAGCAGGCCCTTTGCCAGTTGCATACATAATTATTCAATGCATATTCAACTAATCTTGCATTCATAGCACAAAAGGCAATCTTTGTCAAATAAAAGTCTTTCACCTTGCTTGTCAGACATTTTTGTAACTGACAATAAATACTGTATTTGATAATAACAAGGTCGCAACTGACAACTTGCCCTATGGGAGCCCCTCCAATCTCAAGCTGGGTGGTCTACAATGAATCCAGCACTTTAGATCCATTTTGTCTAATTTTAATATTCTGGTTAACAAGGTAAATTAATCCAAGATTAAAGAGATGAAGTGGGAGGTACCTGGAAGGGAGAAAAACTGCCCTTGTTACAACTTAAGTAAACCACAAGCAGCCTGTGCATCTCTCTGGTCTGATCATGCCATTATCTTGGCTTTCTTTCAGTCCAGGGGCGGATTCAGGATTTCTAGAAAGGAGGTTCCTATGTATAAAAGGTGTGGGGGGTAAATCACTTTGCTGATTTTATCTCTATTTTTCTTAAATATCCCATGAAAATGAAATAATTTGGTCTCACTGAGACCAAATTATTTCATTTTCATAGGATATTTAAAAATGGGGGAAAAATTAAAAGCCCTTAATATTTAAAGCACCAGCTACTGCTTGATCCAGAAAAATTGTCTTGAATGAAGGTCTGATAGATTTTGCTTCAAAGATAAGATGGATTCGTGACATACTACTAATACATGCCTAAAATTTAACTATATATTTCAGAAAGTTTGGGAAACCATTTGCTGTTGTTTCACTCATCAAACTTTTAACTATTTTCATAGCTTCACAAATGTTAAAGATTTACTTTATTTATCAATTAAAACATATTGTGTTGTACTAATTGGAGATTATATGAGAACCCACAACATAGGTTTACCTGGAGAAATAATAAGATAGAAATGTACTGATTTCAAAAATTTTGAGCCAGTGCATGAGATTTCCAACAATGTGGTATGTGCGACCAGCAAAGCCGCAGATCAGCCTGCGCATATGCGCAGTCTGATCAGAGCCTTTGTTAGTCGCTTGATTATTTTATGATTGTTAAGCTACTAACATCATTTGGAGTTTCTAAGCTTAAAAGGATGCTGCTGAGACTCGTCCGTCCGAGTCTACACTTGTCAAAATGTCAAATTGTTGGAAATCTCATGCCGCGGCTCATCTCCTGTCGGGCTACATGACTTATTCAGTGGCCTCAAACAAAAGAGACTGATCTCCTTTGACGGCAAATTATCAATGTACCTCAACAATTTCTTCTTTCATGCAATCCTTTTAGCCGAAGTGATAATAAACTTCACCCAATCAAAGTCTATTGACAGAAAGCACAAAAAATCTATCAAGGTGGTCCGCTACTTGTACCTAGTAACATTTGCAAATTTCATTGCACCCAATAGTTGCTTCTCAAGCCTTGATTGATAAACCTGACCGCATATTGGTATATAGATTTTTTTTCTTGTTTCGTCATGAAACATAAAATAATTGTGTGGAGGAGACTCATAAACATGCGCAGATCCAGAAAGTTTTGTCAGAGGGGGTCCAACTTTGACGGGTTTTTATGTTGTTGTTTTTTTAGTTGATAAGGGGAGAGGATCTAAATATCACTATACTGGTAAGCGGGCCATCATCGGTCTGCCCGCGAAACCCCATTAAATGGCTTTCACTGGTGTGCCGATGATGGTCCAACATTGAATGCTGGCTTGGCAGATTTGTGATTTTTCAGGGGATCCGGACCAGCATTGCTAAGAAACCCTATATTTTCGTGATTTTTTTTTTTTTTTTTTTTTTTGGGGGGGGGGGGGGGGGTGGGGGGTCCTGACCCCCTGGATCCCCGCATGATAAAGATGCTACCCAGATATTTTCATGGAAAATAAGAAAAAAAACTGCCATTTTACAAGTGAAAAGTGTTCAATCTCAAGATAATGCAGACCTTTAAAAGAAGAATATATTTCAAATCTTTTGTATCAAAATTCATCTTGAGGGGTGCTCACAAGATGTGTTTTAATGCAAGAGAAAATATAAACATGTGAATTCTTGCCTTTGCCAAGTTTGAGTTGAAACAAAGTTAGTTTGTCCCAAAGGAATTTTTAAGGGGCAATTAGACAAAATTAAACATGTTTTATGTGATTTTTAGTGCAGTTATTTGGTTTATTCATCAGAGAAAAGCACAGAAGTGTTTTATATTGCTTCTTCTATACCAGATAATTGTAAACAATTAGACAGATGTAAAACATTCACCCTTTTTTAAGAAACAAAACATCTGAGAAAAAAGATTTAATCATTTAAGATAACAAATAAAAGAAATAATTGTTAATAGATCTTTGTTCAGATTGATTTATTTTGCTATCCCTGCTGCTATTAGATGCTTTCAGAAGATATTCTTTTTAAGATTTACTTAAAGACATCATGATAGATCTAAATATATCCTATATATCCTAGAAAACAGAGTAGATCCAGATCAGGCAGCAATTATATAATTACTCTAACTCTTAAAGTTGACATTAATACATTTTTTATGATAATACTTATCAAATAGTGACATTTTTGCACACATTGGATCAAATATGGTTCAAAAATTAATCTTAATTGATTTACATGAAATATTGCAGTTTTCTGAGATTTATTTATTAATTGATTATTCAAAAAATCATCAGCTGCAAAAATATCATTTTGATAGCAACGGAAATCTCGAAATGTTCACTTTTTTGTTGTTGTGGTTGTTGTTTAATCTCCCCATCCATTTGGTGTGTAAGGGGTCTGGGAGGACCATTCCCCTCTCACACCTTTAACTTTTTTATTGTTGTAGTTTCTTTGCACTAAATATTAATTCGGGCTTAGCAGGACAATGGCTAACCTTTTTCTCTCTTTTTTTTAACATCTTGACCTCAGTCTAAAGTTGAATAGAAAAAAGAAGCTCAAAAGCCAGTCCTATATTGTTTTCTGTATGTACTCAGTACCAATTAACATATCTTTATTTTATTTTTTTAGGTCTAGGTCATAAAAGTGACCAAAATTTATGGACACCATTAAAGCTGGCCAGGTTTTATCATTCACAAACTGTAAATTGGCAAAAAACTCTCTTCCCATTACACTATTCTGTCGGCAAACAACAGTGACAGGCAGACGAAAAGTCGCATACATGCTTTAATTGTGGTCACTTCAGCGGTCATTGCCACAAAAAATCATACCATATCGCATTCATAGTAGATTGGCGAAAATGTACAGATTCCCAATTGGTAACAAGTGTAGATCCAGATCAGACTGCTTTGGCAGTCTGATCTGATTCCACACTTCTTGCCAAATCACATTTTTCCCTTTCAAAATTTCTGTATCACCTTAACTCCCCGCATCACCTAAACTCCCCGCAGAGTGCCCCCCAGTAGCTGAACTAGCCAGTGAAGTATATTTGGCATTCCTTAGCTATCACTTGGGTGGTCCTGTCAGGACATACAATCTCCAACCAAACACATATACTGGCTTAGAGAAATACCTCATAAAAACCAAGGTATGCTACAAGGAGTGGTTCAAGCAGAAGGAAGAATATACAAAATTAAGAAATACCAGCCTCCCTTTGATTTCCCTGGTGACAATTAAAATAAATAAATATTTTACTAAATGAAATAAAAAAGAAACAAAATAATTAAAATATTTTTTTATGTTTTATAAAACTTAAACCCTCTACTATTTACGTCAGAAATGCTCTGCTGCATAATTCAAGTGCACTAAATCAGGTTAGGTTTTTCATGGAAGCAAAAAAATGGAGCAGTCTGATCTCCGGTCTACATTGTTTAAAATAGGCTACCTAAGATCATAAACAGATGAGAGAGAAGACAACAAAAGTTGTGTCTAGCAGGTTAAGGGTTAATTTTTTTTATTTTTTCGTTTTCGCTCTCTTTAATCAATGATAAGGAAAGGATTTTTTTGCCTTCACCATGGGCGGATCCAGAAAGTTTTTTCAGAGGGGGTCCAACTTTTATTTTTTCAGTTAATGAGTGGCTCCAGATACCACTAAAACAGGGCCATCATCGTTTCGCTGGTGTGCCGATGATGGCCTTACATTTAATGCTGGCTTGGTAGCTTTGTGATTTTTCAGGTGATCCGGACGAGTATTGCTAAGAAACCCTATATTTTTGTGATTTTCCAGGGGTGGGGGGGGGGGTCAGGATGCCCTTTCCCCCCCCCCCCCCCTCTTGATCCGCAATAAGAAAATGTCCACTAATTAGGTTGAATGTGGTAAAACAGTGTACCTGTATAGCCCCCAACACCTAACCTCACCCCTTTTTCATAAGCAGGAACAAATAAGGACACTTTCTATAGGAGGGTCAACAAAGGAAAAACTTTTTGATGTCAGAAAAACAGCTATTGACCTGGGGTTTTATTTATATAGCACTTCTCTGTGTGTGTGCTCTTCCTTTTAACCCTAAGGATAAAAATGGAGACAGTTGAAAAGTGTTCAATTCACTTGAGTTGCCCTTTATGTCATCTGAGTCATGGGGAGATTACGTACCATAAATTTAGTTCGTGACAATATTCCCCTGCTGGGGATCGAATCATACCTCAAAGTTTGCAGCTGAATTTTCAGTACTCGATTCAATTTAGCAATAAATTCTGGGACTTAACTTAAGTAACCATACTTTTTTTCTATGATGATAAAATTCAAAATTCTTTTATTCTGGATGCAAACAAAAGCTCAGGTTACAAGTTCAATTTTAATTTTATTATTAAATCTGCATTGAAGCAACTTCTGTTTGTGGTAGGCAGTGTTGAAATTTCATTTGTTTAATTAAACCAATATAACACACGGAGATGTGAATTCACACTTGTCTGCAGGTGCTTGCAACATAAATTTTTCAGCCTCGTAATTATAATAATTATCACTGCATAACATTTACATTTTACCCCTTTATTATGTGCCTATGACTTCAATAACATGGAAAAATCCATGTGTCAGGTTTCCTAATACTAGCTACGACTGCTGATATCCTTTGCAACCAGTTTGGACAGGGCAGACCCTGGTGAAATGCGACATCATGCAGCATTTCATCTGTGTCCTCACTGTTTTCCAAATGGTATCCAGAAAGAAAAGGGTTATCCAACTTATGTAGCTGCTGGTCGTTATTTAAAAATCATGTTGGTCGATACATTTTAAAAAAATAATTTTACCATCGCAAACAGTGCAGACCCTGATGAGGTGTTACAATGTAAACATCTGGGTCAACACTGTTTACTACTGACCCACATAAAGGATGCCTGGCTTAAATGGGTTAAAATTGAACCTACCCGTATGTAATACAAATAGAGGGAGGGCCCTACCAAGAAGTAAAGGTTTTTAAGACACAATTATAGCAACTAAGTAGGCTTTCACTCAATTTGATAATTGGGCCTCGTCAGGAAAAAACTGATCTTGTTGCATGCAAACATGAAAAGCTCAGATTAGCCTGCACATAAATACAGTCTGATCAGCATCTTTGTTGTTCTGTATCTGGAAAGGATAGTAGCGTAACTTGTTACATGGAAATTTGCAATACTCTAGCCAATCTCAAATGCTGAGCAGGCTGGATTGAGTATTACCTTATCTTGTGATGCCAGCCCAGTAATGAGCCACCATAGGATTGAAATCTAATTTTATTTTTCAGGGCTCTCGATCACCTGATTTTGGGGCCCCATTCCCAATGCCAAAAAGTATGTTTTTTTTCCCCATTCCAGACAAAAAATCCCAATTTGACAAAAAAAAAATATTTTTTTTTGGGGGGGGGTTCTCCATCTTTATTTCATATAATACAAAGACAGAACATATTGTTACATAATTACAATTTCACAGAATAATAGAATACAACCACACTTGCTTCTTTCTCTCCCTTTTCTCATAGTACACTAATTAACATTCATTATATCATTACATTTGTTTGGAGAAACATATAAGCTTGGTCCCAGAAAACTGCAGATGTATGGGCCCCGGCCCCATTCCCAAAAAGGGGTGTGAGAGCCCTGTTATTTCTCAACCAAAACATATTTTACAGGTTTCTCAACAAGACAGATCTTTTGAGCACCCAAAACCTATTTTTAAACTGATGGAAAAGACTACAATTATTAAAAAAAAAAAAAAAATATGCTAAAAAGTTCGCTTGTGACTGTCTGGACCCATGCTGTATTGCTACTAGTACTCCATTTTTATTTGGAAAGTCCAGGTATTCACAATACAATAGCAGACACGTCATCACGAAAACTGTATGTGACAGTAATACCCATTGCAACTATGAGAACAAGTTCGCCTTTGTACCAGCTCGGGGTAAATATGATACATGATGCTAGATAAGGGGGCTAGCTAGATCACTAATTTTCTTCTTTCTTCAAGAAAACATTTGTTGTGGGAACACATTGGAAGCATCTCATTGAGATGCTTCCAATGAGTACTCATACCAATGATTTCATGGAAAAAAATGTTTGTATGTGTTTTTGTTTGCAAATAAAGGGTCTTATCGAGCGTAATGTGTGACCTCAGAGCAGCGTTTTTAGTATCCTTGAGGCGTTCTTTTCATTCCAGCAAACTCAAGCCGAGATGGAAGATAGTTATATGAGGGCATATCGAACAATAAGTGAAACAGAGTGCAGAATGATACAACACTATGTTATCATAGAACAGTCACTTTTTTAGGCATTGCCGGGGATCAACAAAAAGGTAAAGTATGTCATAGTAACCACAGAATAAATAAATTGTAAATTTAAAGAATTTTGGTAATTTGTCTATGTTTTTTGTTTCTTCTGTGATTTCTTAGTAAAATTCTTTCTACACAACAATAATATATAGTATTAACCCTTATTCGATCAATATTTTTATCCTGGAAATTTTGTCTGCTATTGTTTGTTTGTTTTGATTCTTTATGTCCCAGTCAACAATTTTTCAGTCATGGTGGGATGGGTCTTCCTGGGTGGAACCAGCACTACAGTAAATTCTGAAATTTTTGCGAGAATTTTATTTTGGGAATAGCGTTAAAAGACATATTTGTGACATAAAAGAATCGCCACTATGGCATGATTTACCCATATCAGTAAACGACAGAATGATTTCGCCATTTTGCGAGAATTTAATTTCACGAAGCTTCGCATATGCGAAGATTCGTGAAAATAGAACCCTCATGAAAATTTCTGAATCTACAGTATACAGAGGATAAAGTGTCTTGCTCAAGGACACAACACAGTGCCTCCGGTGAGGCCCAAACCCGCCACCTCTCGATCTTGAGTCAAGTACTCTACCACTGAGCAACTGCACTCCTCTAAATTGTTACAAATAAATTGTAAAGCAATCGAAATGTATCAAAGATTTTCTTTTCTTCATGTGATTTCTTAGGAAAATTTCAACTTCTAGGATTCATGACTTGCATTTACCAATATCCCGCCAATATTTTTTATCCTTAAAATGTTGTCTGCTTTTTACATCTTGTATTTATTCAAGAGCACTTCAGACTAAATTTTATCATGGTCCTGATCTCATGGGTGTAAGTTCTAAATTTCCAAAATCCTGAACTTTTGAAATTCAAATTTTAAAACTTACAGGATGCCTACAACAATGAATGATTTCAAATTTAAATGATTAATTGTGTTTAGAAAATCTAAAAACTAAATAAAAGAAGAAATTATAATCTGCCTAGTTCAGCATTTTGAGGCTGACTTTCTATGGAAATCCTGAAAACTTTCACCCATGTGATCTGGGTGCATCTTGTTTGCAAAGGTTATCAGCAGACAGCAAAAGTCGACATGAGCAAGGAAACAGTTAATATATCCCTGAAGCCCACCTACTTTGTAGATCAATCAGTGACTTTAACAGCATCAAATCTGGGCTGAAGTCTGCCAAAAATTGTGTTTACTCAAATTCTATTTATTTAAGAAAAGCAAACAATTCCACAAAAAAGGATTTGTTCAGTTCAAGCAATAACATTACTACTGCATACTGGGTAATTTTTCATGATTTTTAAAAAGTTGTCTGCTGATTTTTGAAAAAAAAAAACGTTTCAAAATTTTCTTTCTGACAGGAATACAATCACACCCAGTCAAACAGCTTAGATCCAGATGTCTGACCTGATCAGAACCTGGTCCAAACTGTTTGCAAATGGCAAAAGTGGCCACTATAAGAGGCAGGGGCGTAGCAAGACGCTTTATAATGTTGAAGCCCACCATGAAAATTTGGAGATTAAGAGATGTCTGACCTGGTTGATAAAAGAAGCTACGGCAAGAAAAGAAACAAACATGGTGGTGTTGAAGCCCAACCTTTAGCGTATCTCACATACAGTGTACATCACTAATTGAAAATGCCACAAATTTGCTGGAAACAATTTTTCAATGAAACTTTCCACCACCTACATGTAGCTACCCCCAACCACCTACACAAGAATCAAATGGTTCCTCCATAACTCCACTGAATAGCTTAGCAAGCGTGCTAAAATAATTACTTATGGAAGATGAAAAGTACCATTACCTAATTTATACATATATAGATTGAGTTTTCATTTCCAAATTAATTTCAAAAATCTAGAACTATCTTTCAAGATGGGATTGGGAATGAACAAGAACTGGACAAACCCCATCTTGTAACTAAATTACTAAACTTGATTAACATACCGGTATTCAGGTTAACACAGGGTCATACAGTCAAGATTGTGTAAAATCTAAGGACTTCAAAAAGACCTTCCTGTGAATTTCAAGGACTAATAGTTCACGAAAACTGCTGATTTACAAATTAGCATAAAATTGTTGTGCCATTATTTGGTGCTGCATATGCTGCACCAAATAATGGCACAAAAATGTATACTAATTTAGATCTCTATCAACAGTTTTAAGTCCTACAGAAAATAGTACAATTCAAGGATTTTACAAGGCCTGAGAAAGATTTACAAGTAAAGGCAGATCTAATTTTCAAGGACTTTTCAAGAAGCCCTCCATATTCAAGTACTATTCAAGCCTGTGCAAACCTGATCACCCCTTCTTAAAGCTGATAAATAAACCCCTTCTAACAACTGAATAAATATGGTCAGACCAACTTTGCATAGAAAGAAATATTTCCTACCTTACAATGAAATCAAACTCAGCTCCTGCTAACATGATAATTCCCAACAAAGTAGAAATAGCACCGTGTACGACGGGAGCAAATGTGTGTTCTAGAGACGTCAACATCCTACTATTTCTTGAACCAATGGACGTTATAAATCCCTGTAAGGAATAAAGCAGAAATGTAGAACAGAAAAAAGCATTATGCAGGCAAAAAAATGAATAAATATATGTGGAATACAATCTTAAAGCATAAATATCTCTAAACTCTAATTTGGGTGTAATCAGTTTACCAAAACAATGCAAATTGAAGGGATATACATTATAATATACCCAAAATATTCTAACAGATATTGGCCTGATCAACCAGCCTCAACCCTGATCAGCCTGCTCAAGAAAAGGATGATTGCGGTTTACACGGTTTAAAATTTCATACCAACATTTCTAGCTAGTTAAATGGATAAATGGACTAGATCTAACTTAAAGATATAATTTAGAAGACTAGATGTACTACTATATGGAGTAAATACAGTAACAGAGTGTCTTACATGAAAAAATAAAGTGTTTCAGCTCGCAATATGCAGGGTATTTGCTTTATACATTTCAAATCTGAGGGGTCTCTGGCCCCAATCAAGATATTGGAATAAAATCTGTATATAAACTTACCACAGATACATGGACAGTGAACTCTACTCCAATGCCAATGGTGACAATGAGTATGACAGCAGGGATGGCACTCAGTTTGAGCCCCATCAGACCCATGAAACCAAACAACTCAATGAGCATCATTGACAGAACAATCACCTGAAAAAAATAGAATAGGACAATAAAACACTTTTTCCAAGTCATTTTCAGATGCTTCGTCTCGATTATATTGTTCAACAATTATCTTCCAGTGCCGTCTGCTATAACCTTTGCAAACAGTTTGGACCCAGACCAGGCCTGACAAAATGTCAGGCCTGATCTGGATCCAAACTGTTTGCCAATCTGATGAAATAATTTGTTGAAAAAGTTAATTTTGGAAAAAAAATCAGCAGTGGACAATCTACAGGCAAAATTTCCCAGCATGCAAAGTGTTTAACTTAATGCACATGCAAAGGATTCTTATATGGGCTTGCAAAATTGGACAATTGAAGTAAAAGTAATATCTCCCAGCAAATGGATCATAGGAAATATAAAAAGGCTAAGAAAAAAAATAATTCAGATAGCTAATTTACATTTATATTTTTTTCTGCAAGAAAACATGCAATGGGTGCTCAATGGAAGCTGCCAATAAGCAGTATTCAAATCAAGTGCTTTAATGGTAGGATTTGAAAAATAGTGCCATTTCCTAACTATAAGTAGTCTTATCTATATAAATAATGCTACTATTTATCCATGGGTGAAAGCTGAATATTTTCAAAATCCTGAACCTTTATCAATTCAAATCTATAAAACTTGCAGTATACCCATAAAATAATTAAAAATTTTAAGTTTTAGTGCATAAATGTCTTAAGATTTTGTTTTGTTTGTTTGATTTGATTCTTTACGTCCCATCATCAATCTTTCATTTAAACATGGACGGGTCTTCCTTGGTTGAACCAGTACTAAGCTAGGATAAATGTGTCTTGCTCAAGGACCACAACCCAGTGACGCCGGTGAGGCTCGAACCCGTGCCCCCTCGGTCTCGAATCAAGCACTCTACCACTGAGCCACTGCGCTCCCTAAATGTCTTGAGATAATCAGGAAATAAACCAGTGAAGCTATTATATTCAGCCTATTTCAGTATTCTATAGAAAATCAGCCAAAAAATGCTGGATTCAGATATAATCTTGAAAACTTTCACCAAAGTTTATAAGTATTATAACACAAATGCCATTGTAACAGGGTCATTTGGATCCAAGATTCATGACTGCAATACAATTAGTCATACCTATATGATCCTATATAACATGGGTCAACATATCCCAATAAATTAATAAAACTTAACTTACTATAATAATAGCTAGCCATGGGTTCATCAGTACAAAGGTCAGCACCAAGAACGTCACCACAAGAATGCACAGTAACGCCAAGAACAGGTAGAGCCGTAACTTGATATACTGCTCCCAGAATGTGAATGGTATACCACTAGGATAATTAGGCAGACCTCTTGACGCAAAGTCATCACATATTGAACGAATCTGTAGTACAATATTGAGGATGTCTTCTGTGTCTGAGAGATTTGAGAGATAGAATGGTATCTGGGCGTAGGTGATGGATTTGGCTTTGGGAACTGAAACAAAGTAAAGATGAGAATGAGAGAAGGTCCTGTAATAAATTATTTGGAAGAAAATTCTAAGTCTTTATCCTCAATTATCACCAAATCTGACATACTGTAATCATAGTCTATATATTTGCTAACCCATCCCATTTTGCATTGCGCATTGCAAAAAGTCATTCTTTAAAGGTGCATTCATAACTGCAGCATTATCACTTGATAAGCATGTGATGCACATGTATATTTCAACAGGTAATTGAGCTCTTTTGTGTCTATTTAGGAGCAGGAAAGATAGACAGATAGACAAAATGTTCAAACAGTGGATAAGATCTGATCATAGGATTTCCGGTGTTTAAGATTTGTTGCAACTCCGGGTCAAAGTTTACACCCTCCGCTAAGCATGCACATGAACACTGTCCTAGGGGCCGCAATAAACGTTGAACATCTCAACCCAAGACTAAATATGATAGTAAACAAAGGTGTACAAAAATGTTCACTTACTGCGAGTATCATAGTCAAATGGGTCATGTGACCATGACATTGTCTCTGGATGTATATACGCCATGGAGGCCGAATAAGCCATGCCATCATTGGTAACCCATGCTGTCAGGTAGTTATAGAATGCCGGTGGATAGATGATGCCTTCACTGTTGACTAGCCGTACACTATTGAGCTGAGTCTTATCTTCGTGATTGTCGACATTGCCAGTCTGAATAAGAAGCTTGTAGGCCAGGATGCCATCATCAGAAACGTTGTTGTACCAACCAGTGGAATGGAATGTTCCATTAGCAGGCTTATGGAATGCTCCTGCAGCCTTGTCAGTATCGTAAGCTGCTTGCAAATCTGAAAAATAACATTTTTTTAATACTTTAGCGGCCATTTTCTCTACGAGGCTTAAAATAAAAATTCCTTGCACTCCAAGCCTAGAGTTTGTTTTATAATAGTGGACTCTTCTACCATACATGTATAATTGGACAGGTCCAATTTGGTTTTTAGAGGTAGCTTTTATTATATGAATGTTTTGGATGTTATTTATCGAGCTGCATTTCAGAACATGGTATGTCATCTGATTTGGGTCTACACAGTCATTGTTTTTCAAAGTATCCTAACTCTTATTTTTTTAAGCTTATGATCATGTAAAGTCTAGCACACAAAATTCTGTTAATGCCCCAAAAAAAAAAAAAGAAAAGAAACTATAATAAAATCATACTCATTTATTCTATAGGGAATAATGTTGAAACACACATGATAATTATACTCTTAATTCAATATTTCCGCAGGAATATGTAGTTGATACTGAAGTGCATGTTTTTTCTTGATAAAGGCCTTCAGCTGTAATATTGAATTAAGAGTAAAATTATCGTATGTGTATAATAAAATCACTTCCAGTTGTACAGAATATAAGCATATCTGGAATCTAAATTGCAACCTCATCACACTATCTTTAGCTTGTCACTGATGTGTCATAATAGCAAAATGGGCCATAAGTGTTTCATGTTAAAGAGACTCGATCTGCAACTTTGAACATTTTTTGAACATTTTTTTATTTTTTTTTAATTTTCTTTTTAAATCATTTGTAAAAGTAGAATTAAGTTATGTTTTCACAATAAATCTGTTCACTATAGCTGAAAACTGCACGGAAAAGTGAATTATCTTATAAAAACAGGTGTGTTTTTCTCTTGTTGGTAATTATTTGCGTCCCTCCAATAATTATAGACAGCTTATTTTAACCTAAATACCGTTGTTTTGATACTGATAAGTTGTTAAGATTTACGAAATTGGTAAAATGTATTCCTGAATTTTAGTTTTTTTACTCTATTCTTGAAAAATAGAAACATTAGTTCTAAAATTAAAAGATCAAAAGTTACAGACTATGCAGCTTTAAGATAAGCACTTACTTATAAGCCAATCTCTGAAGGAATCCAACCAGAAGGCAGGTAAAGAACCATCTTTTTCTTTCAATATTTTGCCGACATTTTGAAATGCACGATGATACTCTCTCAGCAATCTTTGGTTGTTAGCATAGTCAAAGTCCTGTAAGACACAGATACAAGAGTTAATATATTTAACAATTTGTATACTTGAAACCCCTAAATGGGTACTTAGGAAAACAGTGAAGACCCAGATGAAATGCAGCTTAATGCTGCACTTCATCAGGGTCTACACTGTTTGCCAAGAATAAAATAATCTTCAGAGAAAGTATGATTTTAATTGGAAATTATAATCTGTGACCCCTCAATATATACAATGAACCATCCCAAGTTTATTGTAATAGATCAGATGGAATAACCCACCAGAATACAAAGGTTTGAAGTCAACTCTCACTAACTGACAGTCAAAAGGAGCAGAGCTTTCACTACATTCAATGTTTTGAGCTGAAAATTGGTTTTGTAAATAATTTTTGATCAAAAAAAGATCTTTTTTTTTCAACTAAAATATACTTTATTGGACTCATCGAGACAGTTCTTTCATGTACACACAACATATTTTGGATATAGATTCAGAAACAATTAGTTTCCATTTTCTGAATGCAATGTATCATCCATTTAATTTGACTTAAGCTGGAACTTCTAGCTACCAGAATTCCACATTATTGAGAGGTTACTATTTCTTTTTAATTCCAAACTTGTTACTGGAGAAAGGCATATTATTATGTACAGTAAAACCTGTCTTAAGCATTTACTCAAAAATAGACAAAACAAAGGTCTTAAAGACAAATGGTAGCTTAATGAAGGTCGAACGTATTGCAGAATGCTCTGTTGGAGCATTTTGCAATACTTTTGACCTGCATTTAGTGAAAGTCGGTCTTGAAAATCAATTTTTGGTCTTCTTTTCAAGTGGCTGCTCAAGACAGGTTTTACTGTATAGCCTTTAGGTGCAATCAGTACTTATTTTAAGGACATCTATTCAAAGCCCAAATTGGCTGAGATTGGTCAAAAGAAGTACCGCCTTGGAACGGTCAGACATACACAGCACTACATCCCTCAAATTTATCTTACCTTTGTAACAAGATAAATATTGTAGAAGCCAAAATATTTAGACTGCTTCACCAAGAAATCATATTCATTTGTTCCCCGTGGTACAACATCCGTCAAGTCCAGTCCATCCTTCACCTGTGCCGTGCCCCAGGAACCGATGATTAATACCACCACGAAGAAGATACTGGCAAAAACTTTGACAGGTGTTTTGGTCAGAAATGGTCCATAATGCTGTATCGCTATGGATGTTAGACTGGTACTCAAGCATTCTTTCTGAGCTCTAGCAAATCTATCTTGACACGTGACTGTGTCCTCTGTGAGACATTGGCGTGAGTTGGTAGCAGAATGGTAGCCTAGAAAGTAAAAGAAGGACATATTCATGTGTTTAACTCTAATTCTATACAGTAAAATCTTTGAGCAACTTTAATACAATTATGTTTGGATGCTCCAAAAGTTATAATGCATTTTCATTGCACAAGAACTGTGCACTGATGTGATGCAATTTTCTGCGGCATCAAATATATTCTTAAAAGGGTATCCTTTGGAAGCAAAGAATGCATCAAAGAACTGAAACTAGAGTGTGCATATTTTCTGGGCCAGACTAGCTAGTTTCGGCCATTTAGGCCTCATCAGTGACCCTCTAATAGTTTAAAGTTCCACAATGAAACCCATGATCCCAAAGGACAAGAAAATAAAATCTACACTATAGTGAAGGGCAGGGAGACATTCTACAGCCGCCACATAGTCCCAGTCACCAGCTGTTGTGAAGTCAAATATGTTCTTAAAAGGGTATTAAAACTGAGTCTACTTTGTCAACATACACACTTAACAATATCCCACCAACATGGAAATTTTACAAAAAGAAATCTCGGTTATAAACCACAATCAGCCTGAAAAGAATCACTATATCAACAGTTACTGTGACACTTCAGCTTACCTGTGAAGGTACCAGCCATAGGGGAACCAGGTCTAACTACAAACTCTCCATCATCTGGTGCAAGGTTTGTTGAGGTAGGTCCACCATCGTAGTCAACTCTGGCTATTGTGTCCCTGGCCAGCAGGTCACTGTATGGGGGTGGGCTGTAGCAGGGTGGAGGGCTGTAGCAGGGTGGGGGACTAGATTCCCTTTCTATTTCCTGAGGTCTGATGTGAGGTGTTAATTCAATAACTCTGTCTTTGTCTGCATAACTGAAAAAGAGAATGGAATATGATATACATCTTGTAATCAAGAAATACATATGACAGAGTCCAACAAAAGAAAATGATATTTCAAACAAACGACGATGATACTCTTCTTGTTTTGTGAAGAGTGGCAGTTGTTATTGCCAAAAATAAAACCGGTCATTTGTAATAGCAAGCAAGCATTTTATGGTAATGGAAAACAAGTTCAAACTGCTCAAAAAGCTAATCGGTCAACAAGTCATTTGCAGTAGCAGTAAGCATTTCCAATTGCCATAAACAAGTTTAGACATCTTCAAAAAGCAGGTTTCTTTATTGAAATTTTGCAAATAGCCATAAAAGCATGATCAAGTTTGCTGGTAGGTCTGTGGGCCCCTGACAGAAAATTATTTTTCTTATTTCTCAACTAAAACATATGTTGTGGGTACTCTAAAGAATTGTCTTGATGAGTAGGTTCTTTTGGGCACCCAAAACACATGTTTAAACTGATGGGTAAGAAAATAATTACAATTTTACACTTGAAAATTTTTCTTAACTGGCCCTATGGTGATTGTGGCATTTCCTGGTCATACTCACTTGCTTTTTGTGGCGTTACACATGCAAAATAACAGCATAATTTCAATGATTACACATAAAATAATCCAGAATAGGGGTCCCAGTATCAAGCTGTCTTACCTCTTCAAGCAGCAGAAGACATCAACTCTCTTGTGTTTGCGTCTGATGAGGTCAATACTACAGATGGCAGGGAAGATGAACAACACAGACACTAGGTTGAATAGGATCAGAATTCCAGCCTGAAATACAAGAGGTATTCATTGTCAAGTAAGTTGAAACTAAGCGGCCACTTTTGTCATCTGCTGATAACCTTTGCAAACAGTTTGGACCCAGATTAGGACCGACAGAACGTCGGTCCTGATCTGGATCCAAACTGTTTGACACTCTGATAGTGTTCCTGAAAGAATTTTTGGAAAAAATAATTTTGAAAAAGTCAGCAGACAACGGCAAAATCATGAAAAATTACCCAACATGCAAAGTTATTTGGCTAAAGCTCCCACACCATTTGCTTTTGAGATTTCCGAAATGACAAAGCAGAATTAAGACTAGTTGCCAATGGCTGTGAAAATGTTGATGGCTTAATGAGGAGAGGTTTGTACAGCATCTATGCAGAAATAAGACAGAAATATGGGAAAACATATGACAACTATGGCAAATGTGGGTGTGGTCTGTTGAAATGGTGTATTACTCTTGGCACCCACATTTATCTGGAGGGCTGCAGGTGTGCTGCAATTACCACAGGTTAGTGAAGAAGTTCTGCTTTGAATCATTAAAAAATATGATAACAAGATTTGGCTTTTAGTTTTCCCAGTTTGATTAAATTTTCCCTGTTGGAGATTACCGTAAAGAATGACAAACAAGCTACAACCTAGGAAAAGGCTCCTCAAGACATCGGCTGACAGAAAAGGCCCTGATAAAGCTTCACACCAGGGCATGCTTATAGAGTTGCCTCCACTACTCATTGGTGCATTCATTGTCACCAATGAATTATTAAAGCTGACAGACAAGGTGCAGAGCAGACAGCCCAACTAGGCTGTCTGCTCTGCCCCATGTCTATCTGCATCTACCCAACTTAAAGGGTTCCTTTTATATGGGCCCCAACGGGAGAAAACCTGTCTTAGGCGATTCCGACAAGGTGCTATTCAAACCAGCCTGCTCAGCTACAGAGACTAGCTAGAAGATTCAAATTTCGCTCCTAGCAAGTCTAGATATGATACTTTGTAATAAGCGAATAACAAAGGTGCTGATTAGACTGCGCCAATGCGCAGGCTGATCTGCGCCTTTGCTGTTCGCACACCCCCAAAGACAGGTTTTCTCGCGTCCCGGTCCATACTATGCACCATGTGCTGTTTATTCCTGCGCTGAGGAGAAGCAATTATTTGAAATTGTTTTACCATCTTGCGTACTGCTTCTGCAGACTTTGATATGCAAAAATTTCCGACTTTTCTGAGGAAAATCGGCATTATGGGAAGACATCAAAGAGCCCCTTATTTTTCAAAGTCCCCCCAAGCATGCATTTGTGCGCCCTGGCATTATTTATTTAATTCCCTAAATTATGCTTCTACAATGTATAAATTGTATAGCTATGTAATAATGATAATGAATATTTGTTTGGATAATTCTGAGTTGCTGATGGAAGTGGAATCGTGCAGGTATTTTCTGGCGGCGGCTCATTTTAAAAGTGTGTTAATCACAGCATTAAATGCTTTCCCAGGTACTAACATACTGATGAAGACAATCAAAAGAAATAAAAACAAACCAGGGCTGTATTCATGACAAGTTTATGTATGACATATTACCCAATCAGCAACTTTGAATTTACCTGTGATAAAAATGTTAACACACTTGTGCTAGACGAAAGTTTCATTTTGATTATTGCCATAGGCGTGTTTCATTTTCATTATAAGAATTTAAAGCATTAACTCATAAAAGATCTCGCTAGTGGCGACTTTATCTTCTGTCATCACCTTTGCAAATCTGGATCCGAATTCCCAAAAGAAATTTTTAAAAAATGCTAATTTTGAAACAATTCAGGTGACATTTACAACAATTTTTTTTGTCCACTTCGAAAGTTCTACTGAAACTTCATGAATTAAATGTCTTAGCCATCATTGGCTATCTATGCAACTACAGTAAAACCTGTCTTAAGCAGCCACTCGAAAACAGACAGAACAATTATCTTAATGACAAATGTTAGCTTAATGAAGGTTGAAAGTATTGCAGAATGCTCCCCTTGGAGCATTCTGCAATACTTCTGACCTGCATTAAGCGATAATCAGTCTTGAAATCCATTTTTGGTTTTCTTTTTGAGTGGCCGCTTTAGACAGGTTTAACTGTAGTACCGAACTCTCATGAGCTGGCTCAAAGGTTCAAAAAAACATGATTTCTAGACATCCTGGCAGGCGGTGGCTATCTATAATTCTATATGTGGTAGTCAAGTAGTGGATAAGGACAGATTCTTATCGGCTGTTGGGTAGTTTAATAGTGGGCGGAGCTTAGCAACTGCCACATTTGATTAGACCACTGATCTAGCAGATAAGCAGCAACGTCATTGAGCTGATAAGAGCTGTCAATTATTTCCCAGGTAATATCTGTCAGACAATCAAATAGGAGATATTAGGTACAGGAGCTGCTGTAGATGTTGACTCTTTGACTGTAATTGGATTTATGAGACAAGATGGCTAATTTTGCCTTTTACAGTCCACTCCAGCCTTTTAACAGTTACTCCATATGCTATTTTTAGATCATGAAATCATGTTTTATTTTTAGTCAAAACAAAAAATCATGAAAAATGATTACTTTTGAAAATATAATGGGAAATGGAGCATTTGCTCTAAATGAGCAAATGCTTCATTTTCTATAATATTTTCAAGTACATGGTATTTCAACGCGTCAGAGGACGTTATTATGGAGTAAGGGGTTAACCCCATGGCCAGCCTTTAACCTCTTGGAAACAACAGCTTTCTTGTCCATCGTATATTGGGAGCGCAGTGGCTTAGTGGTAGAGTTCTTGACTCGAGACCGCAGGGCTGCAGATTCGAGCCTCACCGGCGTCACTGCGTTGTGTCCTTGAGCAAGACACATTAATCCTAGCTTAGTACTGGTTCAATCCAGGAAGACCCGTCCTGACGAAACTGAAATATTGTTGACTGGGACGTAAATAATCAAATCAAACAAACAAATAAACCATCGTATATTATTTAAACTGATATGATAAACTTTAGTGACTGTGACAATATCTGACGCATTTGGAACACTGAACAGATGTTGAGGAGGCACATGCTGATCTGGCCCATCACTATTCATAAAAAATGCACACTCTCCTTGCAAGACACCATCTAATACCACAAAAACCTACTGCAACCTGCTGTTTACAAATAAATCAACTTTTGATGCTAGCTTGACAAAGATTTATATCACAAAGCGAAAAAACTCTGACTCGCAGCTAGAGGTGATTCAAAATGCTTAATCTTTGGTTGGGAATAGGATAGCCACCGTACAAAAAACATGACTCGAGATGAGCTGGACGAGTCCGAGAATAAAATTCTTCATTCTACTCCTAAAACACATGTTTTGAGATCACATTAGAATTGTCTCACAGAGACAATTCTAATGTGATCTCAAGACATTTGTTCGGGTTTAAAATCAGCGATAGCAGTTGCGTCGCTATTGCCCCAATGATGATTTAACTGTGGCCCTGACAGTCTCCAGGGGTAGATTCGGGATATGTTGGTGGTCTTTAATCATCGAGATCTATTCACCGACAGGAGCGTAAACACATGCAGTTTGATTCAAATATTTAGAAGTTTAATTCAACGGAGCAGAAATCAATAAGCTAGAAGTAGTAATTTACAGCAAAAACTTTCTTATGATTACTATCTTGGGTTTAAAATGTGTATTCTCCTTGAAATTTCTAAGTAAATTCGGATGTTTTATTTAAACAAGATATTAACAAGACAAGGCACGCCTGATAACGTCTGCCTACTTGAAACGAATTTTCTCAAATTTTGTAACTTTTGATATTTCAAACCTCTCGTACCAATTAAATATAATTGATTAATACCATTTATTTTAACTGTTTCTAGGTAAATTCAAGGTATCTCTTGAGGAGTTATTTGTTTTTTTAAGACCGATTATCGCTTAATGCAGGTCAAAAGTATTGCAGCATTCTGCAATACTTTCAGCCTACATTAAGCTACCCTTTGTCCGTAAGATCTTTGTTTTGTCTATTTTTGAGTGGCCCCTTAAGACAGGCTTTACAGTTGCGGTACTGTTACTGTATAAATGTGCGGATCAAGAAAGTTTTGTCAGAGTGGGTCCAACTTTGAGAATGTTTTTTTTAGTTGATGAGGGGAGGGAGGATCCAAATACCACTATATTGTGACTATAAGCGGGCCATCATCGGCCTGCCAGCAAAACGCCATTTAAATGGCGTTTCGCTGGCCTGCCGATGATGGCCCAACATCGAATGCTGGCTTGGTAACTTTGTGATTTTTAGGAGATCTGGACCAGTACCGCCAGGAAAAACCCTATATTTTTGTGATTTTTCAGAGGGGTCCGGACCCCCTGTCCCCCCCTCTGGACTCTACACAGTCTGATCAGTGTCATTGTTGTTCACAATCTAATTAGTACATTGTTTATGCTTGCTACATCCCAGTTTCTAGAGTGTAGCCTTTCTATGCTGCTGAGCAGGCTGGTTTGAGTCACACCCACTCGAAACCCCAAAGACAGGTTTTATAGTGATGTGATTTATATTATATAATAACTAATATATCACCATAAACTAACAACAAAAGACCTGTCATATTTTCCCCTTATCCTTTAACTCTTCGCCTACTGGTGTCGTCTGCTGATAACCTTTGCAAACAGTTTGGACCCAGATCAGGCCCGACAAAATGTCGGGCCTGATCTGGATCCAAGCTGTTTGACACTCTGATGGTATGTCTAAAAGAATTTTTCGAAAAATATGATTTTGAAAAATTTCAGCAGACGACAAAATAGTATGAAAAATTAAGCAGTAGGCAAAGAGTAAACACTTACCATCGTGAATATATTCTGTTTCAAAAATAGTGTAGATCAACACCAGCTGGCTTCAGTGAAGACAGCTGACCAGGATCTACATCTCATTTTCTAATTTGTTTGTTATTGTTTGTTTTATTGGATTCTTTACGTTCCATCAACAATCTTTCAGTTAAACAGAGACGGGTCTTCCTGGGTTGAACCAGTACTAAGCTAGGATAAATGTGTCTTGCTCATGGACCACAACACAGTGACGTTGGTGAGGCTCGAACCTGCGGCCCCTCGGTCTCAAGTCAAGCACTCTATCATTGAGCCCCTGCACTCCCAGGGAGGAGTGTAGTACATAAAATATTCATAATTTTCAGCAGACGACAATTTCAAATGTCGCTGCTTTTTCAAAAATAACAAGTAAGGCATGATATTTCGTGAGAATCGTCTGCTGGCAGACGATTCTCATGAAATATCATACCTTATTTTTTCGAAAACAAGGAATGATGTTGCAAAATTTGTCGTCTGCTGCAGTTGTGGTTGGCGCGTTAAGGGTTAAAATATGGACCACACACAGTATGACTGTGGGCTAACCGAGACATAGCTGGTTGATTTTATCATTTTTGTTACAAAGGAGAGAAAATGCCCCCCTATTCTTAAGCAACAATGATGTTTCTAAAACACATTTTTTTATGTTTTATTAAGTAGACTTAAATTAACTTTCTCAAAGTAGCTAAATTCAAACACCAGATTCAATTTCACAATAAAATACTGAATATTTCTAACAAATAGCAATTATCGCTACTCTACAACAAGTTGAACAAGATCTTGCATAAAACAATAAAGCCTGATCAGGATCTGCATTTTTCGTTGTCACAATGCCAGCAAAGGTCTTTTTAAATCTTTCCATACTGGGTAATTTTGCATGTTTTTGTCATCTGTTGATTTTTTTCAAAATTAACTTTTTCAAAAAATTATTTCAGTAATACCAAGAGTGTCCAACAGTTTGGATCCAGAACAGGCCAGACATTTTGTATGGCCTGTTCTGGATCCAAACTGTTTGTAGACAAGGCTAGCAGATAGAGTCTTTATATATGTTGCCCATTTTTAAGCAAATTATTATTCGCTGCGTTTTTTGGCTTGATGAGTTGTCCCTTAAGTTACCGCAGATGGTCCTTGCATTGCGTCAGAGTCTTGATCCATGCCCATCATACTAATATATTATCAGGGAGCCTCTAAATGGTTCCAAGAATCTGATTCTTACCTGAATAGAGAAGACCCTCAGGGCTGGGATAGGAATAATGGCAGCTGAGAAGAATGCTAGCATGTTACTGATTGAGGTCAGTAGTATCGATGTCCCCGTCCTTTTCAAACACTCTGGCGTCTGCTCCTGCAATGGGAGAAGAAATAGAAATGTATAAGAATTTCACAATAAAATTTTGGACAAATCCTGACTTGCTTAAAGAAACATGCCTTCTCCTTGCATGATACTGGGTAATTTTGCACCGTTTTTGTTGTCATCTAATTTTTTGAGGGGAAAACTAACTTTTGCGAAAAATTCTTTCAGGAATACCATCAAGGTGTAGAACAGCTTGGATCCAGATCAGGGCTGATGTTTGGTCAAGCCTAATCTCAGGTCCAAACTATTTCCAATGACTATCAGCAGGAAAGAGTTATTTCTCACTGCAAAAGGGAAGCAGGCTAAACTCTTTACCTACATATGTCATCTGCTGAAAGCCTTTGCAAACAGTTTGGACCCAGATCAGGCCTGACAAAATGTCGGGCCTGATCTGGATTCAAACTGTTTGACACTCTGCTGGTATTCCTGAAAGAATTTTTCAAAAAAGTTGATTCTGAAAAAAATCAGGAGACGACAAAAGGGAAATCATGAGGCTATAAGCTCTTTACCTAAAAGTGTCGCCTGCTGAAAGCCTTTGCATACTGTTTGGACCAAGATCAGGCCTGATAAAATGTCGGGCCTAACTTGGATCCAAATGTTTGACATTCTGCTCGTATTCCTGAAAGAATTTTTCAAAAAAGTTGATTTTGAAAAAAATCAGCAGACGACAAAATGTGTTAACAAGTCTTGGCTGCATGCCTTCGTGTCAGGTAGCGCAGCCACTTGCCCACCTGTCTCTGAATGCATTAACAAAGCTAGTTTAAAAGCATTCCATCTTAGATTTGTTTTTCCATTTCTCATCTACGCTTAAGAACAAGGACAACAGCAAGTCAAGTGCATGATTAACACGGAAATTAGTTTTGATGAAAACGTAATTAGCTCTGATGATGTCAATCTAACCATCCACCCAGAATTCCCTGCATGTTAATTAGATTTGTAATCCATTTCTCATCTGCTAACAAGCTCTGTCATGAAGTGCATTAGATGCGGAGCCTTGGAGCAATTGTATTGAGGTATTCACCCTGTTGAGTGCAGTTCCCTTGTGAACTTTGTTTTAGCCCTGTAATTCTCTGCATGCTGGGTTTTTGCATCTGTGATTTTTTTTTTTAAAAAAATACTATAAATTTGGATTTTTTTGCAAGGTTTAATTTTTGCCAAACTTCACATAGGCCAAGTTTCGTGGAAATAAAATCCTTGTGAAATGGCGAAATCAATATGTTGTTTACTGATAAAGGTAAATCATGCCCTAGTTACAAACTTTTGACATCGCAAATAAGTCTATTACGCTATTCGCGAAAATAAAGTTCTCACGAAACTTTCCGGATTTACAGTAACAAATTTCATTTTAGCCCTTAGCATTTTGGTAGATAATTTTGCTGCTTATTTTCAAAAAAAATTCTATAACAGGAATATCAGGTAACATCAGAGTGAGTGTTGATCAGGCCAGAAAACTGTGCCCAAACTGTTAGCAAAGGTGAGTCATCTCTACTGATAGCATTATTACTTGAGCATACTTGAACAAATTTTGTGACAACTTTCTTCATTTATGGCACACATAAGAATTTTTAATTCATGTGAATCAACCATGAAGTGACATTGTAGTTGTATTATATATAATTAAACTTTTTCCTTGCTAGCAGAGACTTTTGTTGTCTGCCAATAGTCTTTGCAAACAGTTTGGACCCAGATCAGGACCGACAAATCATTGGTCGTGATCCGAAAGAAATCAGCAGGTGAAAAATAAGCATGCAAAATTTTCCAGCATGCCAGGAAACTGGACAATATTTACATGCGGAACCCACAGAATATGCCAAGAATATTAGTTAACTGAAAATTAAGCATCTAAATTAACCAAACTACATGTGTTCCTAGTGAAACATGTGCCTTCGATGTGGGAGGTTTGCCTTTCAGATGCTAAATCCATTACTTACACCAAGAGAAGAAAATGGTAGTAAATTATAAACAAATTGATACCCATCAACCAGTGCAGATTTATCAGTCCTTATCTTGTTTATCAATTCAGGTTTATCATCCGGAATAGAGCCTTATTAAACACATCAAATATTGGAACCACTACAAGCCTGCGCATTTATGCACGCTGTTTGGGTCTTTTCCATTCTGTTAATATGTTTGTTTAATGTTAAGTAGAGGGATGGGCAATGGAGGCGCTGATCAGGACTACGCATTTGCGCAGTCTGATCAAAGCCTTCCCTGTCTGCATAAGAAATAAGAACACTTTTCCTATAAAAATGCTCAATTAATTTTCCACCAGAGAGTGCTGAGGGGTTCCAAATGTTTAACTCTTTGCCTTCTAGTGTTCGTCTGCTGATAACCTATGCAAACAGTTTGGACCCAGATCAGGCCCGACAGAATGTTGGGCCTGATCTGGATCCAAACTGTTTGACACTCTGATGGTATTCCTGAAAGAATTTTTCGAAAAAGTTGATTTTGAAAAAAATCAGCAGACGACAAAAAAGCCTGAAAAATATCCAGCATGCAAAGAGTTAAACAATTTTCAAAGCCAATACACCAGTAGTAATGAGAACAATCTTTGAACTTTCAATTAAATGAGACCAATGCATTAAAACATGTGCATGTGCCAGATGTTATTAAAAGCATATGACAACTTTTCAAATCTCCCGCATGTATATGTTTAGACTGCAAACAAGCAATATTTTGCGTCTCATAAAAGAAGAAAAATGACTGCAGGAACAATTATGCCTTCTTTGCATAATTACTAGACAACCAAAAATTTTGAGCGCGAAAATGTAAAATTTTCTTATCCACAAGTTTTAACATATGTTTTGGGTGCTCAAAAGAACCGTCCCGTTGAGATGGTTCTTTTGAGTACCCACAACATATTTTTTGCTGAGAAATAAGAAAATTAATTTTTAGAAACGCACTCCAATCAACAGGCCTGAATGCACTGCCTCTGCATTAAGCAAGCACCTGTCTAAAGCAAGTCAATTTTATCCTCAAAGCAGGTGCTTGATTAGGTCAGATTTCATCATAAACTTCGATGAAATTGATAAGCTTGTCTCTAGCCCCCAAAAAGTTTTATATTCGCTAATTTAACCCACCCATATTAAGTTATAATACCCTTTAAATGTAAATTGACCTTCATACGCTGTTTCAAATAATAATTTTCCATAATTAAAACCTTCATATTACATGCTATGGTACTCGAACTTGGGATATTTAAATAGTTCTGTTCATGGGAGGAGTTTAACTCTTTGCATGCTGGGTAATTTTTCATGCCTTTGTTGTCGTCTGCCGCTTTTTCAAAATTAACTGTTTCGAAAAATTCTTTCAGGAACACTATCAAAGTGTCAAATGGTTTGGATTCAGATAAGGCCCGGCCTGATTTGGTCCCAATCCGTTTGCAAATGTTATCAGCAAATAACAAAAGTTGCCGCTAGCAAGGAAAGAGTTAACCTATAATGCTGCTATATTGAATGAGCAGCCAACTTTTCTTTTATCGGATAGAGGTTTTCATGTTTCGAAGAAAATTGATATTGACATGATTATAGGTAAACCGTCTCCAATGGAGACGATTCACCTACAATGACTAATCAATTTTAATGCATAAAACATAAAAAATGATTTCAAAAACAACATCAATTGATATTTTAGTTTGGCACTTTATGAGTTAATAGTATGGTGGGCACCCAATAACGAGAACAATCGCTCTTTGTTCACGAATGATTTCATTGAAATATTCACGTACTTGTGCCTGCTGAAAAGGCATCCAAATAAACTCTTTGTCCAAATTTCATACTAGAATAAACTTCTTTCAGTGATCACAAAACGACCGTTGAGTTTCTTAAGCTGTCACAAAAGTTGTCTATTTAAGAAAATTACTTCAAATTTTCGATCATTTTGCACTAGGTTTACATCCAAAGTTTGCGTGTGTGGTGCGAGAAAAGTGGGCAGATTTTTCAAAAGAATGAGAAATTGAGTAAATATCTTTAGGTTTTTGATTATTTTCTCAACCTCGAACAAGGTGCAAAGAGTATAAAAGAAACTGAACAAAGTAGCTTCATTTAAGGATTTGATAACCATAATATGTTTGTATTCTCATGTCATAGGGAAATTTTTTCCACCCATGTTAGATTGCTTTGTGAGAAAAAAACATTAAAATGTACGAATCCTAAATTTTTACTGGTACTATTTGTGTGATCTGTATGAGTGTGGTATTGCAAGGTGCAATTAGTAAATACTTTTGCTCAAATGAGTTTACGGTCTGTCAGCGCAAAAGAGTTAAAGATATGAATGAAAATACATGGCACAGAGTAGCACAGAATTTGGCAAATGATACCTTAATAAAAATGTGACTTTCTATTTAACTGATGATAACAATAAAGAGAAAAAGACCTAGCTTATTTTAAAAATACTACTACATGTTATATTAACCCATATAGGCCTAGCGTCCTTTTTGTGGGACATAGGCCAAATGAAAATACATGGCACAGAACAGAATAGCACAGAACTTGTTAATAAGAATGTGACTATCTATTAAACTGATTATAACAATACAGTGAAACCTGTCTTAAGCGGCCACTCAAAAAGAACACAAAAAATTGGTTTTCAATACTAATTATCGCTTAATGCAGGTCAAAAGTAATACTTACGACCTGCATTAAGCAATCATTTTCCATTACGACCTTGGTTTTGTCTATTATTAAGTGGCCGCTTAAGACAGGTTTTACTGTATAGAAAAAAGACCAAGCTTAACGTATTTTATAAATACTACTACAATTTGTATTAACATTCTGTCGAGGTTTCGTTTTCCATTTAGATGACTGTCAGTGAGCAGATTGAACAGCACCGAATCATAACGTATAAGTTAGCACATTGTAAAGGCTGACTCCTCAACTGGGTCTACACAGTTTGGAATGATAGATGAATGGAGATAAAGAGCAGGTGAACAATAAATTTAGCAGTTGTACTTGCCTACATCTACATGTAAGACTAAACTTTAATAAGTTTTGGTCATTCTGTGATCCACTGGGTAAATAGACGCCATCCAAAAGCCACATTGATGATGAAAGAACCCACAAGAAACAAGTTGATGACAAAATAAGACACATAAATATATCATATGAACACATAAAAACGATCATACAATCTGATGGATTTCTCACAGGAAAGTAATATTATTAACAGATCCAGTGGTATCTCTGACTAAACCAGCACTCCCCGAAAGCGACAGCAGGTCTAGACTCTGCAACAGTCACCGCCACATGCAACTGCACTCAGAATGGTTAAAACTCCATAGAAGTTTGCATAGGACCAAATAAGCATACACTTGTGATCATTTTCTTATCCATTGATCAGTACTAGGCGCAGGGTTTGCGTTATATATAGCATTCCATTAGGCTTCAGATCTGATGTTTGTAGGAGTGTGTTCTAAACATACTATACAGTATGTTTTGGGGTGTTCAAAAGAGCCATCTCATTGATGCAATGCTTTTGGGTATCAACAACATCATAATAATTTGGTTGAGAATTGAGATACATAACTTTGTAACTACTTCCCTCCCGGGGCCCACCCCAACCATGCTGAGGAGATTTTGTTTGTGTTGTTTCTAAATATTCCAGTCAACAATTTTTCAGTCATTTTGGGATGGGTCTCCCTGGGTTGAACCGCTACTAAACAGAGGATAAAGTGTCTTGCTCAAGGAAACAACACAGTGCCTCTGGTGAGGCTTGAACATGTAACCTCTCAATTACCAGTCAAGCACACTACCACTGAGCCATTGTGCACCTCACATGCTGAGGAGATACTAAATATCCTGATCAGTAGTGAGACCTTGATAAATTATAGTGAAAAAATGCTAACATTGAAAGATCTGGCTTGAACTTGATCCAGTACTTTTTGCAAAAGTTATCAGCCGATGTCGCTAGCAGGCAAAGAGTTTTTTAAGGTGCTACTTCATACTTCAGTCTTTCTCCAAGTAGATGTCTTACAAAATGATGATGAAATTATCAAAACCATCAACCAAAGAGCTATGAATGAATCTGGGTGATAAATTATTTATCAATTATTTCTAGACTTATGTCAGAGCGGTTTCATGTAAAAATCACATTTTCACAATTAAAATGTATACCATATTCAACCTATTTAGTGCACATTGCTCCCATTAGCACACACTGGGTGCCTCCTCATGGAAGATTAGTTTTGTTACTAAATGTGTTACCCTCTTTAAATAAAGTATATTTTTATTAATTTTTTTTTTTTTTTTTTTTTTTTATTATTATTATATGGATATACAGTAAAACCTGTGTAAAACGGCCACTCAAAAATAGGCAAAACAAAGATCTTAACGACAAAGGGCAGCTTAATGAAGGTCGAAAGTATTGCAGAATGCTCCTGTGGGAGCATTCTGCAATACTTTTGACCTGCATTAAGCGATACTTGGTCTTGAAAACCAATTTTGGTCTTTTTGAGAGTGGCCGTTTTACACAAGTTTTACTGTATCAACTTCTGATTCCTGGTCAATACAACTGTACAAAATCATTGTTGATACAGATTCACAGTCTGTATTAAAAACCCAGTGTAGATCCAGATCAAGCCAGCTGATCATATCAACACTGTTTTCTTAAGCGTATATAGAACTTTTAAAAAAGATAGTTCTGATTCAATCAAATTGTTCTTTCATTTCTAATGAAATGAATTTCGTACCCTTCACAAGTGTAAAGGATTTTAGCTATAAGAGATGGATTCCTGGGGAAATTATAAATGTAATTTTTTATTTGGGTGTATGGCCTTTCCAAGATCATGAGTTTGAACAGGTCTTCACTGTTTGGCAAAGGACCCGTTAAACATATGATTAGGCAAATGCCAAAATTAATTGGATCAATAGCCAATTATTGACAAAAAAATAAATATTTTTAACATTTTTTGCATCTTTACCACAAAGGACAGGTCCCCAAAACAACATCAACTGTTAATTTCTTGTTTGCTGTTCTGTGAGAAGCGATATTTTCACATTTCACATTGCATATTCTTCAGACTAACTTCAGGGACGCTGATCAGATTGCAAAATACAACTGGCTCTAGCCGTGCACACTATGTCATCTGTTATTAGGCTGCAGCCCCCTTTATTTCTAATTATCTAACAAGCAATCTTTGGCACTGCCAATTACCCACAAGTCATGCCATGAAAAAAATGTTTCTGACTTCGGCAAACATTAAACACACAGAACTTTTGTGCAGTCTGCTCTTTATCTTTTTTGTTGGCTGCCTACAAGTTATTAGCTTCTCGCAACAAAGATATATTATCTACAACTAACTCAGACACTCAGCAAACTGGTTAAAGTCTTCCCCGGTGGCACTTCTCGGAAGACGCATTTTCCACCGACACGGCTTGCATGGTAGAAAGCTGAATAGTTAGGTGCCACTAGTAATTAATAGAGCTCGTACACAGTAAAGGTACAATTTGGCATGTGCACCCATCATAGATTCAGATCAGACTGCGCTGATGCGCAGTCTGATCAGAATCTTCGATGGGCGCTCTATGGGTAGTCAAGAGTTCAACCTTTCTTCAGGCTGAAAACTAAGACTCTGATCAGATGATGCGGATGCGCAGACTGATTTGAGTCTTCGCTGTACGCAGATGCCAACTTGTACCTTGTGTTGGTTACCGGCTCAATACTGAAATTAGCTAACATATGGATGTGAGCAAGTCTAATGTACAGGGGAGACCACACACAGATTGATTGATATCTAGGCCATCTATGAGAAGTGTTGGGTAAAAGCCAGCCTTACAGCATACCTATACAGGTAAACACCAGTACCTCCTTTCAGACTCCAACAGACTGCTTCTAGATTTGCTAGGCTTCAGATCCAGTATTGCTGAACCAGTCTGAGCTCATACAGTGATATGAGAAGTTTGAAAATTGATAGTGTGGATATGAAGTCTGATCCTTGCCGTTTATGTTTACTCCGGATATAAGGCGGATTTTGTCTTGACGTTGATGATATAAAATACTGCTGCTTTACAGCCTTCCTTCTTTTTACACATAAAAATACTCAAGTTTTTTTGCTTGACTAGTTTCACCTAGAAAAACACAATAACTTGGCTGAGGGGCAATATCTGGGGGAAATCAAACACTACTTCACTCATCAGTTTAGATAAATGGAAGCTTTATTACTGCAAGATTGTATCTTATACACATTCAACATCAGTACAGTCATCTTGAGACAAACATGCAGTAGACTTTAAGCTCCGAGACCTCAAAAAGTAACAGTTGATATAATAGAAAGGTAACAAACAAATTTGAGCTCTTCGATTGTGGCATCATGCAATGCAAGACATCTGTTTGCAGCTTAATGATTCCATTGTTTTTACAGTTTCATTTAAGGGTTTCAGTCCGAAATATCTTCTTTTACTCAACATTTTCTTCAAAAAGTTACAAAAAGACGGTAAATATGATATTTGTCAAAGCATAACTACCCAGGGTCCCATACTTTGTATGCAACCCAATGTGGTTATACTTTGATAATGGAATTCATTTCTATGTATCCTGATTTCCGGACAAATTCTACTAGTGAAAAGGACTTACCTTATAGGAAATGTGTTCGTTGTTGGCATTTTCTGCGTAGGTATGAGCGAGCAGAAACATGTCGTCCACGCCAAGACCAAGGGCAAGAAATGGAATAATCTGAAATATAAAAGATTTAACCATTAACCCTTTGTTAAGTTTGTTTGTTTTGTGGTTCAATGTCCCAGTCAACAGCTATGGTCATGTTGAGATGGTCAGTTGACCTAACCACACTTTTTAGACTAAGTTGTTAACAAGTACTCAAGGCACATACTTGCACTTGTAACTGACAACCAGCGAAAGGAGGAGAATGACCATAGAAAGTATTTTATGATCAATCATCTCCATGAAAGTATGTGGCCAGACCGAGATCGAACTCACGACCCCTTGATCAGCTATCGATTCCATACTGATTGCACTACAGGGCCTGACATTATAATCCTTTGTGTGTGTGTTCGGCATCATGTCTAACGCCCCACCAAAAGCTGAGGTCATATGGAGACAGGGCCACAGCCTAAAGTGTCCTCTGACAGACTGGAGAAGCTGGGAATTGCTGGTTGTGATCCCTTGCTTATAAGGCGAGCAGTTTACCAACTACAGCAGTACAGGGCGGCTTCTATAAACCCTTTATATACTACTGAATCTGGTTAGATATGGTTCATTATACATCCAAGACAGCACATGGTTTGGAATTTCCCTATTAAGATGTTCTTCGGTCCCTGAAGATTGTTTTTAAATTAGCAAACAGTGCAGACACTGATTAAATGCGGCAATAAGCGGCATTTCATCTGCCTCTTCACTGTTTGCCAAAGTTTCCAGTTAACCGTAGCTGCGTGCCTAGACCAATCTGTCCATATAATCAGGTAAAATATTTTGCCACTGTAACAAAGACCATCATGCCAAAACAACGCTTCCTTGACACAGAGAAGAATTATCCAATGTGTCGTTACAATCACGCTGTTTACGCGCTGTTATGGTTTAAATCATGCTAAAATGTCATTAAATGTCCCATATTTTAGTACAGTTCAATACATCATGAGTACTCATCATAGCCGAAAGAAAGCAAAAAGGTCCATAAACCAGTGTGACACAGAGGAGATGTATGCATTTAAACAATACTTTGCCATGAAAGGAAACCGACAAGCCGAAAAGACGGTTATTTGTATTATGAGCCATTTCCTTTTTTTTCCAGAAATGGCAAAGAGGGATGCAGTGCCAGGTACAGGCTGTAATCCCTATTTATCAATGTACAATAAAAAATGGGTAATTTTGAAAGCTTTTTGGATGCCTGCAGATTTTTTTTTCAAAATTAGTGTTTTCCAAAAAAAAATTCAGGAATATCATCACTGTGTCCATTAGAGTGTCAAACAGTTTGGATCCAGATTAGAACTGAGGTTTTGTTGGGTCCAAACTGTTTGCAATAGTTATCAACAGACAACAATGGTCGAGAAATAAGTATTAAGTTTGAACATTTAAAAAAAAATTATGCTAAAACTCTTTCTTTAGGCCTAAATGAAATATATGTGTGGTTCCTGTTGCATACCAACAAAATTTAGGGTAGGTAGGTAGGGAAA
This sequence comes from Loripinus fragilis, assembly GCA_964019695.1. Taxonomy (NCBI): domain Eukaryota; kingdom Metazoa; phylum Mollusca; class Bivalvia; order Lucinida; family Lucinidae; genus Loripinus; species Loripinus fragilis. Next base: position 36,092,282 of record OZ026518.1, read on the forward strand.
TTACTAAATTTAACAAAGAAAATTGTGACAAAATCTGAAAAAGTGCCAATTTAGGTATTTTTTCTCCAAAGACCATTTTAATGTTTAGAGTAGGGTTAAAAAAATTAGGGTAGGTAGGCCAACAGGAACCACACATACATTTCATTTAAGCCTTATCTAGCTGTATGTGAACATCTGTGAAGTTAAAGAAAATTAATTACATCACAACAAACTGCACAAATTACAACCAGCAAGTTGTATGTGTCAAAACTTACAACCATCATTATTTGACAAGGTTGCAAAACCTGACAGGTTTTGACAAGCCTCCCATCAATAATGACAATAAAGCCTCTGGGGGATTAGGAATAAATGAAGTTCTTCACTGGGAGATGTGACAATCAACACGTTCATAAAAACATGAATACAAGGACCCCCTTTAAAACAAACTTACATTCAAGCCCACCCCATCCCCTGCTTATTACTAGTTCAACCAAGGCAAATGTCCCAACATTACTGAAAAATTGCTGAGTGGGACGTAAAACATCAACTCAAACAAACACAATTATTATTCTTTGCATGCTGGGTAATTTTTCAATTTTTTTTATGTTGCTGATTTTTTTCATAATTGAAAATTTTCGTAAAACTATTTCACGATTACCATCTGAGCGTCAAACAGTTTGGATCCAGTTCAGGCCCGACATAATGTCGGGCCTGATCTGGGTCCGAACTGTTTACAAAGGTCATCAGCACATGACAATTAACAGTAGCCCCTAGCAAGGTAATAGTTTGAGAGAAAAAAACAATTAAAACGTCCCAACTATTTTTCTTTCTCTTTGTTTTTTTATATTATAAGTCGAAGGTGAGGAGGCTTTCTGCGCGCCTGTTTGGCCACAAATTGTAGGAGTAATTTGTAATAGAGAATCTACCTCTGGCCTGTGGCTTTTGAAGTGAATCTATAATTGGGTTCAGGGAGTGAATATCTATGAATGCAAAGATTGTTTGATGAAGTAAAAATGTAGACCACCCACCGGTAATATCATAACTACCTGTAAAACTAAGTGACATCCAGAATTAATTGACAAAGAACCCCCCTGACAAACAACTTAATCAGCCATCTTGTTTTTTGTTGGGATTTTTGCAATATATTAATTGGCATGTTCTTTCATTAACCGTTTTACACCTAGATTCCCTCAATGAACGTAACCACCGCACAAGTCGCATGTATCGAAGATTTTTAGCATGTGTTTTCTCAAAACCTTTAAACACGGAATTACGGCATTGCCCTGCACCCCTCCGCCACAATAATCAAATAAATTATCCCTTTGTCTAAGGGGTTTTCTTATTTATATTTAAGGGTTTAGGGGACTATTTATTTGGGAAATAATATTCACAGAACAAACAGATATCTATTTTTCCCTCCGAAAAACTTCTTTATAACTTTCAGTGCCGTTGTCAATGAATGTCGCCTGCTTCGTCATCTGCTGGTGTATTTTAGAATCTCAATAGAAAACAGTGTGGACCCAGATCAGATTGCTCCATTGAAGCAGTCTTATCTGGGTCCACATTGTTTTCTATAGAGATTCTAAAATACACCAGTTGTCAAAATGAAACATGGCAGCCCACAGCATTTTCAGTGTCAAAATAAGTATTTGCTAGATACATGTACAGTTCTAAATAAATTAGATTTTTAAGCTGAATTTCATTAAACATTATGTTTTCCTAATTTTCCTCCAAATAACTTTTTTTCAATTGCCAAAGGCAGGGATCAAGTAAATGCTGGTAGTTTTCTCCACAAGCATGTAGAAATTGCCATCACTTGCTTTTTTGAGCAAGTGAATAAAAGTCACTCTCAGCAAGTTGATCAGCATCTTAAGCAAGTGAGAAAAATCCTCACTCGCCATTTTTAGCTAAAATTGACCCCTGAAAGGATCCACGGATGAGCTCTGAACATCCAATTTGACTTACCTGAGTTGTAGAAGCATTGAATGCTATCCGTAAAACTGAAGTAATTCCTAATCCGGCCGCCACAGTCAGAGCAACCAATAGGACGCCAGCAATTCCAATACCGCTCTGTGATTGGACGGCATTGTTCCAGCGAAGGAGGGATATACAAGCATAAAACAACTGAAAAAAAAAATTGCAATATATCAGAAATTTAGACTCAGCTGACTTATGCTGATCAGTGGCTGTAAACTGTTAACTCTTTCCATGCTAGGGCCAACTTTTGTCATCTGCCATTAACCTTTGCAAACAGTTTAGACCCAGACCAGGACCGACAGAGTGTCGGTCCTGATCTGGATCAAACTGCTTGACCGTCTGGACAAGTTAATTTCGAAAAAAGTTGGCAGATGATAACAAAAGCATGAAAAATTCCATAGCATGCCAAGTTAATACATTTTTATGACTTGTTGTAAAAAAAAAAATGCAAAAAAGCTTAGCTTTCACTTCATGATACAAGAAAGGTTCTCAAAAAGACATGAAAAAAAATTGATTTAATAAGAGGTACAAGATAATGAAGCACTGCTTATTTGGTTATGGCTATGTGAGTCTTAAGGTGAATGGGGAGATCTTGATTATAATACCCAGCATTTCAAGGGGAGAATACTCTTGGAGACTGACATGATTATCTTTCTTGATATTTTAATCTTCATTATCAGTGCTACTTTTGTAATGAAAGGACTAATCTTAATGCTAGGCTAATTCTTAGCGCTAAGTATGGTCAACATATAAAAAAGGAGGCATTTGCCTTAGATGCCAGAGTAGCCTCCCTTTACCATGCATTCATTCACCATAATTTGATGTCAAATATAATATTTGACATCAAATGATGGTGAATGTATGCATGGTAATTATTATATGATGGCTCATTCACCTGGGCTGGTAAGAACTATCATCATAGCCCCTACAGGTAATTTTATGCATAATCCACACTGGATGGCTGGAACTACCTGTGGCTAGAACTATTTATCATGGTCCCAAGCCTGTTCGAGCCATTGAAGTTCTATTGTAGGGTGCAGAGACATAGTGACTTACCATAAGAATGTAACCAATAGCAACCCTGGGAATGCTGATGTCAGAGAATTCCTTCATGATGTCCATGAGTGATGTCATAGAGAAGGCATGGATCTGATCTGGCATGCTGTTATTACTGAAGGTGTTCATCTCCTGTGGACAGAATACAAAAGTTTTGTTGATTTTTGTTGCGTTTTCAGAATGGTCTATACCCTGCAGGCACACAACCTTGAAACAACGTCATATCAACAGTGAAGCAACGTCATGACGTCCAATCCACGTTGATACAACGTTATTTTGTGCATACTGGGTATGTTCTTATGCTGCAGCTATAGATTCATGTTTACATTTTTAACAGTATATTCCGAGTTGTTGGCAAAAAAAGAATGCATTTCTATATAATATTATCAAATTATCCTTCAAAAAGTTGTCATGTACTCAAAAAATTGAAGATTAAAATTTATCCTACAAAAATAAGGAAAAAGTACCCCCAATTTCAAAATGCATTCAGAGCCCTGGTTTCTTGGGGAGACTTGCTGTATTGATTTCATTCACGCGCATTAACCATGCTGAACATTTTTATGTACTACATTCCCCCCTCCCTCATCCTTTTTTTAAAACAGAGTTTCCAGTTATTAGCATGTAATTGCAAATAGAGTGGAAAAAGTGTGGATCCTGATCAACTGGCTTTTCAGCTGACCTAGCTCTACAATGTTTTCAAAACAGACTATATCCGGGTTCAGTAAGGGTTAATTAGCATATTGAGTATGCTAATTAACCCTTACTGAAACGGGATATAGCATTACTGGAAATGGATAGTAGACTGGTACCTACCTCTGTAAATTTGCGATGCCATGCCTCTAAAATTGCCCTAGCTTTGTCTTTGTCCCAGTCTATATTCAATGTTTTATAGTTCTCATTCCAGTACTCGAACATGGTCGCCTCGCCCATCAGAAGTATGACCGACTGAAGAGCTTCGGCCCTGACAATGTGGCCAGTTTGGTTCTTCCTCACTCCTCCTACTATGAGCTCCTCGTTCCAGTGCATGTACTTTGTGGCAAACCCATGACAGCCATTGGTCAGTTCGGCACCAAAATCTGGGGCCTGAAAAACACCAAGACAAAAATTAATACAGTACAGCCTTTTATAACACACCTCGTTTTAACAAAGTTAGCACGGATTTGGATATAACATGGTCATGTTGTGGCTCTCAAATATTTTTACCATGGAATTTTACAAAGGAATTATAGGAAAATGACCATGAAATGGTCATTTTCCTATAGTTCCTTTGTAAAATTACCATGAAACGGTCATTTTCCTATAATTCCTTTGTAAAATTACCACAAAATGGTCATTTTCCTATAATTCATTTGTAAAATTGTTCCTTTATAACATGATTCACTTTTCTCACAGTCATAGTCATTTTCCTATAATTCATTTGTAAAATTGTTCCTTTATAACATGATTCACTTTTTACACGGCTCATTCCTATGGACCAAAAGCATGACGCTTTAAAGAGACCGCAATGTACTTATCAATCCTTTGGTCAAACACAGAATGCATTTTACCAGGGTCAAGATCAACAAAACTGAAAACCTATGGAGATACAATTCATTTTTTCATATTCTGGTCCTTAAGAAGATTCCAAAATGCACATAGAGGACAGAGAAGATGACATACATGTCAGTGGACATGTTAAACGTATAAAACAAACCATTTTCCTTGATTAAAAAAATATCTTAAGCAGTTCTGTACAGCGCTTAAGAGGTTAATTGAAATCTCGGGAAGGTCTTGGGTATGTTTTCCTACAGGACCTGGTTTCTTAATCAAAACACACATATTTTTAGTATATTCCACTCTGCCTGGGTAACCATTCATTTCTTACTTCAATGATTATGACATATGTGCTAGAATCTGTTCCAAGCTAAAGGTCAATCTCAACTACATTGTTGTAGTATTTACGAAGCCTAAAAACATACAGGACATCACTTACGGTACCCATCATCATGTGGATTTTTAAGGACAAAATCTTGTATTTGATCTGATCATTTAGAATTATACAAAGAAAATTTAGGAAATTAACTGTTTTACAATTTTTTTTAAATTATAAGATTTTTTTTTTTTTTTGTAAAATCTGATTGGCATACTACAACTGAAATTGACCAGTCATTTTCCTTCAATAGCCGTTATTAATTCTTAAATGTAAAATATGGTCATTGTGCTGTGATTTCTTTGTAGGATATAGTTGATCGTTGTCCTTTAAGCGAATATGACAAACCATTGTTGTTTTTTTATTTCTTTCTAAAATCTGGTCATTTTCCAATAATTTCTGTTTAAAAAAAACTGGTAATTTCCGATAAATTCTTTGAACAATCTGGTAATTATCCCAAAATTTCTTTGTAAAAACTGATCATTTCCCCATTTCTTTGTATAATCTGGTCATTTTCCAATAATTTCTTTGTAAAAACTGGTCATTTCCCCATAATTTCTTAGTAAAATCTGGTATTTTTCCCATAATTTCTTTGGAAAATCTGGTAATTTTCCTTTAAGTTCTTTGTAAAATCTGGTCATTTTCCTATAGCTTCTTCAAAAATTCTGGTCATTTTCCTAAAATTAACTCCTTGGTAAAATTGGGGCATTTTCCTTTAATTTCCTAGTAAAACTGATGATGACAGAAGTGACCTAATGCACTTTGCCATATAATTTACCTGTGATATGATATGATATACATGTATGATTAAGTTTGGATTTCTCCCTAAATATATTCAAAACGCCAATTACCATGAAATGATTCAATTTGATAACAAATAGTATGAAAAATAAGCTGAGACAATCCAATCTGATAGATTGTCTCTTATTTGTTATACTATTTGTTATCAAATTTGTAGACTGAACACAAGAAGACTGAAGACAAGACAATCTTCTTTGTTATTAAATTGGAGCCTTTTTTTCTCAAATGTAAAAATGTCCCATCAGCTACTTGCTCTGTCATACTGACTTAATCAAAATCAATAACTGATATGATATGATACATGTATGGTTCAGTTTGGATTTCTCCCCAAATATATTCAAAAGGCCAATTGCCATGAAATGATTCAATTTGATAACAAATAGTATGACAAATAAGAGACAATCCAATCTGATTGGATTGTCTCTTATCTGTTATACTATTTGTTATCAAATTTGATAACAAATACATGAAGTATGACAAATAAGAGACAATCCAATCTCATTCAATAACAAATAGTATGACAAATAAGAGACAATCCAATATGATAATTTGATAACAAATAGTATGACAAAATAAGAGACAATCCAATCTGATTGGATTGTCTCTTATTTGTCAAACTTACTGTTGTCAAATTTGTAGACTGAAATTGCTTTTAATTTGATTGTGTTTTTCTAAATTAATATTGCAATGTCCTTTGATAGCCGTGAGTTGGCCTGAATTAACAATGTGATTCACTTCCCATGGCATCTTAATCAAAAAGTCTCTGCAAAGTTTCAAGCTTCAGCTGTATTAAGAGAAATACAGTTGAAGTTTGAAGGCGGTTCTACAGCCAATATTTTATTCAAATAAATCAGGTAGGCGGAGACCAACTAAATGAACTCAGATTTTCTCACACATGGCCCAAGTAGAATCTGGAAATATGCACTTGTTTTCCAAAGCACTCAACATTTTCCACTAATTGCTAATTGATTAATTCTCCATTGACAGAAAGCTTGGTGCTTCTTGCATTTGATCTCTGATCTCTTCAACCCTCTGAATGTGAGAAACCAATTACTCAAACAGGGAAGGTGTGTGCAAACCCAGCAGTTCTGGATCAGAATACTGCCTGATTAGGAACTTTCCGTTTACTGAAGAATCATCTGAATGAAGGATTTCTGATGTGTTTGTTAGTATGAAAACGAGTCTAGTAGCAAACTCTCCCTTACTCTGATCGAGAAAGTATGAACACTTATTACAGGCAATTGCATTATTGATCTTGGTTACATGCACCATCACACACCTTTAGAAATAAAAAAGCATATTATGGGAAACAATGTGCAAAAGTTGTTCACTGCCACATTTTAAAACTATTTGTAGCTATAATCACCTGCCCTGGAACATCTTAAAATAATTTATGCAATCAAAACCAAATTGTCCAATACGAAGTTTTTTTTACTTATCTTTAAGATGGAAACCTGGGTGGTCAATACAAAATTTTACCATTAAATTTTAGGTTGTGTTTATTGACTAACAGTAATTCTTTCCATATGTCATTATATTTCTGGATTGTCCTTAAGTTTAACAACAAAAAAACATTACACATATTTTTCATTTTAAATGGTAACAAAAAAAAATGTATAAACCACATCCAGACTACCTGGCATAACCATAGCAAGTCGAATGGACAGAAAATACAATAACACGATAGGAAAAAAGCATATTTTTGCAACAAGATTTCGCATATTTTTTGCCACAAGATTTCTCTGAAATGGTTATGAATAACAAAGAATTTAGTGTTTTATTACCTGGAAAAATGTGGGAGGTATAAGAGGGTGACTTATTGGCAACAGGTCGAAATTGCTGGCACTATTCTGAGATCTCCATACTTGAACGACTTTACAGGAAAATAGACCATGTTAATATCAAGATTCTCTTTTCATCTCTTCGATAGTTTTGTCTTATTTTGTTGTACCTATTGTTGACTGGGAACCCCTCAACAGGTGCTTCACAAACACTAAAGACCCTGATGAAATGTAAAAATGGCATTTTGTCTTGCAAAGACAAAACAATCTTTTTTAATATTAAATATTAATCATTTTTTCTCAAATGTAAAAATGTCCCTCATCAGCTACTTGCTCTTTCAGGGCTCACCCTGCCATTCGCCATTGTAGCCATTTGCTACTAAAAATGTAGAGTGGCTACAAATATAAGTCATTGGCTTAAAGTACAGTCTAGGTGGTTAAAAAATTACATATTTGCGAAAAAGTGTATTTTGATAAACTTTTGGATTTTCGAATATTGCTTTTATTATTCCTTCACACTTTATTATTGTGCCATATTTTACTCTTTGGATGCTGGATTTTTTCAATACCATTAGGGTGTCCAACAGTTTGGATCCAGATTAGGCCCGACATTTTGTCGGGCCTGATCTGGGTCCAAACTGTTTGCAAAGGTTATCAGCAGACATAGCGGGCAAAGAGTTAAATACAAAACAACTTGTTGATACTTTCTGGCTAAAACCTCGGCTAAAGTTAATTTTATTTGGCTCTTACTTTTTCCATTTGGCTAAAGTGTTGGCTACAACAAATTCTGCGCCAAGGTAAGCCCTGTCTTTCATACTGACTTAATCAAAATTAGTTACTGTTTTAGAGAGATATAGGACATAGTGAATCTAATATGAACCTATCCTTTTTATCTCATATTTATAAGGCTTAATTCATACTGAAATAATTTAAATGATTACTGCATATGAACAGAACAGAACATTTATGAATTCCATCTCTGTCTGCCTGTAGCACACATCATACAGGTACTATACTGACAGACTTTAATTACGCAACACGATATAACTTCCCCTTATATCTTCCAAAAGACTGTTTAATGTAAACTTCATTTGTTTTGATAATGTCATCATGAGTAGGCTATTTCAGCAAACACTTTAGTTTTAATTGTACAGCTATACTGGACGACGTTATTTGCTCCGTACGAATTAAGCCATATAAACATTTCTTAAGCAGAGGAGATTTTAAGCTATTGAATGAAAGGGTACACCCAGATAAACGTCATATACGCAAATAAGCTGTATCGCAGACCTGCCAACCAGTATGAGAGGGATTCCTCGATGACTAACAAAGTCCATGATAAAAATTTGATGCTTCTAGTGTTTCTTAATTTTTAAGAAGTAGGGAATATTTCATTCATAACAGTTGGTCACATGAAAAAGTTGTCCACTATCTCAAAAAGTTTACATTTTAATGCATTAAGTTCATCTTAGTTGGACAATGTATTACTTACAAATGAATGCTTCTTAACAGACAATCAAAATTATTGTTCTGCCTTCTTTTTCGAGACATAAATTAAAGCTTTTATCCAAGTGTTGCGTTTTTAAAGTCCATCAGTATATAAATACAAACTTCTGTAGGTCCAGAAGCCTTGCATGAATCCAGAATGATGGATTCTGATATACTTGCACCAAATATTTGTGCAAAGTTATTAGGCTCAATAAGGCAAGTCCACCGAGTCTCATAATATAAGTTTTGTTACAAAAATTGCAGCAGCAATGCTTATTTTCTTTGGATATTTTGACTTCTAAAACTGCTAGCTTTTATATTTCCTATCCACTGCATAGCTTGTGATAAGAGGGGCATTTATACAGCCGTTGTCCGTTGATCTTATTTCTTAACAAAAAACATATGTTGTGGGTACTCAGTAGAAGCATCTCAGTGTGAGATGCATTAATGGGCACCCCTGAACATGTTTTCATAAAGAATTAAGAACAAAATTCTAGAATTTTGGTCCAGGAAAAAAGCGTCTTATTTAGGACTATATACCAAGCAATCATTACAATAAAATTCTTTTTACAAACAATTTATGGTTTCTTTAGTTTTATTTTATTGCAGTTTTGCCTGTTTTCTTTTATACCCCTAAAATACACTCATGCTGACCTCACAAAAATGAATCTATCTTTGCTTTTTTATTTTCTTACATCCTGAGCATAACTTCTGCCCGTAAAACCGAACAAACCCATGATCACAGCCCAACCACACGCTAAAATAAGAACAAGGGCAAAACTTAAAATTGAAAATGCCAACAGAGCTACTTTTGTCATATATCAGGTTTGTCAAATCTTTGAGGGCTAATTTGTTTTGTTTTTTAATTGATTTGAAACTTCACATTTTCCCCAGTCAACCATTTTTCAGTCATGTTGGGAAGTTTCCTGGGTTAAATTGAACCAGTACTAAGCAGAGGATACTATTAAGCCAGAAACAATGTAGCCAATGCAGTGCCTTGGTGAGGCTTGAACGTGGGACCTTACAATCTCCTCACTAGAGCCACAGGGCTCCTTATCTTTAAGGCATATAGACGGTAAAACCTCATGAAGTTAAATCATGTTCATTCAACCCAATAGCACTTGGGACTGAATGGCCAAAACTAAATTGAGTTTTGCCATTCTGGATGCATTATGGTTCAAAGAGTAGCAGAATGACATAATTGAGCCGCAACATGTGATTTCCAACAATGTGGCATTTTGACAAGTGTAGACTCAGACGAGCCTGTGCAGCCTCCTTTTAAGAGTAAAAATTCCAAATGATGTTCAGTCAGTAGCTAAAGTAACACTCATAGAATATTCAAGCGACTAGCAAAGGCTCTGATCAGACTGCGCATATGCGAACCTGATCTAAGGCTTTGCTGGCCGCACATAGCACGTTATTGAAATCCCATGCCACGGCTCATATTGTTTTTGTTTTTGGTTAATTTGATTCTTTAAATAATGTTTTTGTTTTTGGTTAATTTGGTTCTTTAAGTTTTTTCAGTTATGTCCGGACGGGTCTTCTGGGTTGAACCAGTACTAAGCAAGGATTAATGTGACGCCGGTGAGGCCTGAACCCCCAACCCTTTGGTCTCGAGTCAAACACTACCACTGAGCAACTGTGCTCCCAAGGATATATTGTTGAAGTGTGTTAATTAGAGCATGTATGGCATAGGACTCTGCTATTGCCAAAGCATGTGGTATGAATATAAAAACAAAAGCTAAACAAGTGGTAATTTTCTTCCATTAAATGATATAGCCATCGACTTGATGCTTTCGTGTTTTTTTTCTGGAGGAAATAGGTTTGATTAAAAAACAGAACCCCCAAGATGAATATTATATGTGTATCCCACACTTCAGTAATACCCAGTTATTGGATGGAAATATCTTCATGGCAAATATATGTGGCAAATATCTTGTCTAACGTCTTATACCACCACCCTTACCGACTTTGGCATGGAATATCTTGTAATGTGCAAGGTCTACACTGCTGTAGGTGGTATAAAATAGTTATACCATGGTTGTCCACCTGTACATGGAGATAATCAACTCGCTATAGCTCGTGGATTATCTCCATGTACAGGTGGACAAACCATGGTGGATGTATAACTATTACATAGCTCTAAATCTCTCCATGAAAATATCTCATAAGACACCGTAGGGTCAGTGATCCTCCTTCCTGTTCTGAGTACAGTAGTACCACTCATATTTTATTCTCTTGGCCTGTTCGGGATGAATTGTAAATTTGCACCATTTATGCGTTTTTTATATATAATGATTGAGCAAACCACAAATGATAATTGGGTATAAAGTAAGCAATATAGAAGAGCCTGCACAGTACACATCCATCCAATTCGATCAGCACCATTGCGGTCTATTATAAAACTTGCAAATGCTCAAATCGTACCCATTGGGTAAGCTGGGAAGAGAGGTTTCTAATGCACACTAGCAGTCAAAAAGATATTTCATTCAACACAATCATATAACCATTACAGCTATAACTTATAAGCATATATGTAGCTTTTGTCATTTGTGTTTGTTTTTAAGCATTATCTCTCATAAGCATTACATGTGTCTCTCACAATTCTCAATCAAACTAAGCTGTGTTGATACCCAAAAGAACCATCTCTATGGGACAATTTTTTCGAAAGCCAACATTGTATGGTTCTGTAAAAATTTTCAAATAGTAAGGTGCATACGGTCAACTATAGTATTTCATTGAGGCAAGTCCAATGAGCAGCACAACATCTGCTTTTGTCGAGGAATGAAAAATGCAAATTTTTGCTGGAAATGCATCTCACTGTAATCACAGGAGGGATGAGGTAATCTGTAGCCATCTTTCAGGAGACTAGACAGGTAATCTCATGGAAGCCAAAAGTCAAGAGAAGAATGAGAATGCCACTTGGCACCTCAGCTCCAAGTCCTGTTAAGCATCAATAGTGAGCGTAAAATTGCTATTATTTTCTTACCCATTGGTTTAAACATATGTTTCGGGTGCTCTAAAGAACCGTCTCGCCGAGACGGTTCTTTTGAGTACCCACAACATATGTTTTCGTTGAGAAATAAGAAAAACAATTTTTGAATACGCAGTCTTATCTGGAGGTCTGCAGCTCTCTCTACTCTCTCAAGACAATAACAACTGAAGCCAGAAAACTAGTGGAATTGTAAAATAGGGAGGTAAAAAATGTGAGGATCTGTTCTGATTAAAATCACTCCAGGTTGGAATGCCTTATTGTAAACACTGACAGAATATCTTCAGAATGTTTTAGGAGTTGTTTTTTCACACATTGAATAAGCTACAAAACTGTATTTAGTGTTTTCCCTCATCAACATAATTTGTTAAACTATGGTTTGGTAATAAGAATTAGAGAGCACAGTCTATCTACTGTAAATTCAAAAATTTTTGTGAGGGTTTTATTTTCGAGAAACTTCGCATATGCGAAGTTTCATGAAAATAAAATCCTCACGAATTTAAGAAATCACTCTGCCGTTTACTGATATAGGTAAATCACGCCCGTGTCACGAATTTTCAACATCGCAAATATGTGTTTTAACGCTATTCGTGAAAATAAAATTCTCACGAAAATTTCCGAATTTATAGTATTCTATGCACACAGTGCAGACTGTGACGAGATGCCACATTCTGTCCCCTTTCAAAAAGATCCACATAAAAGCATAGTTGTTTTTTTTGTTTGATTTAATTCTTTAAATCCCAGTCAACTGAAATTTTTTTATGTCAAAACGGGTCTTCCTGGGTTGTACCAGCACTAAGCAGCGGATAAAGGATCCTCCACAAGGACACAAGTCACACAAACAGTGACTCCTATGGTGGTGAGGCTCGAACCAGCATCCCTTCGATCCCAAGTCTAATGAGCCACAACGCCCCACATGAAAACGTAGGAGGAGAACAAGCTTGGGCCCCATTTTTGGTGGAAAATGCAAGAGACAATGGTGGTGGGTGTACTGTAAATTCGGAAATTTTCGTGAGAACTATTTTCGTGAATAGCGTTAAATGACATATTTGCGACGTCAAGGGCATGATTTACCAATAGCAGTAAATGACAGAGTGATATCGCCATTTTGCGAGGATTTTATTTTCGTGAATTCGCCTTTGCGAAGTTTCGTGAAAATAAAACCCTCACGAAAATTTTAGAATTTACTGTACTTGTTTCAGAGAGGGATATTTGTTGGGATAAACTGGTATACAGCCAATGATCATGTAGCAAGTTGGTGAAAACATAAGAAATTCTAAGCCTCCTATTAATTACACTGTAATACTTGATCCTTTCACATCTGTTGTTTTGTTTCAACAAATGAAATAATCATACACAAACAATATACTGCCTTGGCTTTCGAAAAACACCCTTAAAGCTAGAAGTAGGAATTTTACTGAAGTAAGGTAGAAAGTTTCAGCCTCTGAAATGCTTATTCTTCAAGAAATTATAATCCCCAAAATGTGTGAGCCATCTAGTTGACTGCTGATTTTTTTTTTCAAAACAAACCCTTTCATGAATACAATCAGAGTGTCAAACAGTTTGGACTCAGAACATGCACAACATTTTGTAAGACCTGATCTGTGCCATTTCATCTAGATCTACATGGGGAGCGCAGTGGCCCAGTGGTAGAGTGCTTGACTCGAAACCGAGGTGCCTCGGGTTCGAGCCTCACCGGCGTCACTGCATTGTGGTCCTTGAGCAAAACACATTTATCCTAGCTTAGAACTGGTTCAACCCAGGAGGACCCGTCCCTGTTTAACTGAAAGATTGTTGATGGGACGTAAAGAATCAAATCAAACAAACAAACAAAACAAAAATCTAGATCTACACCGTCAAAGCGGTTTCAATTAACCCTGTTTTCAGTATACAAAAGTTTTTCACTATCATATGTATATGTAACGTTCCCTTCAGTAAGTCGTTCCCTTCAGTAAGTCGTAATTATGTTTCAAGTTATTCAAAATTTCAAAATTGGTCCTTGATCTTGGGTGGCCACTGACCTGTTTCTTTGCCAAACAATTTCGAGTTAATTCAGTGTAAAATTACTTCCATAAAAGCGAAATACAAATTAAAAAGAAGTTTATGGTTGAAAATTATAGACTCCCAGCTATCTGTTAAAAGCAACAATGTATATTTAACTGTTAAAGCTCCTTCTATTAACCCATAAAGCGCCACCTACAATTTGCAGCAGACGACAATTTCAAACTTTGCCCCTTAATAAGTTAATAAGGCATGATATTTCATGAGAATCATCTGCTGGCAGACGATTCTTATAAAATATCATTCCTTATTTCTTTCAAAAATTAGGAAAGATGTCAAAAATTTGTCACCTGCTGCAGTTGTGATTGGCACTGTTTAAGGGTTAATATCGTTAGAAGATTTCAGCAAAATATTTTTTAACTTTGAGTTAACTAATTCAATATTCCTTGCTAGCCGTGAATTTTTCGTCTGGTGATAACCTTTGTAAACAGTTTGAACCCAGATCATGCCTGACATTTTGTCGGACCTGATCTGAATCCTCACTGTTTAACACTCTGATGGTATTCCTTGAAAGATTTTTTGAAAAATTCGATTTTGAAAAAAAATCTGCAGACAACAAAAAAGCATGAAAAATTACCCAGCATGCATTCATGTTCAGTGTTATTGTTGCTATTTTGATCCATTTAAGCCTAGCATCCTTTTTATGGGACATTGGCAAACAGTGCAGAACCAGATCAGACATTGCAGAATGTGGTGTCTGATCAGGTTCTTTACTCTTTGCTTACAGAATATACTTTTTAAATTTGAATGAAATTGATACTAACTACCCAACGACCCTTTAATTCGAAATGGATTCATCCAATTGATATGAGTGGGAAATTTCATTCGGTTTAAATGGGTTCAATAACTACAAACATAGAATTGTTTTTTACACCAACACAATTTTTTTTCCTACATAACTCTAAAATAGTATAAACTCTTTGCCTACTGGGTAATTTTTCATGCTTTTTTGTGGTCTGTAGATTTTTGCCAAAATCATCTTTTTCGAAAAATTATTTCAGGAATACCATGAGAGCATCAATCAATTTGGATCCTGATAAGGCTTGACATTCTGTCGGGCCCGATCTATATCCAAACTATATGCAAAGTTTATCAGCAGACGACACTAGTAGGCAAAAAGTTAAGATAACTATCTCTGGCAGTAAGCAAGCTATGTAGGTCTATGGAAATGCAGAATTCCACGAAATCTTTGTTATTGCACTAAATTCTACCCTATTACCCTTTCTATACTTAGGCCAAATAAAATAAGTCTAGGAGGAAAGCATAGTTGCAGCACCTCATTCAAGATTCAAACAGGCAAGTTTGTGTAAAATTCAAGGACTTTTCAAAGACTTTCCTAATGTTTTCAAAGACTGAAAACTTATGAAAAATACTGATTTACCTGTTAAAATTCTACTTCGGAAATGCTAAAGCTGCATTACAAGATTTAGTTTTTGAAAATTATTATAAAATTGCGGTGACTTTATTTGGTGCAGCTTATGCTGCACCAAATAAAGGCACCACAATTTTATACTGATTTAGGTCTCCAAAGACAGTGCTGAACCCCCTGTAAATGGTAAAATTCACAGACTTTTCAGGGCCTTTGAGTGTTTTTCAAGTACTTTTCAAGGCAAATTTAATTTTCGAGGACTTTTGAAGACAGTCCTGTATATTCAAGTAATTTTCTGGCCTGCCCGAACCCTGTCATTTTGAGGGAGAGTGCCTATAAAATCCATAGAAGATGCTTATCAGCGAACCGGTATCTCCCTAGGACTGTAATGGAATCTTTCAGCCAGTTTTTGATGATTCATTATTTATTTTTAGAGGATTTTCAATTTTTAATGTATTAGTCCCTGAAAATTGTTTTTGAGCAAATATTTGTCTAAGTACCCATACATGGGTTTTTCTACTATAAATAGCAAGGGGCTAACCATTTGCCTAAGAACAAGGGTGAAAGTTCAAAATTCCCAAAATCCTGATCTTTAGAGATTCAAATTTTTAGACCTACAGGATGCCTACAAAAATTAATAATTTCATGCTTAAATGGTTAAATGTGTTTAGATAATCTGAAAATAAATCAGAGAAGCTATTATAATCTCCCTGTTAAGCATTTTGAGGCTGACTTTCTATGGAAAGTCAGCCTCAAAATTCTGAATTCAGGATTAATCCTGAAAACTTTCACCCATGTAAGTGTGGGGATCCACTATGTTTGAGGCTTAGGGTGATTTTCTGCCTGCATACCATCAGTGCTTCGAAATCTCGGTTAACTCTGCCTGTCAGCGTTATCTGCTGATAAACTTTGCAAACATTTTGGACCCTGAATGATCTGGATGCAAAATGTTTGACACTCTGATCCTATTCATGAAAGGATTTTTTGAAAAAGTCAACTTTGAAAAAAAAATCAGAACTTGGACAATGACAAAAAAGCATGCGGAATTACCCTGCATGCAAAAGAGCATTAGTGAAAGTGGTTTTAACTCCTCTCAAGGGAGCCAGAACTGGCAAAAGACTTAGAATAATCAGGAAACCTGTCTCAGAGAACACTCTGATTAATGGTTGTACATTTTTGGACAACTGTTTTTGAAACATTTACTGGTACTTTTAACCCATAAAGCGCCACCTATAATTTGCAGCAGACGACAATTTCAAATTTTGCCGCTTTTTCAAAAATAACAAATAAGGCAAGACATTTCATGAGAATCGTCTGTTGACAGAGGACTCTCATGAAATATTATTCCTTATTTCTTTCCAAAATTAGGAAAGATGTGACAAAATTTTTCGTCTGCTGCCGTCGTAATTGGCGCTTTAAGGATTAATATTGAATAGGGAACAAGTTCAGGTAAATGTAATCATTTGTACTTACAGACAAGGCCTCCATGCAGACATGACAAAAAATGGACATCTTTCCCTTGTATCATGGCAAAGATGATAATACCATTCACATGCCGGTCATGACTGTTGCTGACCAATGACAAACTTTATTACATCTTTTTTCATTTTCAGGTAAACTAGGATCCCTTTTGCTAGCAGATGATTCATATATGTCGATCCTTATTAGGCTTTCTTAAAGAACCAACCAAAATAGAAAATGTACCCTTTGAAAAGTGGACATTATACTGCAAAAAGTGTGTTTTCTTACTACCGCAGGGATAATCCTAGCCTAAAATGATGGGGCCTTAAAATGGGCCAATGGCCCATATCCCATTCAAATACATGCAAATTTCCAAATGGGCCATCTCCTTAATATCCACATTCGAGCATTATTGACATGAGATTTGAATAGCTTGTATATGGGGCCCAGCCCAAAATAAAGTCCATTTTAGCAAAATCACAAATCCTAGGATTATCCCTGCTACTGGTATTCAAAAAGGGAAGAAAATCCTACCTGTTTTGAGAGCTTGTTAGGTGCCGTGTCTGGACAGTTTTCGTCGCTAGGATCTATACATGGTTTCTCCTGATAGGCTGAAGTGATACCGGACTGTAGCAACAACTGTTCCATAGCGTCCCCGCTCGGAAAATGTTCCTTCATCATCTGAACCAGCTTCAATGGATTTAGATTCGTCCATTTCAACTGCTCGAATCCGCTGAAACACATAAAGTACCAGAAATATAGAAGTTTTGCTTAGATTGGCTTCAGTCCTTAAAACAATTGTTCATCAATGTGTCATATCATATACTTGTAGTCAGTCTAACTCTGATGGCTCTGTTTTAAAACAGAGCCATCGGAGTTAGACTGGCTACAAGTATATGATATGGCACATTGATGAAAAACTGTTATAAGGACTGGAGCCAGTCTACATTTTGCTCAATTTTATTTTGACATGGAGCGACTCACAACCCTTCAAACTCATTGGTTTCACAAGTCTGTAAAAGGGTTTTAACTGGGGGAGGGGTTTGCATAAACCAGACTCATATCTTGTAGGGCAACCCCAAATTATACTAATTTTGTGATATCTTTCTTTAGTTTTGATGAAATATGGCATGGCATGGCATTTAATGTCAATCATCTGCCAGTTTCATACAACAACTAAGAGAAAATAAACTGCAATTTTCAATTGGGAATGGGCGCTCTGACATCCGCAGCAGGGTAAAAAATGAAAACTTCAAAAATCCTGATCAAAGATATTCAAGTATATTTAAAGAAATGTAAATAATTTTAAAATACCGGGAATCAAAGCATAACGGTAACCAGAGAAGCTTTTTTATCATATAACGTCGCGTCTGGAAATGAAATAACGCCATGCAATATAATCGATAAACCACTAGTGGTTTACAGATTTTTCGGGAAACGTTATGACGTCCATTATTGAAGTGAGTTGTCACTGCTGCAGTGAGGTGTCAGTTGTTGATGGAAATATGAAATAACCAAATTACTGATAAACTGCAGAGAGTGTGAGAGCGGTAAGATATTACTAAAATATCTGGTCAGGTATGACTTAATTATTGTTGAAAACAATAAAAAAATCCCAACAAACAACAGAACATCTCAAACAAAACTTTGAAGTGATGGAATGTTTCGTTCTTCATTTTATTACATTCAGCTTTATATCAGTATGTGTCTCATGCATACAAATGTCCTTGAATATGAGAGGTTAGAGAATTTCAGTGTGTGTGGGCTAGCGGGTAATTTCGCCATGCTCCGGTGGTTGTATGCCAGTTCACATCTTGGCTTAACTCTTGTCACGCTATAGGTAAACACAGCAGATGACATGAGCAGTACTTAGCATTTTTTGGCGTTGTTGTTTTTTCAATGTCTTCTTGAAATTAGGATTTGGGGAAAAGAATCAATAGCAATGTTAAACCCAATTTTCTGAGAGTAACAAAAATGTTTCAACTATTGTTCTTTTGGGTTGGGTTTTTTATTTGGAAAATACAGGTAAATACATTCATTTAAATTTTATAGTATTTACTATGGATGAGCAGGCCTCCAGATAAGAGTGTGTAATTGTAAATGATTTTTTCTTATTTCTCTACCAAAATATATGTTGTGGGTACTCAAAAGAACCGTCTCAATGAGACGGTTCTGTTGAGCACCCAAAACAAATGTTAAAACCGATGGGTAAGAAAATAATCACAATTTTACACCAAGAATTTTTGTTGGATGAAAATAGCTGTAATTAAAGATCAGTTTACCATGAAGACTGAATAAAAATTCACAGCAATAGATAAGCAACACAATCATACAATATTTTTGGCAAGCCTGAACTATGTTTTCATCATAAAAATCGCTAATAGAAGTTTATTTTGTATGGCAACAATCAAAAACTGGAAAAAGTTCAACAGGCCTTTGCGTACCAAAAATTTATTTTTCTTATTTCTCAACCAAAACATACGTTGTGTGTACTCAAAAGAACCGTCTCAATGAGACGGTTCTTTTGAGTACCCAAAACATATGCTAAAACTGATGGGTAAGAAAATCTTCATAATTTTACGCTCAAAAAATGTGTTTATCTAAACCTATGGTTCAAAATTTTGCATCAAATGTGTAGCATCTAAAGAAACTAAGAAAAAAATTGATAAATCAGACAATTCACATGAAAAGGCACTCCTATTCCCCCCCCCCCCCACACTCCCCCCCCAAAAAAATAAGGAATATAAAATTTTTCTTTTGCTTCAGTCGTGATTGGGGATGGCATACAGTGGTAGCATAGTAAAGCAATACAAAGATCTACCCTCTGGTAGTAAACACAATTTTATTATCTTCCACTTGATAGTTTGGGGTATAATCACAAAGAAACGAAGGCTTTATGTCTTACACTTAAATTGTGCCCTCTGCGCACCTATAGATGCCTGACTAGGTTTTATACGAAAAAAATGAGAAAATCTGTGTGAAAAGAGCCACGAGGCTGGGTTGTCCTCTCTTTATAACTCTGTATGCTGGATCAGGTGTTGATAGGAGATATCTGACCTAGTTACATTACTTTTCAGATAGCAAATAATAAAGGTGCTGATCAGACTGCGCTATGAACTAGAACTATTCCCAAAAAGGGTTCTTTAGGAAGTAGCATCATAAGAGTGCGTAACTGAAAATTATTTTCTTAATTCTCTACCAAAATATATGTTGTGGGTACTCAAAAGAACCGTCTTATTCAGACGGTTCTTTTGAGCACCCACAACTAATGTTAAAATTGATGGATAAGAAAATATTCAAAAAAATTTACACTCAAACATTTTCTTTAACTGGACCTTTGAATATACATATTATAGATTATTACAGTGTTTTTGATCCCAGCCCTGATCAAAGCAGATTAGACTGTATCAGCCTGAGCTCGAAGGGGGAGGGCTGTTACGGTCGGGGGGGCTGAGATCAGGACTGGGATCGAAAACACAGTGTAATATTTTTATCATATTCTTATGTGTGTGAAAAGCTATGAAATTATATATTAATTCCTTATCAACAATCACTAAATTAAGTGACTATATCAGCCGCAAATGCTGAAACAGTGCATGTATAATTCAAACATTCAAACTCCTGTAATACAATAAACCATTTAAATTACGTATTGCACATGCATGTGCATAGAGTCATTACGCAAATACTTAAACAGGCACTGGATTGTTTGCATGGCCTTATATGTGAACATATTTGTGGCCTTGACTGATCATTTCGCCGATCTTTTTGTTCGCGAAAACGTTGCACGCGTCTTTGACGTTGTTGTAGGTAATGACGTTTGAAAGTTTGGCGCTGACGCTATTTTGTATGGAGATACTCGGTGTAAGAAAATGGATATTTCAATGTTTTAGCGGTGTTTTCAGTGCGATTTTGGTTTGAATGAGGTAAAACATGCAAGAATATGTCTAATTTCATTATTTTTACATTTTTTTTGCTAATATTCCTTGTTTTTTTTTGTTTTGTTTTTTTTTTCTCTAGGGTGAGATCAACTCCTGGGGAGGGCGGGACAGGAAAATAACGGCCCACGTATCAGCCCTCTACATGAGGTTTGGATCGCAGGGCTGGACAGCTCTATTTGACTTGGTCGATACGGTTGGGCCAAAAGTTTAGTATCAAGGGCAATACTAGTATAAGTATATGATAAAATAGCATATCTCATAGGGCCAGTAAAGCAATTTTTCGGCATAAAATCACAATTATTTACTTATCCATCCGTTTAAACATGTGTTTTGGGTGCTCAAAAGAGCCGTCTCATTGAGACGGTTTTTTGACTACCCACAACATATGTTTTGGTTGAGAATTAAAAAAAAAATTCAGTTGAGTTACACGCTCTTAACTTGGAGCCAGATATCTACTCACTTAAGGTTGACTTTATAACCACCATCGGGGCCAAGCACTTGTGAGCCTTCCCAGAAACAATCAAGAGGAGTTATCACAACGCATGGTAAAATACTTTCCAACATCTGAAAATAAAAAAAATCATATTTTATTTTAATTCTTAAAGTTCTAAAACTTGCTTGTTTGCTTGATTTGATTCTTACGTCCCAGTCAACAATTATGTCGGGATGGGTCTTCCTGGGTTGTTCCAGTACTAATCAAGGATTGATTATGTATGTGTCTTGCTCAAGGACACAACACAGTGACGCCGGTGGGGCTCGAACCCGCAACCCCTTTGTCTCTAGACAAGCACTCTACCACTGAGCCACTGGCTCCCATTCTACAACTTAGGATCAACAGATGGTGTGTTAAAAACTCCAAAAATCTAAATTAATATAATGCTGCATGTTTATGAAACATAAAAATAAACTAATATAAACTACAATCATAGTTTTACTAACAAACTGGTTTGATATCCCTGTTCTTTTCTTTAAACTTTGTAATTCAGTATATTGCCATCTTGTCATACCAAGGGTTGCGATTCGTTATCTTAACCCTTGGCCTCACAATGATACTTTCTTCCGATTGAGTACGTCATGAGACAAAAATAGTAACAATTAATATGATCAATCAAAAAGCGGTGCGAAAAATCGATAAACACCAGGCCTCCAGATAAGACGGCGTAATTAATTTTCATTCAGTTATCTTATTTAACAACTAAAATATACGTTTAATGTGCTCAAAGGAACTGTCACATTAAGATGGTTATTTTGAGCACCCATAACATAATTTTGAACTGAAGGATAGAAGAAAAATAAATAATTTTACGACCCAAACCTTTGCTTATCTGGACTTATGAAGACTTAACAGGCGGTGTATATTAGATGTCGATAAACTGCTACGTTTAATCTGATTGGCAGGAAGGGATTATCGAAAAAATCCTTCCTGGCGTTTTCATTGGTCGATTAGTCTGCGCTATTAATAAATTTTGAGGGTCGTGAGGTGAAGGGTTTGTCGAAAGGTAGATACGACGAAACCTTCGCTGGTGAAGATGGTATATTGCAAGCTAAACAATTTATTGTTTTATAACAGCAGAATTCTAGGGCGAAGATTTGTTCATTGAAAAATATTTGAGTCCTTGCTGTCCATTTGCATGGGTGAAAGTTCACAATTTCAAAAATCCTGAACTTTAGAAATTCAAATTTTTAAACCCACAGGATGTCTACAAAAATTTAGATAATCTAAAAAATTAAACAGAAAAGCTATTACAATCTCACTGCTCGCTTACCAAATCTTTAGTGCTGGACATGATATTGAAATATCAAGCCCACACCACATAACAACTAAGAAAGATAATAATATAATAAATTTGAGCCGGTGCATGAGATTTCCAACAATGTGGTATGTGCGCAGTCTGATCAGAGCCTTTGCTAGTCGCTTGAGTATTCTATGACTGTTAAGCTACTGACTTTACTCCATTTGGAGTTTCTAAGCTTAAAAGGAGGCTACACAGGCTTGTCTGAATCTATTCATGTCAAAATGCCACAGAGTTGGAAATCTCATGTCGCGGCTCGATTATAGTACTTACCATATCAATGGAATCATCTTCAAATGTAGGAAAATTTGCCAAATAACAGAGGTCCCTGAATCTCCAAACACTGAAAATATAGAGAGGGTATTCAAATAACTTATATATAGAGGGTATTCAGATAACTTCTACTTCAGGGGAAATGCCATTCTTAACCCTTTGTATTCCAGAGTTCATACAGGCAAGTATGAGTAAAATTCAAGGACTTTTCAAGGACTTCTTAAACCTCTCCAACAGTTTTCAAGGACTTTAAGTTAATGAAAAATACTGATCGAAGTATTAAAATGCTAGACTGAGAAAATGGAGACATTAGTACTGGAAAATAAGTATAAAATTGTTGTGCCTATATTTGGTGCAGCATATGCTGCGCCAAATAAAGGGACAACAATTTTATACTGATTTAGGTCTCTATCAACAGTGCTAAGTCCTACAGAAAATAGTAGAATTCAAGGACTTTTCAAGGCCTTTTAGTGATTTTCCTGTCCTTTTCAAGGCAGATTTAATTTTCAAGGACTTTTCAAGAAAGCCCTCTAAATTCAAGTATTTTTCAAGCCTGTGCGAACCCTGTTTTCTGATAGATTTTCCCATACAGATAAGATTGTCCATTATATTATCTTAAGGGGTTACAGGTAGAAGTTACACTGGTAGGCATTGAAGAAGTGGATGGCCATTCTGTTGATGCATTTGTTCTCCAAATGTTGTAAACTTTAACTGTGTACAGAGACACCATTTTTTATAGAGAAATCAAATGTAAGAATAGCAGATATTTTAATGCTTTACTGGCGTAATACAGTAAATTTTGGTATGAATCAGATACAATGCAAAAATAAGTTAATAACAATTAGATGCATAGGTTTCAATAAGCAAACTTTTTCAGCGTAAAATTGTAAATATTTTTTTCCCATAGTTTTTAGCATTGTTTTGGGTGCTCAAAAGAACAGTCTCATTGAGACGGTCCTTTTGAGTACCCACAACATATGTTTTGGTTGAGAAATAAGAAACTTATTTTTCTGTTATGCACTCTTATCTAAGTTTGCATCATTAGAATTATTAAACACTTGTCAGATCCCACTGAAGATGCTTGAACATGAGACCTCACAGCTTCCTCATTTGTGCATGAAAAAACCTGTATATTATCCATAATCATCTAAAGCAGAGGTGTCATTCAAAATGTCTTTTTTTGACAAATATTCAATTTGTGTTGGGTAGGAGCCTTTATAAAAGGTGTGAGAATCAGTAACCCTTAACATATGCTTATATATAGCCCTAATATATCTTGTTTGTTTTCATGAAACCAGTGGAGATCTAGATCAGTTGGATTCAAGAGATGCCAACGAATCAGTTTGAAATTCTTCACTGTTTTCCAATCTATTCTTAATACATCCTTAATACATCCTTAATACATCCTTAATACATCCTTAAAACTTGCAGTATGCCTACAAATATCAACAATTTCAAGTTAAAATGGTCAATTGTCTTTAGATAAGCTGAAAATAAATCAGAGAAGCTATTTGAATCTGCTTAATTTAGCATTTTGAGGCTGACTTTTTATGGAAAGTCAGCCTCAAAATACTGAATTTAGGAATAATCCTGAAAACTTTCACCCATGGTAGTAACACAATAATTATTAAAGTCTAGGAATGAGCAGGTAAAGACAAACATACTTTTATTTTTTTTTCAATATGAATGGGTAAAGATTTGCACAATGCACATACCAGTAATACTTACGTATCAAACATGGTAACAGAAATTTTTGAGGCTTTCACCAAGGCATCTCGATGTTGCTTAAATGATTGCGACGTTAAAACGTTATTCCCTGATTTTGGTGTTTGTATCACAATTTGATTGGTTGTTCCGCTTCCCTCGCCGATTGTATTCCGAGTATATGTTAGTTCCTCTTCTAACCGGCCTCCCTCTGAAAAAAGAAACCAAACAATGTTAATTGTCAGACGGACAGATGAACAGACAGTAGAAGCAGGTGCGGCAACTGTTCTAAAATTCTGAACACTTTTCTCTTTCTGTTCTCAAATAAAATGTTGGTTATCACAAAATGCTTGTCAGAATAGCAAGCAGGGAAGACCCTGATCGGACTGCTTCTTTACTTACTTACTTCTTCAGAAGCAGTCTTATCTGGGTCTATGCTGTTTGTCTAGCCTATTTGGTAGGCAACAAGTGTATAAAATTTTAGAACATTTACCAAATACAGATATGTATCAAATTAATGATGGAAATAGCTACCATGTGCAGGCAGGGCAGGTACATTTAACTGCTCAGCCTGGTCTTTATTTCCATGATTCCATTGGTTAGGGTTAATAAGGATTAGGGTTAGCTAGGGTTTGCATTTTCTCAAGAATTAAGTAAGTAGAAGTGTACCAAGTTTATTTCGAAGTTTGAATTTTCAAGGTTTTACTGTATATACAGGACTTTAGTTAAGATTGTGTAACGAAAATTTAATTTTCTTCTTTCTCAACCAAAACATATATTGTGGGTACTCAAAAGAACCGTCTCAATGAGACGGTTCTTTTGAGCACCCAAAACATATGTTAAAATTGATGGGCAAGAAAGTATTTAACAATTTTATGCTGAAAATTTTTGTTTATCTAAACCTGTGATATAACATCAGAATGCACTACTAACAGTATGATGGAACAGAAAATCAAAGACTTGATCAAAGATGAATATCAGAACTTTTATTGACTGATAAATTCTTGTTTTATGGTGTGCACAAAAAGCATCCCACTAAAATGTTTCTGTTAGTGTCTTACTTCATTCTTCATACCAGAAATAACTAAACAATCTCCTTCACCTTGATCCTTCACAGGGTTCATACAGGCAAGTACGAGTAAATTTCAAGGACTTTTCAAGGACTTCTTAAAGCCTCTGCAACAGTTTTCAAGGACTTAAAGTTAATGAAAAATAAAGTGTTAAAATTCTACTTCAGAAATGCTTGACTGAGATAATGGAGACAAGTTAGAACTGGAAAATTAGTATAAAACTGTTGTGCCTATAATTGGTGCAGCATATGCTGCACCAAATAAAGGCACAACAATTTTATACTGATTTAGGTCTCTATCAACAGTGCTAAGTCCTACAGAAAATAGTAGAATTCAAGGACTTTCCAAGGCTTTTGAGTGATTTTCCAGTACTTTTCAAGGCAGACTTAATTTTCAAGAACTTTTCAAGAAACTGTTCTAAATTCAAGTACTTTTCAAGCCTGTGCGAACCCTGCTTCAGTTTGATGGAACAAAAATATCCCATTTTAGGCCAACCTTGAAAATATTTGTAGTACTATTATTATTTTTCGTTATATAACCCTGACAACCCTTCAACCTCACTTTTTCAATTTTAGGGGAGACTTGTATCAATTTTTTTCTACAGAAGTTCCTTTATACATGTACGATTTAATGTATACAACAAATGGTATCAGAAGTGGATTTTCATGAAACTTTTCTTGCTTAATGCATGTAATGGTGCTAATCATCGTCTAATTTTGTGACCCCTTTATCCATTTTTGTGGAAACAAAAGCTTGATATTTCATGTCAATCATCTGATTCACATGAAAAATCAAGCTTTATTTTATTATGTTGTCCACTAGTCTATATGATTATATCCCATGCAGTGAAACATTTTTCGCAGCATTGGTAAAACACCCAAACCTATTGGGGCCAATAGTCAGCCCTTTAGCCTCAAAAATTCGACTAGGAAAAGCCCTGATATTTTATCCGCCAACATAACTCATAATGTTCTTATTCATTATATGTATTTTATGTATTCTTCTTAAAGGTTTGTGCTCTTTGAATCTGTTGTATGTAGCTATATTGTGTTGTGTTAAACAGATCTGAGCAGTTACAACAGCTGTGTTTCCTCTAAACTAACTATGCAAGTGCAACTAAATAATGAAAAAAATCTTCCCTAGTAGGTGGTCTATTCTGATCATCAGAAAATATCTTCTGCTCAAGAATTGAATGAGTTGCATCATTATAAATGCCAGACAATATTTACTATTTTGTTTATAAGTGAAGCTTATGGGTCCTTCCCCTTGTTACCTACATCTGCTGCCAAACTTCTCAGCAATATGCAGAAAATCAAGACTGGATCATCATACTTTTCAGGGGACAAAAATATTTCAATATTGTACTTGTCCTGCAGGACAAGTGACTTACAATTTTCATTTGTCCTGCAAACACAATGTCATGCACTTGTCCTTTAAAAGTGTATGCAATAAAGAACACAAGGGAGTAATATGTAATATGACTTCCTGGAGTAATTCTTCCCAAAGCACTCATCCTACAGGACGAGTGCTTTGGGAAGAATTACTTGTCCTTTCTAGATTTCACTCATAATTACGAGTGGACAAGTGGAATTTTTGTCCCCTATGTACTATAGAATCTGCCAGCAGTTGATTCACATCAAATGGCAAAACTTATTTTACTAGAGAATCAAGATAGGTGCTTTAAATGTTTCCCCACAAGCTTGACTTTTGCTGCCTGTTGAAAACCCTGATAGGCATTTGTTATTGGCTATAATGCAAAATTTCAATACTCAAGATAGTCTCTGTAGCTGAGCAGGCCAGTTTGATCCTTTCCTGCAGTAACAAACCTCCAAGATACTATAGGTTTTTTTTGGGACTTGAAGCCAAGTTATCTGAATCTATACTGTTTGGCGTGTTTGCAAAGCACTGTGTATAAAAAAAAATAATGGCCAGTGCATGATATTTCCAACAATGTGATATGTGCAACCAGCAAAGCCTCAGATCAGCCTGCCCATATGCACAGTCTGATCAGAGCCTTTGCTAGTCGCTTGAATACTCTATGACTGTTAAGCTACTGACCGAACAAACATTTGGAGTTTGTAGGCTTGTAAGGAGGCTGCACAGGCTCGTCCGAGTCAAAATGTTGGAAATCTCATGCACTGGCTCATTTAATAGTAAGAAGAATTATTTTGGTGATTAACCATACCAACCGAATCAGGACTCTTTTTTTTTTGCCGATTACCTGTATGAACACCTGCAAGGTGGCCATAAAAAAGCAAGCCAGTGTAAAAATATTGTTTGAACTCTGAGGATGACTGGTCAACTCCTTTAGGCCACATTCATAATGTATGTCTTATTTGTTTAACTTGAAGCAAAATGGCCTTTACATATCTATATGTAGCTGACTATAGGCCCCATTCCCAACTTGTTCTCAATTTAAAAAAACAACAACTTTTTTTCCCAAAATACCATGAACATAAGAACAATTTGGAATCTCATCAGGACCTATGATGTTTGCTGCAAATGATACAAAAAGTATCAAAAATTAAGATTTATCTGCTTTGTAACCTGCTACATGTAGTGTCGTTTGCAGATGATGGTATTTGCAAACAGCTTGGACCCAGGTTAGGACCGACAAAATGTTGACACATAGTATTCCTGAAAGATTTGTTTGAAAACATAAGTTTTGAAAAAAATAAGCAGAGGACAAAAAATTAACAAAAATTACCCAGCATGCAAATATTAAGTCTCGGGTATGATGTGGGTACTCAAAAGACCTGACCAAGGGGATAGTTGACAGACATGCACGGATCAAGAAATTTTTCATTGTCAGAGGAGTCCACATTAGATTTTGATAACATTTATTTTTTTTTAGTTAATGAGGGGATAGAGGATCTAAATACTGCTATAAATGGGCCATCCTTGGCCCACAAGGGCCAATGATGGCCCAACATTGAATGCTTGGCAGCTTTGTGATTTTTTAGGGGATCCGCATCAGTATTGCAAAGAAACCCTATATTTTTGTGATTTTTCAGGGGGGTCTGGACCCCCTGTCACCCCCCCCCCCCCCTTTGGATCCGCACATGACAGATATGTTTGATTTGGAGAAAAAGCAAATTACAACAAATTTCTCGCCACATTCAGCTTATGTGGAGCAATGAACCTACTCATACAGTTACTGAAGCAAGTACATGACCTTATGTGTGTGTTAACCACATAAAAACAGCATGGTAGGTAACAATTTAAGTTATTAAGATCTACCAAAAACTGCCAGAGGGTAACCTAGTATGTCACTTTTTACATTTATCATCTTGTTATACACTTTTACTGATCTCTCTTTCTATACCATCTCAAAATAGTCTATTTGGGCCAAAACATGTAATTTCAGTACTTGGGTTGTGACACGTGGTTTCCAACAATGTGGCATTTTGACAAGTATAGACTCAGATGAGCCTGTGCAGCCTCCTTTTAAGCTTAGAAACTCCATATGCTGTTCAGCCAGTAGCTTAACTGTCATATAATCAAGCGACTAGCAAAGGCTCTGATCAGACTGCGTGTATGCGCAGGCTGGTCTGAGCCTTTGATGGTCGCACATACCACATTGTTGGAAATCTCATGTCCCTGCTAACTTATCATAGATGCGGATGCGGGCCGATAGTGACCCAAAATCGAATGCTGGCTTGACTAAGCTTTGTGGTTTTCCAGGGGATCTCGACCAGTATTGCTATATAAAGGAACCCTATGTTAACTTTTCCAGGGGGAGTTCAATGGGGGGTCCTGACCCCCTGTCCCCCCTCTGGATCCATGCATGCATCAACTCAAACAAACAAACATGCATGTAAAGCTAGGCATGTGAAGCTATATAGATAAATTTGTCCATCAAGAAGATAGATAACTTTCAGGTTTGTCCATAATAGATAGGAGTATAAGCTCACTCACTCACTCACTCACTCACTCACTCACTCACTCACTCACTCACTCACTCACTCACTCACTCACTCACTCACTCACTCACTCACTCACTCACTCACTCACTCACTCACTCCACTCCCCTCACTCACTCAGAGCAGCCTGAAGAAATCATATTTTCATAGATTAAGAACCATTGCATGTTACATGTTAGGTAATTTTGCATGCTTTTTTGCATTCTACATTTTTTTTTAAAATTATCTTTTTCAAAAAAATATTTCAGGAATACCATATTAGCCATTAAATTGCCAAACAGTTTTGATTCCAGATCACTGATGAGTCTAAACTGTTTGTGCAGACACCAAAGTCAAGTCACCACTTTTTCATACAGAATGAGAAAATCACAAATTGACACACAAGTGTAAGTAATTATGTCAAATAGTAAAGAAATTTTTATGTTCATGACTCCAGAGAAACCTTTTGGAGAATCACTGTAAAGAAATGTTTTTCTGAAGGAATGCAGCCCAGTTATCAAGAATGTGTGGGTTAATCTATTTAAAATGAGTGTCAGTTCCAATTCATAGTGCCAGGAAAAAATGGTTTCCAAGCAAATAATGCTACCATTTCTGAATAGAAGCATATGCTGTGGGTACTCATCAGAATTGCCTCCATGAGGCAATTCTGATGAGTGCCCACAACATACGCCTTACGATAGAAATATGAGAAATGTGAAAAATGTTTGGTAAAATGCAATTTATCTGCTTGTATATTTGTTCCAGGTAAAACCAGGCTTTTGGTATCTGTGATACATAAATCAATCCCAAACTACTGAAGGTTTGAACAAGAGAGATCTCTGTGGGTCTAGTTATTTCAACTAGTTCAAAGAAAAGACATTATGACAAAGCTTGTTGCTCTGAGATTTGTTTGTTTGATTTGATTCTTTATGTCCCATCAACAATCTTTCAATTATATAGGGAGGGGTCTTCCTGGGTTGTACCAGTACTAAGCTAGGATAAATGTGTCTCGCTCAAGGACCACAACGCAGTGAGTCTGATGCCGGTGAGGCTTGAACCCGCGGCCCTTCGGTCTCTAGTCAAGCACTCTACCACTGAGCCACTGCGCTCCCTGACAAAGCTTGCTGCTCTGAGATGTCACTGTCAATAGATGTTTAGAGGAATGGAAATACAATCATATTGAAAAGAGTTCAAGGTCAAATTATGTGAACTAAATGAAGCAGGAATATCAACGAAATTACTTGACGGATATCACAACTAATACATTTATACTTTTAAAGATTCATAATAATATATGACTTTACCATTTTTCATAGAAATGGTAAATAAAGGTATATATGTTATTACGGGTTAATGTAGGTATATACCTGCAGCACCCATAACAATGGTTTTTTTGGTTTACAACAGTTCGCATCTATCTTTATTAAAACTAACAGTTTTTGGTTTTGGGTTGGTTTGTTGCTTAACATCCCAGTCAACAGCTATCAGGTCATGTCCAGATGGCCAGTTCACCTAACAACACTTTTTTCCCTGGGCAAGCTTGAACAAACGGTTAACCAGTACTTCGTGCATATACTTTTGCATGTAACTGCCCCTGCGAAATTTTGTTCTACAAATTGGAGGTGTTCTAGAACTTTAGAACTGTTCTAGAACTGTTCTAAACAGGTAAATATGTTTGTTCTAGAACTCTTGTTCTACAACTGTTCTAGAACATTGTTATAGAACAAATCACATACATTCTAGAACTGATTTCCATTCTAAAAGTGTTCTGGAAATATTCTAGAACATTTTTAGAACAAATCAAGAACCAGTAAGTTCTACAAATGTTCTAATAATATTCTAGAACATTTTTAGAACTTTTCAAGAACAAAGTAAGTTGACAGAAACTTCTAAAAAATGATTCAAATTTAGTTCTAGAATATTTGTCTTACTTTTTAGAACTAGTTAATTCTACAAATATACTAATAAATTCTAGAACATTTTTGGAACTTCTCAAGAGCAGAAAGCATCAGGTAGCTCAGTGGTTGGGCACTTGCCTCTGGTGATAGAGGTCCCAGGTTCAATCCCTGCTTGTGGTGAGGAAACTTTCTGTGTCCGAACACGCTTTCTCTGGTGTCATTTGCAGGGATGACACTAGATAAGTGCATGGTCCTTCGGGTCGGGACATTAACTGGATGTCCCCTTTGCAGGAAAGGTCACCCCTTGTGCAGGTTAAAGAACCCTACGGTAATTTAAATATGGTTAATTACTTGTAGGCTTTCATCCTTCAACCTGGAGTGTAAAGTACACTTGCCATGTCATAACCAGATGGACGATGGGAAAAACATGGCTGCCAGAATTGGAGGGAAAATGTGGAGGCTCTTCAAAAACATTTGTTTGGGAATTTCTGGATGGCAAACATGATAGAAGTATTGCCTGAGACAGTGAGTAGACCTGAGAAACAGTTTCTCTAAGGTTTTTAATGTTGATTAATGGTGGGGTTGTTGTTTGTAAGTTTTTTTAGCAAATGTAAGACAATGTTTTGAAATGGGTGGGGTAATACAGGGTGGCATGTAACCACAATGAGAAGGTGATCATGTCTTAATTACTATAAACTGAGGTTGAGCAGTTAACATCCAATAAGTTTTCCAAAAAATACAATGTTACAGTTTTGCAATGAATGCTATTTATTTTTCAATTCACTGATAATTCAGGAGAAATATTTTACTGAAATTTACTGAACCAGCAAGTTCTACAAAAGTTAAAAAATGTTCTAGAACATGTTTAGAACAGTTCTAGAACAAGCATGTCATTATTATTAATTTAACCAGATGGATGTTGGGAAAACATGGCTGCCAGAATTGGAGGGATTATGAAGGCTCCCCAAAAAGCACTTGTGGCAGTTTCTAGATGGCAAATTTGACAGTATTATAGTCTGGAACAGTGAGTTAAGGCTTGAGACACAATTTCTAAAGTTTTAATGTTAATTGTTGCTATAGTTGCTGTTTTTCCAAGGTCAAATGCATGACAATGTTTTGAAATGGGTGGGGTAACAGGGTGGCAATAACTCACAACATTTAGGCCAACTTAGGGCCCCTGTAATAATTCTCCTCCAGTTTGATGTTTATTTATTTATTGTGTCACCTGCATTTTGGGATTACTTATTGGGGTTTTAAACCAATGTCAACAGTTTTCCAGATATATAAAGGTAGCATTCGCTGGAATCTTATTTCCAAACCCTATATGGGACATTTTTGGGGAGTTCTACAACTGTTTTAGAAAAGTTCAGTTGTATTAGAACATTTGCAGAACAAACCACTAGAACATTCCTGAAATTGTTCTAAAACTATTCTAAAATGCTCTAAAATAATTCAGGGGCATTAATAGAATGTTTTAATGACATGATTTTTGAAGAGTTGTTCTACAATTTTTCCGTAAAATTTCTAAAGGTTTGTTCTGGATCAGTTCTAGAAGAAGCCAAAGTTTAGTCTAGAACAGTTCTAGAACAAACAATTAGAACATTTCTGGAATTGTTCTGGAACCATTCTTAAATGTTCTAGAATGATTCAGACATTTATAGAACCTTAAATGAGACATTTTAGGGGTGTTCTACAATTGTTACAGAAAAATTCTAAAGATTTATTCTAGATCAGTTCTAGAATAATTCAAGGTTAATTCTAGAACAGTTCTAGAACAAATCATAAGAACATTTCTGGAAAAGTTCTGGAACCATTCTACAGATGTTCTAGAACTATTCAGAGACTTTTATAGAATGTTAAATGGGACAGTTTTTAAGGGGTGTTCTACAATTGTTCAAGAAAAATTCTAAAGGTTTGTTCTAGATTAGTTCTAGAACAAAACAAGGCTAATTCTAGAACAGTTCTAATACAAACCATTAGAACATTTCTGGAATAGTTCTGGAACTATTCTACAAATGTTCTAGAACTATTCCGAGACATTTATAGAACGTTAAATGGGACATTTTATGAGGGGTGTTCTACAATTGTTCCATAAAAGTTCTAATGATCTGTTCTGGAACTGTTCTAGAACAAACTTGATTTGTTCTAAAACTGCTCTAGGAAAAACTTTTAGAATTTTCTGGAACTTTTCTAGAACAAATCTTTTGACCTTGGCTGGAACATTTGTAGAACAAAAAATTGTCCCATTTAACGTTCTACATCTGTCCCATAAATGTTCTAGAACATATCTAGAACAGTTCTAGAACATAGTTCTAGAAAATTCTAGAACTTTTCTAGAATGGTTCTAGACCATTTCGCAGGGGTGACAACAATCCTTCTTGAATGAATCAGTGTAATGATCAATCTTCACGAAAGTATGGGAATGAGCCGGGATCGAACTCGCAACCCCTGGATCTGCAGTCAGACACGCATCTGTAGTAAGACACGTTACAGACTGCACTACAAGTAAATGTGGAAATTGTAGGTTACTAGCAGTAGAAGGTCAAGGTCATAAGTGGATAGAAAAAAAGGATAAAAGGAGGTCCCAATAAAAAGGCCAAGGCCTTGTAAGATAAAATGGTACGTAGCTGGACCCCTTTTATATTCAGGCCATTGTAAGAGGGTGCAATTCAAAAATTATCTTATTTCTCAACCAAAACATATGTTTAAAACTGTCGTCACTTATCTGGACCTATATTTTGTTTTTTGTTTGATTTGATTCTTTATGTCCCATCATCAATCTTTGAGTTATGTAGGGACAGGTATTCCTGGGTTGAACCATTACAAAGCTAGGATTACTAATGTGTCTTGCTCAAGGACACAACGCAGTGACGCCGGTGAGACTCGAACCAGCCGCCCCTTGGTCTCGAGTCAAGCACTCTACCACTGAGCCACTGCATTCCCGATAATATTACATGTACTTTTAGACACCATTG
Organism: Loripinus fragilis; assembly: GCA_964019695.1. Classification (NCBI taxonomy): domain Eukaryota; kingdom Metazoa; phylum Mollusca; class Bivalvia; order Lucinida; family Lucinidae; genus Loripinus; species Loripinus fragilis. The sequence goes on from OZ026518.1 coordinate 36,126,712, forward strand.
AACTGGATGGAAAAAGAACCCAACAACATGCAAGATAAAACTAAAAGCATAAAGCAGTTGCCCAAAACTTTGAATAAAAGCAGGCGCCACAATACCCAGACGTAAACTATCCATTAGGCCACCCAGCATTTACACCTATAGAAACAAATCGGATTCCCAGTCTATCATTTTTCCAGGCTATAGAATATTATCCCAGATCAAAATCATAATATGCATGCACCATCATAGGGCCAGTTAAGCAAAAAATTTCAGCGTAAAATTGCCATTATTTTCTTATCCATCAGTTTAAACATGTGTTTTGGGTGCTCAAAAGAACCGTCTCATTGAGACGGTTCTTTTGAGCACCCACAACATATGTTTTGATTGAGAAATAAAAAAAATGATTTTCAGTTACACACTCTTATCAGGGGGTCTGCACCATTCCGCTATCAAGATGACTTGTGTGCATTTGATGCAACAAAATACCTGCAGTTTCGTATCATGTCACAAGAACTAAATACTTAAACAGGAAAAGCCTGATCAAACAAAATAGTTCCAGACTACCTTTTTTGCAATAAACACAGCTTCGTAAAATTTTGCTGAAAAATGAACATAGAAAAAGACCACCAGCGGTAATGAATATTTTAAGCCAAGACAGGGTAAAAAACTCACTTTCTATCACCACTTAAACATGCAAACAAAACAATTCAATGTGTTTCTTTTTTGTAATGCGCTCTTGTTCAATCTTTAAATAACCTTTCATTTTGACAACAAAACTGTGGCTGCCTCGTTTTTGCCCAGGGTTCATTTCCAGTTACATTTTCTATTCTATGCCTGAACAGCTTTGGAAGATCAGAATTAATTGAACCATCTCTATACTTGTCTAAGACAATTATTAAAATAGAAGTTATCAGCTCGTCCTGATGGAAATGGGACCCAGTAGGACAAGTCGGGCATGCTATTTCCACACCCCTGTAACTTAGTGTAAGTCATGATTGGCTATCCAGAAGGGAGGGCTAGGTATCCATTTTTGTTTGAACTTTCATCTACTTCCCGCAATCAATGCTGTCTGGCAGAACCTGGCAGAATTGCGTGGTCCCTTCACGGATCCAGAGGGTGGGATAGGGACACCCCCCTGAAAAATCACAAAGCTATATGGTTTCTTAGCAGTACTGGTCCGAACCCCCTGAAAAACCACAAGGCTACCAAGCCAGAATTCAATTAAATAAGTGGTATTTGGATATCAACTAAAAAACGTCAGAGTTGGACCCCCTCTGACAAAAGCATATGAAGCTGGATTGTCCGAGCCCTTGCTGGTTGCACTTGGGAATATACACTAGAATATAAGAATCTATCATGAGTGTGAGGGTAGGATAGAAAAATCTGTCCCGAGGATCATCATTTGGAATCACGAGGCTTGCCGAGGGATGCATTTTTCTATCCTACCCTCACACGAATAATGGATTCTTTTTCTTGCTCACCACTTTTTTTATTTACTTATTTATTATAAATAAGCTTCCAGAAGTTTCTGAATATGCTTAGATGCAATTTCACATGATGGCATTACTTGACGTCCTGGGTAAGATAGCATGGGTAAGATTTTCTATCCCAGGGTAAAATCTCAGATATCCTTATCCAATGTGCAAGAATAGAAACAATGTTGACCTAGAAAGAAACTTCACAGTCGTGACATTCCATTTGTAAACTTTAAACATAAGTGTTGGATTATATTCTACAATCATACATAATAATTAAAAAATATCACACATTCATCAGCTGTCAATTTCAATATTTTTGTCTCCATTAATTTGTTGTAAGATATGAATACAAAATGAGTCAGCTTATTGTTGTTGTTGTGTTTGTGTTTAAAGTCCCACCAATGTTTAGAGCTAAGATCATATGGAGACCGGGCCAGGGCTTAAAGTCTCATCCTATAGACTGGTGAAGCCGGGCCCCTGGTTTACAAGCCAAGTGGCTAATCCACTACACCACAGCAGCTCCTGAGTCAGTTGGTTCTAAATCACACATGCCAATAGCAACCAAATTCCCAGGATATTTTCATGCAGTTTAGGCCAAAAAAAAAAATAGTTGTGTTTCCGATGACCCGACCGACCCTACCCATAGACCGCCGACCGTAAAACTTTTTTCTCGATTTTTTGTATTTGCGCCCATTACCGGATTACCAGTACTTGTAGGCAGTCCCGGGATATATAAACGGTACCGGATTTTATTCTACGCGAAGATCAACAAATATGGCGGCGGCGATCCTTCAAGTAAATCTGAAAAAATGCCCGCATTTTGCGGGAATAAAGACCCTTAGTTCATACCTCCATTCGTTAACAATGTCACACTTATGGCGGAACTATCATCCTGCAGCCGAAAAAGGGACTACAGTGGCCGTCACCGGACAATCCGGAGAAGGAAAGGTGAGTTTCGCTACGAAAATACTGATTCGGACAGAACCAGTTTCGGACTAAAAAGGATTTAAATTGCTAATTTCTGCTGACAGTTGAGCTTAAAATGAGCCGATCCAAAAGGATATGGCCTGCTCCTGTCTTGACCTGTCTTGAAAAATGTGATTGTATTGAAAATTGGGCCTGAACCGTCAGTCAATGAGCGGTCCATTGAAACACCCAAAACCACCCCAAAACTAGATAGTACCACCGCAAATCACCACAAAACTTCATATCACATGCGGGGATCCAGAAAATTTTCTCTTTGGGTGGGGAGGGCTGATGGTTCCACAAAATTTACCATAACTAAAATAGTTTGGCAAATTGAAGGGGGACTGAACCCCCTATCCAGCCCCCTCTGGAATCACCCATGTATCGTGTTTATGGGGTCTCACTTGTATAAATTGGTAAGTTGTAAGGTATTATTTAGTTATTTCAAGGCAGTGAATACAGATATAATGAAACCTGTCAGCATGCAGTGATTCTTGCCACTCTCACCCAGCACAAGAAACACTTGCATTTCTGAATGTATATTAGTCAAGGAAATGCATTAAAACATTAATGAACAAGTATTAAATATGAAATAACTACACATAATTCTGAAACCCCCTAAACTGCTGTTCTTTCAAAAAAAAAAAAAAAAAAAAAAAAAAAAAAAAATTTCCCTACCTACCGACCCTGATTTTTTTCTGAGGGTCATCTGAAACACAACTATTTTTTTTTTTGGCCTTATCAGGATTAATACATCTAATATGGGATATTCAATAATTATAAACTACCCAACTGTAAAGTTTATATTAGCCCTGTGACACCCCCCCCCCCCCCCCCCTCTTCCCCTAAAAAAATCCAAATTTTATTTTATATTTAATAGCCCTGTGATTTTATTATAGGTCTGAGAGGTACATTACATTTGTAAAGACTGCATTGTTGGAATCAATGGAATGCCATGTAGCATCAATCCTGACCAGACTGCTAGCTGATCGGGGTGTTTATACTATTTCATCAGGTCTATCTGCCCTAATAATTAGGGTAAAAAAATATATGGTATGCTTCAACATGTTATAGTATGTTGCATACTAGGCCTGAGTGGTTTCAATACGCAAAGTTAATACAAACTTAATTCATTCAAGAAAACGTGAGGATTTTTAAATTCAGCACAGATACTGAATTACTTGAACCACATCATTAGAGAGTGTCCCTTACAGCAGTTATATCTCAAACTTAATTTGCATCCAAGACTCTTGGATGCTAATTAAGTTTGAGATATAACTTGAAGACACTCTAATTGCTGGACACATTGACATATACTTTCAGCTATAGATATCATAAACCTATACAAGCCTATGTGACTATTTATGCCGGTTCTGTTTCCAAAAGAGGTACTTTTAACCCAAATTCCTTATCAGCTTGATGCTGTAGATATTTTTTAATTATTAGGGACTTCACATTGTAAGTTAAGTGTATCATCTCCATTGATTCACATACAATGTGAAATTTTCTCTCCTATTAACCGAAAGTGATGAAATGTTTGAAAATGTCATGTGCTAATCGTCATAGGTGGCGCTCCAAGAGCTTATAACAAATGCATACCAAATACCTAGAGCTAAAATAACACCATGTTGGTGGTCTTGTAAATTAGGCTTGAAGCAGTGGGCTCAGTGTCCTATAGATCAGTGACTACACATTCAGGGATCTTTAATTTACACTTTTACATACCTCAGAGCACACTCATGACAGTGTGCTGGAGACTCCGGTAGACAATGCATTATGGAGACAATGTTTCTCTTTTTGTATTTGAAAACTCAATTTAACAGTTTGTATGGGAGCCTGTTGAGACACTTCTATGAGTTAGGTGCCTCGATAGCGCAGTCGGTAGCGTGTTTTAAGCTCTGACTAGCTGGATACCTCTCTGCCACGCAGGTTCGTCGCTAGCAAAAAATTTCAATTATCAACTTGTTCTTGCAGTGGTAATTGTATCTCAATGGTTTGACTGTCACCTTCAGGGTGGCGGTGGTTTCACAGGGTATTTCCCAGCCGAATTTCCCAGCCGGACACCCGAGGACTGCACACGCTTTCCCGCCCAATATAGACAGTCAGTGTCTTAGAAGCAGAATTGCATAAGTCTGACATCTATGTTGGTTTAATAACAAAATGCTTATCTGCTGAGTAAGCACTATTTGCTTTGGTCCTTTGGTCAAGTCATTTGAGTCATTGCATTAAGAACCTGAATTGTGTATGCATGGTGAGTATGCATGACTTTTTATGCTGCCAAAAAAAATGCATCACAATCAAAATTTGAGCATGACTAAAATATTGTTGACAAGGCCATTCATTCATCCTCAACAAGAACAACCATGGAACTTTTCATGGCCTGCTGATTTTTTTCATAATCAACTTTTTCAAAAAGACTTTTCAGGATTACCGTCAGAGTGCCAAACAATTTGGATCCAGATCAGGCCCGACATTTTGAAAACTGGCATATGCAGTTTATATAATACATAGGCTAAGATAAACAAAAATTTTCAGCGTAAAATTGTAAATATTTTCTTACCCATAATTTTTAGCATATGTTTTGGGTGCTCAAAAGAACCGTCTCATTGAGACGGTTCTATTGAGTACCTACAACATATGTTTTGGTTAAAAAATAATAAAATCATTTTTCTGGTACGCACGCAAATAACTCAAGTCCTGTAATTTACACACATACTATTGGAACTGTGCTTCCATTTTGTAAACAGAAACAGCAGTTCTTTACATTATCTGACAAGCTTCTGATATCAATCATCCCAGCTCTTAAATTCTTTGCTTTAAAATTATCAGTCAGATTTTTATTTCTTTTTTTCATATTAAAACCAGGCCATAAATTCAGTCCACATTAAAGTTGATCAAGGGCTATTGAAGGGCAGATCTGGTACATTTTTTTGTGCATGAATCCAGCAAAGACAAAGATTAGCCTGGGCATCTGCAGTCTGATCAGAGTCTAAGCTGTGTGCATGATTCGAACTCCTCTGTCTCCAGCAGTGAAAGTATAATGAACTGAGAGAGAGAGAGAGAGAGAGAGAGAGAGAGAGGGCTGGCTATAGAGAAGAGTAAAAGTTAAGTAACCACTAAAAGCCACTTAGTATGCGAAGGAATAAAGATTTATACGACATGCATATGCGGCTCATGGGTGGGACCAAAAGTTTTCACCTCACTGCGCAGATCCAGAAAATTCGCCCTGTCCCCCCTCTGGATCTGCCCATGTACCTAAAGCCTTCCTGAAAATAATCCCGAAATCCATAAATTTGAATTTTGTTCATACGACCCAAAAACTGAACGGTATAAAGACTCTTAAACCCCATCTATCTCAAAAGCCAGTTACCATTTTCCCCCTGGTCCTTTAAGCCCCACAAAGGGGATATCATCTCCACCAAGTAACCATCAAAAATGTTTTGTTAAAGGGGACATATTAAAGTTCTTAATCCAATAAAATATGGAAGAAAATGTGACTAAGAGCAAAACATATATTTTTTTTGTGGTAAAAAATAAGAATATCTTCGTTAATTAGACCGTTGATTAATTACTGCTCATAATTTACTATCCTGCTTATCTCCCTTGATTTCCGTAGCGGCGAGTCACTTCCCTTGGATTTGTGACGTCATAAGGGCAGTTCGTCGGACTGTGAATTGGCTCAATATCATCGCAGTGAATAATGCAGAACCGGTGTCGAGCTTGATAGCGATTTAAATTATGTTTCTGTGGTAGAGATTGACGAGACTGATCCTGTTGACACTAATCAATATTCCATCGTGTTCCTCAGCATGCATTTCAAAAGTTGAAGACCCGTTGAAAACATATTGTCGGCTCACATCAGCAGTAGGCCTGTCTTATAGGGCCTAATAAAATTGTATGTCTCCCATGACAAAATGCTCATTACACAAGTTTATCAAAAACAAAAACGGGTGTCGTTGTCGAATCACATCGGACATGCGACAACAGCGAACGCATTGGTAAAATCGGCGACAACGTAAAAGTGATTTCAAACGATGATCGTTTTCTATCGATCGCAAAAATTGTATGCACTATCGAACCCGATATTTTTGACTGCCGGAATGCATCTTTTTTTAAGAATTTAAAAAAAAAATGTAATCAGGATCGCCGGGCCTACCCCTCGAGTCTGTACGAGCCTTCTCAGTCTGTTCACTGACTTGAACATCGATTATTTTTTTAATTAATAATGGGACATTGTTTTTTTCTTTCTATTTTTGATTAATTGCGAATGAGGATCATTTTACGCATTTCTTGAGACAAGACGCTTTCTATGAGCACATATGACAAATTATAGCCAGCTCATTCAATTTTCAGTCTTAAGCCGAATGATCAGACGAGCTTGCGCACATGCAGTCTCGGAAGAGCCTCCAACAACTATAGACATAAAGGAGAGACCCAGCCAGCATCCAACATCGGGCCACTATAGGCGATTTCTTTTACTTTTTACTATTTTTAACAATAAATTCTGTCAATACAGGAGTGCGAGCTAGCCTATTGTCGCTTGCTACCCATAATGCAAAGGGCGAAAGGCGAGAGATCTAGATGAGGCATCGTCAGGTCTCGCAGAATGCCCACTGGGGACGTCAATGACGGCTCGTGCCACTTGCCCCACTTGATAGCTGTGCAACCATGTATGAAGGAGTCCTTTACGAATAGGCCTAAATACCAGAACTTATATAGATGATGCGCATGTGGACCCGAGGATTGTACATGAAGATTGACAACCTATTGATTTTTTTTTTATTCAATCTCATGTGCTGCTGTTTCTGCACGTGCCCTGGGAATTCTACATGGCAAAATGCATGTCATATCAGGAAGGGTATATATAGACTGGTCATTTAGTTTGCGATGCGAAATTCAAATCCTGGTGCAATATAGATCATGCGCGGATCCAGAAAGTTTTGAAAACGTTTTTTCTAGAGGGGAGAGAGGATCCTAACTAAACAGATACCACTTTAAGCGGGCCATCATCGACCCGCCAGCGAAACGCCATTTAAATGGCGTCTCGCTGGCGTGCCGATGATGGCCAAACATTGAATGCTGGCTAGGCAGCTTTGTGATTTTCAGAGGATCCAGACCAGTACTGCTAAGAAACCCTATATTTTTGTGAATTTTCAGGGGGGGGGGGGTCCGGACCCCCTGCCCCCCCCCCGCCCCTCTGGATCCGCACTTGATAGATCCCGTTTTTATGTTTTCTACAAGAATATAAACTAGTATTTTATGCGTTCATTGGAAGCGTCTCGCGAGACGATATACACAGAAAAGGCGAGCTCATGAGATTTTAATATTCATTTTATACTCAGAGTCTACGCAGACTCGACAGTCTCTGCCACTCTCACACACAGATACATTTTGTAGGCTAACCTAAGGAACATAGCCATTGATGAAGGAGCAGAGCAAAATTTAACCGCTCTGCCAGGCTCTATAGCCCCACTTAAGATGGCTACGCATGTAGAATACGCGGTGACGGTGCAAAATTTTATGAGCCGGCTTTAGAACTTTCTTCTCTCTCTCTCTCTCTCTCTCTCTCTCTCTCTCTCTTCCATTTAACTAGGATGCCGTATTGAACATTAACCTCGACGAGATAGCCGCATCAAGATAGCCTACATTATCTTGATGCGGTCGGGAGACTGAAAAAGTTAAGAGCTCTATGTACAGACTGATATTAATCCCCGCTGGAGCTCTTTAGGGAGCGTAGTGACTTAGTGGTATCTAGAGTGCTTGGTTTGAGAGCGAAGGGCTACGGGCTCGAGCTTCACCGGCGGCACTGCGTTGTGCCTTTGAGCAAGAGACATTAATCCCTGCTAAGTACTGTTTCAACTCATGAAGACCAACCTTAAATAGCTTAAAGAATTTTAATTTTGACTGCGACGCAAAGAATCAATTCAAATAAACAAAATTCGTTTAACACATATACGCAACGGAGGTTTAGATGCATAGACTGAAATAATATTTATAACTCATTTCGTTGCGGAAATAAAATGCCGATTTTATTGCTTGAATTGAAGATAACTTGATGTTCAGGGTTACAAATTCTTTCACGACTGTTTCGTGCGCATAAACGCGTATTCGCTTGAATTTCAATTGTCTCAAAGATTTCCAATTTGTCGGAGCTCGGCGGCTAAAAGCATTCAATTCACTAAAACACAAAACATCTATCCACAATTTCACCGAGAGCGGACCCACTGATCAGAATGCGTATTGTAGTGATAATTTGCAACACACAAACCCTTCTTAATCCGAGAATATTAAAAAAAATATCGGAATCCAACACGATTCTATATCAACAGTCATTCATTAACTGCCTCTGTGACGTCATTAGGACAATCCGATAGCAAAGGGAAGTAACTAATTCAAGGGAAGTAAGCGAGTCGATATTTTATTGACAGAGCGCACAAGCTGAAAGAAAATGATGATTATACTCATTTTATCACTGAATATTGTGGAAAATGATCTGGGTTCTTAATAAGTACATACAATTCGACATTAAAAAGGATTTTGCAATGAAAAATGAAAAACTTTGATATGTCCCCTTTAAAAATGATAAATATACAATTCAGCCCCAGCCTGATTTTCTTATCAAAGGTAATAAAAAGAGCTGGAGTATTTTATATCCCTGTGTCTATGATGTAGCTTTTAAAACTAACAATAAAAAGCAAAATGCAGATCACAGGAATGATATGTAGATATTTAAATATGCACACATGTCTATACAGTAAAACCTGTCTAAAATGGCCACTCAAAAATAGACAAAACAAAGGTCTTAACATCAAATGGTAGCTTAATGAAGGTCGAAAGTATTGCAGAATGCTCTGAATGCTCTCTTGGAGCATTCTGTAATACTTTTGACCTGCATTAAGCGATACGAGGTCTTGAAAACCAATTTGGGTCTTCTTTTTGGGTTGCCGCTTAAGACAGGTTTTACTGTACATTCATGCTTTCTTTACTGATGAGTTCTTCCACCCAGGTTTTCACAATTTTGGATGATTTTGAGTGGTCCATAGGACCAGTTTAGCAAAAAATGTAAGTGTAAAATTGTGAAAATTTTCTTATCCAATAGTTTAAACATGTGCTTTGGGTGCTCAAAAGAACCGTCTCATCGAGACAGTTCTTTTGAGTACCCACAGCATATGTTTTGGCTGAGAAATAAGAAAAATAATTATCAGTTAGGTCTGCTAAGGAATAAAGTATTCTATTAACCCACAGGTTAGAACTTCCAATTCAGGTTGTATTTACGTCAATGAAAAATATTTTCAACCCAGCCCACAGTGCAGACCCTGATCTGGCATCACATATCTTTTGCTAAAAAAGTTATATTTTGATTTCATACCTATAGTTGTGGCCACTCATGTATACACATGCACAGGTCAAGGGGGTGGGAAAGGACCCCCTAGACAATCACAAGTTCTATAGGTTTCTATAATAGGAATAGGCATTTGGACCCCCTCCCACCCCCACCCCTGGAAAATATTGGACCCTCCTTGGAAAATGTTGGACCTCCCTGGAATCTTGGAATAATATAGGCAACTGATAGTTTTCTTTGAAATAGCCCATTGAGCCCCGTCTGCAAATAACTGAAGTTGAAGACTAAAAAAAAAAAAACGTAAAAAAACAAAACAAAAAAAAACGTCAGACCCCCCCCCCTTCCCCATGATGAAAATTCCTGGATCCGCGCATGATATATGTATCCCATGGTTTCAGAATATGAGTTGATAACAGTCCCACCATTCTCCATCAGGAAAAACTGTCAACTGAATCCTGTGCTGAGCCAAAACAGTTTTTAAATTACCAACAAAACCTAACCTGAATCTCCAAAATAAGTGCTTGCTCCCCAGCTCTCCTAAAATAAATTATCAGTACTCCCCAGCTAACCATGACGATAAATAGTCCTCCCTAAACACCCTTGGGTCATCACCTCTGACTATTTCAGCAAGACATAATATACAATAATCTAACCAGATATTTTGATCATAATTTAGAGTAATTAGAATGTGATAATTCATGTATCATGATTGACAGTCTTGATAGTTTTATTCCACAGATCAATATAGCGCAATGTAGATAACGATGAGACTGGGTCTACATTGATCATTTTGCTTAGACAGTTGAATTTTCATAGACCCAACATGGTAGATAATGATAGATGAGAACCATCCTGATTCCTAACCATTGTCTTGCTGAACCCTGATCCATCCCCTTTTTTGAAAAACCTATAGATCCAGATCAGCCAGTTTCTGACAAAACTATCTGATCAAGAACTGTACTGTTTCCAACTCTGATTGAAAATTGGAATGCTGCAGGTAGGGTTTTCTATACAGCGTGATAAGGTTTAAAATATGTAGCATACCATGTTTAACTTCTCAGAAGGCATCTGATCAGTGATCAGTATCCAATTCTGCTTGTAAATTATTATTGCATAAGAAGTGAAATATTGATGCAGAAATAACTGACCAAACACTGATGGTATCTGTGATTGTCCAATAGTACTTTCCCTTTCTATTATTCTTTTGTAACCCCCACCACTCACCCCTAAATTTGCTTATCTTGTTGCAGCATCAAAAATTAATAGTGTATATCTAACCCATTGCCCTTGCATAAACATGTAAACAAATGCCGCCATATTGAATGCTAACGTGCACCAAAATAAAAGATCTGAAGAAAAGTGCACGGCTCTCTCTTAGACGTGGCCATTCTTTAAACAGGAAGGCTCGTGCCTCTTGCCTAATTTGGCGGTAATCTGCGGGATTAATTCGCGTGACCCAGAATTCCAATAATCATAATCTCTACATTGATGGCAATAATTATCCGAATTGAAAGCTCAACATCTCCATCATAGTTTACTGTTATTTCTATATAAGAATTTGAAATTTTATGTTAGTTGCTTCTATGATATCTTAAATTATCTATTTGAAAATGTATGATAAAACGTTATTTTGTTTTGAGGTTAAGTATCCTGGCCTGTGGTCCTTTCACTTTTCTTGCGGAAAACAAAACGAGTAGAACTACCATTTTGCAAATTATTTGACTTTAATTTCTCTGGAAATGTGTGTTATAATGAAATAAGTTTACATCTGAAGACCATGTGGAAGAGAAAACAGAAGAAGGAACAAATTCGATTCTCTTTTATCCAGTGTTCCAAAAATAGATGGACCACACACCGTCTTGATTGAATTTCAGACTTTCTGGGTCATAAACCAATATGGCGGCATGAGGCTCATTCGGCGTAAAGACTGTAACATTTCTATGGCTTGTTTACGATTTATTTATCGTCCTGTCGTTTTTAGTGTTGTTTTGAAGAAAAAAGTTGATTACAAAGTAACATTGCTTACCTTCAACCCATAACTCGTTTACATTTGTCTCAATCCGTGAAGTTTTTAAACCAACACAACACAATGATAAAAGCAATAATCCGACAAATAGAACTTTTCCACAATGTAAGTGAATAAAACATCCAATTTTGTACAAATATCTCTGAATATGGCATCGAACCCACAAAGCACATGTGTTTCCATCCACCTTTCCCTGAAATAAGAGAGAGAAAAGAATAAAATATGCCCAAGATAAAATGCTAGGACTAAAACTAGGTCATTGTGTTTTTGTCTTATTAAGCTAATGTTTTTTATTATTTCAGGTCAATATCAAAGAGATGGAAGATAAAAATTATTGGTTGATTATAGATCCTGGTTAGTAGTCTCTTAAATATAGGGAATTAACTAAAATTGTCTCTGGAAAAGTTGAAGTTAGCGTTTCCTGTGGAGAGCCTCTCAGTGTACGCCACATGTTAGGCTACATGTATGAAGACTACCGATGGTAGAAGGTATTTCTTACCTTTTTAACTTGTTTGTATGCTACTTTAGCATTAACCCAGCTTGGTCGCGTAAGCAGCTCTATGTCCAGGTTCTTGATGGACCTTCTCTTCCTCTCCGTGGTCATGATAAGTCCCTAGGAAGATGGAGAGAGAAGAATCATCATAAAGTAACCACTAAACCATTTGGTGTTTTTCACACTAAGATTTCCACAAAATCCGTTTTCTATCACAACTCAAGAGCACAGACGTTAATATAATAACTTTGTTATAACAACATGCTGGATTTCGCCAGCTTTCCATACTAAATATTTCATAGAACAGTCAAAATTACGTAAATTCCATGGACTCACATCTTCTTTGATACACACTACTCTGTTCACTTTCAAACAGTCATAGATTTGCATGGTCGCTCCGCCTAAGGTATGTAATTGACACCGATGTTGAAGGAGGTTAGAACGTTGATTGGTTAGCGACGCAGGTGGGCCGCTCCTACAACTGTTCTCTGACATCTTGTTGCTAGGTAACGCTCACCGTAGTTGAAGACCACCCAACTTGATGGGAACCTCCACAGAGGCAACTACATAAACAAGATTTTGTGTGTAGTAAAGGATTTTAATTGCTTAGTTCGGGCAATCGCGTGTCAGGAACAGACTTTTATACTGATATTTACTTTGTATGCAGATTTTAAAAACAGTAGGTCATTGCTTAAAAGGGTATTTTCTTAAATTTGAACAACACGGGTTGTTAAACATTGATTATCCAAATAAAATTAGCACAAATCTTGACGTAACGCAAGCAGGTTATGATATTTCTTTTTCTTTTTTTCCTTTATGGAAATTTCATTTATTCAGGCTTTCTCTGGACCAGACTGTAGAATACCCTTTGTTAATTAGCTGACTTTGTTGAAAGGAAGAGAGAGCTGGTTGCTTTTCTTTTATTGTCTTTCGGATGTCTTGCAACTGTAAATGTTCTGTGGCTCTACCTCACGGTACTGTGGGTTGGTCTGCAATGTGCGATTGTGGTATTTCCTGATCATACTCGCTTACTTTTTGTATACTCATGGATTGGTCACATATCAAGGGGTCACATGTAAGAATTTCCAAATTAAGATGAAGATTGTTTCTATCTTAAACGCCCGTTTTCTTAGGAGATGGAAATCCTTGATGAAATTGATATTATTTTGGAGAAAAAATGCTGAACTATTTTTATTTAGATGGTTTAAAATAAGTGCTATTTTGACTATAGCACTTATTTTAAACCGTCAAAATATGGTTGATTTTGATGAAAAACAAAACAAAAACAAGCAAACAAAAAATAAGTGAGTGCAATGCAATGCCAAAACCACAGACTAACCCACGGCACCGCGAGAAAGAGACATTATAACACACACACACACACACACACGAAAGCAAATAAAGAAAAGCAACCGGCTCTCTTTTCCTCAGCGAGATGAACGGCATATTAGAAAGCACACAATTTCAAAGCACTAATCACAAAACCAGGACGAAAACAAACAAACAAAACAAAAAACAAAACAAAACAAAAACACAGACACATTGGGAGGAACAGCACATACTTTTAGCTTGCATGGGTGCTTCCTAACTTGCAACAGAAACAATCAAATGACATTAACGAAAAAGAAATAAATATGCTTTAATATTGCCTAAAGTTCTGTGAAACTAGTTAGCCATTCTCATAATTTAAGTAATATATTAGCAAAGTAAGAAAGACAACAAAGATCAGGAAACGATACAATCAAGTACCACACCTGACACATGGGAAAGTAACAAAAATACAACAAACAGCCAATAGGTCAGCCCTTTCCCCTCAGGTGACCACAAGGCAGTACTTAATGAACAGACACGAAAGCATGAGAAACGCAAGACACAAAAACACAAATGACCCACAAAAGAAGTAGCAGTCTGATGGTCATCACAAACAATAATTACACAAAAACAACAAACAAATATTACGAAGTGACCAGGAAATAACATAGCTTGACAGTGCGATACAGCTTTGCCAAATTGATCGCATGCTAAACAGATTTTCATATTAATGTAAGTACCATAACTCTTTGAGCTAGTATGGACAAACTTGACGCAGTTAGAAATCTTATGAGCACAGCATTAATTAATGCTACAGGTAATAGTTCGAACCTCTGATTAAGCAAACAAAAAGAATATTCAGGTACGTGGTATTTGCATGTACAACCGACTTCCATGCACTGTTTAACACTTACACGTTAACGAGGTTTCCATTGACAGCAGCATTTTCTACATTTGCTAAAACATGTCTCTTCTGCCTAACAACAAATTAGCGTAAAGCATAATGAGAGACCTTGGTCAGATGTTTAATATGGAAAAAAAACTATTTGCATATTCTTGTTTAGAGTCATTATGGAATTCTGTGTGGGATGTAGGCTGAAAATAATACAAAAATACAGAGAGGTTAAAACGTTTATTCACATACTGTACTTAGTAACATTCTGTAAACGACACGAGCACTGAGAAAACGTGTCTTTGCACACATACAGACAATGAAGGTCCAAATCAGCATACGCAATTGCGTATGCTGATTTGGGCATCCATTGTCCATTGTTCAAAAGAATCTGTCCAGGAGAATAAATTCTTTTCGTATAGTGAGTGAATAATTGCACAAACTGATCACTCTTTTATTTTTGTCCCTCGAATGGGCTCTAAGAGTCCTTTTTGTATGTCAATCATCAAATTATTTTTCAGGGGTAACAACAAGTTTGTACCGAGTACAGAACTACTGTTGGACGAAATGGCACAGCTTCATTTGAAAAACAGAATACGAAGTTATTGCTTCATTAAACAGATACACACACGGATAACTAATGCAAGGGATACAACTGCTATGAAAACTGCGAATTTTGCTCGCAGTTTGACACGAGAAGAACATGGCTAAGGCCTCGGCTTTGGCGGGGACTTAGTTGCTCAAGGTGGCCATATTTGTGGGCTTCTTATGCTATAAGCTACATTGTATTTTCTTTTGTTTCAAAAGTTATTTAATTTGATTTGCCTGTTTGTCTAAGAAAACAGTGTGTAACAAAATCTTCGATGAAGATTTGGTTGAAGCCGCCTGTGACTGTAGCTGTCGGTGGTTCTGTTGTTATAACACTCTGTTTTTCGTTACTCCCCATTCTATTCTAGGTGCCATTTTATATTTTGCTCTTGCAAGAGCTTCGCAATGATCTTGCTGGGTGAAGAGAGAGAGAGAGAGAGAGAGAGAGAGAGAGAGAGAGAGAGAGAGCTGGTTGCCTGGAGTCATTTATGTGCATCGGTGAAAATGTTTGGATTATTTATGAATTATGTAAAGCGAAATCAAGTGATTATGATCAGGAAATGCCTCAATGACAGACCAAACCATGGCACTGCGGGGGAGAGACACATAACACAGACAGCCACATGACAACAAGATCACAGTCAAAGCAAAACAACTCTTTTACTGTGTGAGTTAAATATCTGTTCCTATAAATCTTCCTCTTCACATGTTTGGATTAGATGTCAATAATTGCTGTCATTGTCTTATGTTAGTAATTAAAGGTTTAATCATACACTAATTCAGAACGACCTACACAAATTAAACAATTCGTCTGCTCGTAGGTTATAGCATAGTCTGGCCCAGACCCTTTTTATAACTTTATTTCTTCTGAAGAAGGGACACAAGTCTTGAACATCTCTAAATATTTAACAGGCTTAGTTCCCTGGCTGAAAAAAAAAGTTCAGCCAGTGTTACCAAGTGAGCTTGGATTAATTAAAGAGGCAACTAAGAGTCATGATAGGAAAAAACAATAACAATAAGGACAGGGGCCAGTCTAGTTATGGCCACACATAGGTTTAAAATATAAATTCTCCCAATTCTTTAAGAATTACAAAGTGCCATAACTCTTACAATACTGAAAAACAAGTATAACTATGCTTTCATTTGGGCCTAGCAGCTACTGGGGTTTAAAGTATTGTGCCATGTTCGTAGTCTCGTTGGATCCATAGCCACAATAATCTGTTGTCTGCTTTTGAAATTTACCAGCAGAGGTTAATCATTTTATTACAATATTTGGAGAAAAAAAACACAACAAAAACAAATACCAACGCTCTAGGCCTTGTGGTTTCAGACAAGAAGATTTTTCATGTGTTCCCATATAAGCCTATTTTCAAAATGTGACTCCCGCGGACGGGGCCATTTTTAGCCCCAGTGGCATAATTTGAACAAACTTAGTAGTAGATGTCTACTAGGCGATGCTACATGTACATAATAAATATCAAGGCTCTATGTGTGTACAGGCCTTGTGGTTTCAGAAAAGAATTTCTAAATTTTCATTTCAAAAATCTTTTTTTACCCTGTGTGATGGTGTTATGCAGCGGACTGGATCTATTGGGCAATATAAGGATAATTTCTGCGATGTTTGGTCGAAATGAAGCAAGTAGTGTACGAGGAGATGTCCTTTGCGGCGTACGACAGACGACGGACATACAATGATCAAAATAGCTTATTTTGAGTCAATGGCTCAGGTGAGCTAAATAAACCCACAGTTAAACCACTCTGGCTTTGTAAAAGCAGCTTGTCAACGACTGCGTCCAGTCACAGTTTGACGACTGCATACAAAATGGGTATTTAGACCCTCGACTTCTGGTACAATATCCTTGACTTCTAAATGTCAAAATTAGCGTAAATAGCAGCATAATAGCGTTTAACTTCACAAACAATAAACAGAAATATGTAAAACTTTCTGTTCCTTCACTTATTTGTATTCTTCATCAGTTGATGTCATAAAGTATAAAACAATGACTAATAATAGCACATTCATTAGTCTGTGAACATGTTTCAGATACACGAAATCCAACCAGCTAGCTTAGAATTTAAAGGCTCCATTTGAGTCAGAATGGACTACAATATCAAAGTGATAATTCCAAATGAAACCTCATCGTGAAAAGTAATAGATGTAATGAACTTGCTCATAGAATGGATCACAGTTAACGAAAACAGCATAGTCTGTGCTCTCGTCGACTGAAACCAACCCACGATGACTGCACTTTTCGAGTAATGTGGTTCTCAAGCGTGAAAATAGCATATGAAATTTTGGTACGTACTGCCAAGGCTGGCTCACTTTGATTGAGCCTAGCTGACCAGCGGTGTCACCAGATCCTTGGCTAGGACTTCTCACATACACAAATACAGAAATAGATGGAGGTTTGCTACTAGCCTCACTGATAGCTGTGTATGTAATCTCAGGGCTAACCCTTGCTCAGAATTTGTTGTAGCCAATACCTTAGCCAACTGGGAAAAAGTTGGAGCCGAATGACTTAGGTTTCAGGCAGAAAGTAGTACAATGCAGTACATGACTTAGGTTTTAGGCAGAAAGTAGTACAATGCAATACATTTATAACACTCTACAGGTTTGGATATAACACGGTCACATTGTGACTGCTAAAGTTTTCCCCATTAAATGGTCATTTTCCAATATTTTCTTTTGTAATATTATCCCTTTACAACATGGCTCAATTATAACACGGTTTCCTATGGACCACAAACATAGCATTATAAAGGCACTGCACTGTATCAACAATTGTTTCTGTTTTCAAATATGGCACATCAGCACATGTAAATTGCTAAAATTTGAAGGAATAATAAATGCAAAAACCAAAAAGCTGATCAAAATACTTTTTTCCCGCAAATATGTAAATTTGTACCACACAGAATCTACTTTCAGCAAATGACTTAGATTTGTAGCCACTCTACATTTTAGTAGCAAATGGCTACAATGGCTAATGGTAGGATGAGCTCTGAGTCCCTTATATTTTATTGACTGGCTGCCAAGTATTAAAAGGAACTAGGAGAGGAGTTGATTTCAAAAAGTATGCACAATTAGCAATATTGCAATCACCATAATAAGAATTACACAGTGGCATAACTCTTACAATATTGATCATCAGCCCCTCTTTCCTACCAAACATGCATTGTCTAATGGTTAAGGTATGGTGCAAATGTGGTCAAAATCGGACGATTTGTAGCATAAGGTATTCAACGAAAACCTTGAAATGTCGGAATGACGGACAGGCTGAAAACAGTATCGTTTGTGTAGGGTATAAATATGGGTACATATGGAAAATTCAGCACATGTCAAAAGGTAATCATTATTTTCAATCATAATCCAGTGAAACTTTGTGTAATGACACCTACGATACTGTTTTTAAACTTGAGCTGAGTTTCAGTTTTGTATTATTTTGCATATTTTTGAAACTTGATCACTAAACTCTAGAAAATTTACATTATGCATTTACAAAGGAACTAACATGGGACTTAACTTATTTTGACCAGTTTAGTTTTATAATATCTTGAGAACATTCAAAAGTTTGATATTATATAGTAACATTATGAATAGATGGAAGAGTCATGCGATACTGCCTGTAAATGGTCTAGGGGGCAAGCTGAGATATATGGGCTGTTTTGCGAGTTTGTAGCACCCCAGGAAGAAAATTTTGCCTACTATTATCAGTCAGGGAATGTCTTTAGGACCTTAGAAATCCATGTTTTACTAAGTTTTCTGTTGTCAATTTTCTGTAAAAAGCCTGTAATCAACGTTACCCTACTAACATTAAAAATAGCAATTAGTAGTATTATAAAAAGGAAATTATTTGAGATTTAAATGTTCAAGCTAGAAATAAAGATCGATTGCAGATATCAGCGAGATGTATTTTCGCTTGTCGTTGTTACTTATGTTTCATTTTATACGAAATTGCAGATATGACTTTACAGACTGCAGATTAGAATAAACGATGTAACTCAACCTTAAATACATAATGCAGATCTCTATTCTTATGAAGAATATCCATTTCAACACATTTGAAGCTGTTTATAACTTGTTACCTGCGATAGAATATAGTGAAGTAATACTTAGGAATGCTAATTAGTAAGTCACTTGTACCAGCTTACATATTTTCCATTCTATCATTTATATATAATTTCTTCTATTCTTTATCTCTGCCACAATAAAATCAAATATTACCTAGTATACATTTTCACCTATCTTGGCTCTTTAATGGCTGTCAATATATAAATAAGGTAAAGTAAGTATCAAAAAGTGCTTTAATTAATTTATTCTTAATTACACTAATTTAAGGACTTTGAAAACGCATCACCCAGTTCACAAACCCTGAGAATGTCAGAGAGATAATTGTTATTGCATATCATAGTCTGACCAGCTTGTCGTGTATCCTAGGAAATTCATGGTTGTAAATTTACTTTAAGGTATTGAAAAAGTGTTTTAAGACAGGGGTGGTCGATTTTGAAGGACACAAAATCAGCTGTAAGTTAACACGCGTTAGTTTTGATTCCTGACTCAATAGATTTGCTTCCTTTAATTGCTTCTTTCGCGATTGCACATTCATCATTGAACGATAAGAAATGAATCGACAGCTCGGTATGCTCAAAATTACACCGCCATAACGATAACCGACATACCCCACCCACCCTAATTACTATAGTCTAGTAATAAAATTCAACATCTTGGGCCTTTCAATGTTTCGATATTTTAACGGATTTTTTGGAAGAGGCTAAGGGCATACACAAATGACAGATTATGCATAAATAAAGCTTGTATCACGTGTCTTTTGTATTGTGCAAGTGACTTTAACATAATTTTTTAAGACGTTCTCGATCTCATGACAGCAGATCTCCTGCCATGATTTACATCAAAACGTCTTCCCCACATGACTGCCAGTGTATGTAGTCTATATCAGTAATGAAAGCGTGCATAAAGGTAACTTATGGAGATGTTTCTAAAAAGGAGCTGTAAATTGATGTTCAAATTTGACGTTTATTTTCGAAATTTTGAAGTTGTCAATTACTTTTCATTAGAAAAAGTCTATAAACTCTTTTGGTGATATGGTATCATACTCGCCATAGTTTTAACATAAAAATAATCAAAGAGCTTCATTTAATTGTGCAGAAAGGTGCTGGATGCTGTATGTACCCATGTGACGTCATCAGTAGCATCGCGTGATAGTGCAGTCAAATTATAACGACTGATTCATACCAATTCTGGGTTGCACATTAAAACCTGCGATAACTTTTCAATCGCATATACGGTTTGCAAGAAAAGTGCAAAAATATGGTGATGCTTTTTCAAAGTCCTCTAGAATATAAAGTATCTACTTCATGTTTCAAATATGGACTGATAATAATTAACTTAAAAAACATAAAAAAATATTTCCCGCATCTGTAGTAAGGCAGGTGGATAGTGCTGGGTGTCTTCCAGAGTGGAGACGTTCTGTCTATTTTATACAAAGAAGGACATAGCTTAAAACTGGCAATGTTCAGGTTAAGCCTACTTTTAAAGAGAGCGAATGGTTAACTTGATCCGTCAAGTTTGACGACGAGCTGTTTTATAAACTATTTGCCCTTTACACTGAATGTAACAGTACATTATCATTGCTGTTGCTTAAATAGAGGATCTTACATGAGTGCTCATGTTTTATTCAATTTATTAAACGAGTTGAGGAAAAGAGATAAAATGCGAGGCTTGCCGAGCATTTATCTCTTTTTCGCAACGAGTTTAATAAATTCAATAATACAAGAGCACGAATGTTAGATTCTATTTATCATATGACAAATACTTTGAAATCTCATTTCTGGCGTAAAAACGTTATAATTTTGTCATTATGATCGCAACGTTATTATGGACGTCATAACGTTTCCCGTAAATCTATAAACCACTAGTGGTTTATCGATTTTATTGCATGGCGTTATTTCACTCCCAGACACGACGTCATATGATAAATATTTTTCCTGCGACCACTGGCTCTTTTTTAGCCAGTAGAAGTATTTTACCCTGCTTGAAAGAAATCTGCGTTTTGCAAAGTATTGACTGCATTTAGTTCCAATCTAAATTTCATGTATCGCTTTTTGAAGATTGCAAATATAATACAGTGTATTGACCAAAGCAATCATTAGACAGAACCAACATAGTTTATACCCAAACTTAGGATGTTTTGTATATTGAGCATTTACATTTTAATTCAATGCTGCATACATATAATTTACACTTTTCACTGTTGACAATTACATTATGAAAAATCTTATATAGTTGTTTTAACACAATTTCATTCTATCATATGAGCCAGTGCATGAGATTTCCACCAATGTGGTATGTGCGACCAACAAAGCCTCAGACCAGCCTGCGCATACGCTGATTGTTAAGCTACAGTCTGAACACTTTTTGGAGTTTCTACGCTTAAATGGAGGCTGCAGAAGCGCGTAAGAGTCTTCACATGTCAAAATGCCACATTGTCGGAAATCACATGCACTGGCATATAATACAGCAAGCTATTTTTTATGTTTCCGGTAAGTTACATGAGCCATAAAGTTAACTCATCAACGTATAAGCATATTATATGATAACATAAATAACAAAGGTTTGTTCAGTTTAGAAGACAACTGACTGTTCGTACAAAAAAGTTAAGCAAATGAAACCGTTTCTTTCCAATGAAATGGTTATTCTTATTCTTTTAATATTTTATCTTATGTTATACGGTAACAAACTTTACTGGCCTTTTCTGAAAATTGACCACACGAAAGTTAGTAAAATATAGCTTTCCAAGCATGATAGATGCACACCTAACATATGATAGCAGTAGAACTTTTCTTCCTTAGGGGTGCAACAGAACTTAAAATTTGAGATTTGGCCTCTAGACCATATGACAGAAATCAGATTTTTGCATGTAAGATACGATGAACATTATCACAATATTACATGTTTTTACAATAAATGCAACCAGGTTGCATGTAATTGTGATATACGTTAACCTTAATTGTAATAATAAATTTGTGGCATTTACCTTATTCACATCAGTATTTTGTAATAATACATTTTGACCAAAAATGCTATCTCTTAAGTAATGAGCCGATTAGAATTTGGGAAAGGAAAGTATGCTTGCATACTCAATTCACGTGGGTGGGGGGTGGGGGTGAAGACTCAATTTACGTGGGGGAGACACAGTTTCCCTCAGAAAAACTTCTTTAATTCTTGACTACTTTGGCATAGTATGATTTCATCAACAGCGCGTTTAGCTCTTTAATCTAAGTTCCTTATTTTCCATCTATTGGTCGTCAGTAAATGCCTATTCAAACAACATCAGTTAATCACTCACAGGATCGCTCTTTCGTTCAAATAGAGTTCCATGAGACAAAGCAAGAAAGAAGGCAAATATCGGGAATTTATAAATCAAGTAACACACCTGACTCGGGACATCGTATGGGAAAGTGACAAAAAGACATGAAAACATCACATACAAGAGAGCCAAAAGGTCAGCTCCTCCCAACAGGTGACCTCAAGGCTGCAAGAAACAGACATAGCAGTATGGGAAATTTAGACAAATAACACAATTGATCCACAAAAGAATCACTGCCTTTTAACGGTCAGTAAGAAAATTACTGGAGGGCTTAAACTAGTTTCACGGTACCATCCTCACCCTTGATTCTGGTATGGATCAAGACACATAGATGTTTGGTTTGCATGATCAATGAATCAGCTCCTAGTACAAGACCCGTGCACAAATAATATGGCAGCTGCTGCCTCTGGGTTTCGATCAACAAACTGAATGTGTCTGCTGTCAGAATACAACTGGCCTGTAACAAGTATGTGAACCTAATAAAATACTTATGCGGACACTAATAGCATGTGAACACAGAGCAAATATACTTTTACTTACGTGTGCATATTTGTTCCATATAGCAAATTACTTACAGGTGTAAATTTTGTGCATGTGAATGGGACCTAAGGCCCCATTCACATGCACACATTTACATACGTAAGTTAAGATACTTACGTACGTAAATTTACTTACGGTGTCATGTGAACGCACTTACTTACGTAAGTATAAATACTCATGGAGTAAACTGGGGTAAGTAAAAGTATATTTGCACCACCTCTAGAGGTAATGCAATAGTATATTAACTTAAAAGTATTTATACTCCATGAGCATTGTGTTCCAAAATGTGCCCTGCGACCAGATCTCAGGTTTACATATATATAAGCAAACTGATGTTTATATCCCCCCCCAACCAAAGAGGTGTGGGACATAGTAGTTTTGGTAAGAATGCCGTCGGCGTCCACAACAAGCATCTGGTTGCTTCATTTCCTCTTAACCACATTATATGGATTTTGACCAAACTTGCATAAATTCATTGTTGGGAGAGGGGAAATAGTCGATCAGATTTTCGTGACCTTGACTTTATTTTCAAGGTCACAAAACGCTTTGAAATGTCAATTTCGACCAATATAGAGTTTCCACATGTTATCTCTTGAACTACATAGTAGGTTCTGACAGAACTTCACGTGAATGGTTAGATTCTGGTGTCATTGACACAATTTTCAAGGCCATCATTCTATAAAGACTGTGTAAATCAGCCTTATTCACACTCTATTTTCTGAACGTGTGACTGGATTTTTACCAAACTTGCAGCGATTAAGTGTTGGGAGATAGGCAAAAGTTGATTAGATTTTGGTGACCTTGATCTTAATTTTCAAGGTCACGTCAGCACTCTGAATTGTCAAGTTTTGACAAGAATAGTGTTTCAACATGTTATCTATTAAACCGAACAAGACATTCAAGCTAAACCATATGTATTTCATCATTGTGACAAATGGAGAGTTAGGATTTTGGGTGACATAGACCTACGTTTCAAGCCTTTTGGGAGCATAAATACTTTGTTTTGATGGGAAACCACGGGACGGGAGTGGAAACGTGTAGTTAGATTTTGGTAACCATGCCCTGATTTTCAAGGTCACACCAGCACTTTGTAATTTCAAATTTTGGCCGGAAGTGTGTTTCCACGTGTTATTCCTTTAAACAAATATAAATCTTTTTATATTGTATCGTTATGACACAATAATGAGCTGAAAAGAATTGGCGAAAGCATGCTTGCAGGCTCAATTTACGGATGGGGGGGGGGGGGGGGGGGGGCAAAACGCAGTTTCTACTGGGGCATAGCATGATTCCATAAGAAATGTTTTAATATTATAATATCCATAATCTAATTTCCTTTATTTTCCATCCATTTGTCCATTTTTACCAATTTCGTAAATCTTAACAAATTATCAGTATCAAAACAACAGCATTTATGTTAAAATTAACTGTCCATAATTATTGGAGGGACGCAAATAATTACCAACAAGAGAAAAACACACCTGTTTTAAAAGATAATTCACTTTTCCGTGCAGTTTTCAGCTATAGTGAACAGATTTATTGTGAAAACATAACTTAATTCTACTTTTACAAATGATTTAAAAACAAAATAAAAAAAAATCGAAAAAATGTTCATAGTTGCAGACTTAGTCTCTTTAATTACCCTAGATAAATCTGATCTCCAGGAAAATAGCTTTTAAATTTATTCGCTGGTTTGAAGCAGTCTCTGAAGATGAGTTGTCAAATTTTAAGCGTTAAAATGGTGTCTGAAACGAAATGTTCTGAATCGTTCTCAAGAGATGAAGTTTACCTCTTGAAATACTTAAACTATTAATTTGTGTTCTGTTAGAAAATAAAGCATTTCAGATGGATATTAACTTTTTTGAGGTACTTTAGGGTTTACAATTTCCAAGGCAACACTAGATTTTATGCAAAATACATGAATGCAATATTTGATGATCACTTTTATCAGCGATATATACTCTAAGTGTGCGTTTCGAGATCTTGTTTTTCACAATTCTTCTATGACACATTTTATACATGGCA
This sequence comes from Loripinus fragilis, assembly GCA_964019695.1. Lineage (NCBI taxonomy): Eukaryota > Metazoa > Mollusca > Bivalvia > Lucinida > Lucinidae > Loripinus > Loripinus fragilis. Next base: position 36,151,734 of record OZ026518.1, read on the forward strand.
AACCATTTGTGGACTTGTAAAGCATAGCTGTAAAGCTGTTTCTCATTAGAATAACGAATGTTCCTCTAAACTTAAAAGAAAATTGCACACTTACATACGCTTTTTCATGAAAGATACACTCGTTTTAGCTCTTAAAGTCATTTAAAGGGTGGGGTGTATTTCTGGCCTCCATGTTATGGTTATGCTGTAAACTGCCATTTTGTTTATATTGCCATACCCGTCCGTTATTTATGATCATGCAACATTTGTTTGTTTTATTTATATGCAACCTCAAAAAGTGAACATTTTTCACACTTGTTCAAATAAACACCATTACTTACTTGTATTTATAGTTATTGTCTCATTATGGTTGACTTTAACAGTTTTCAGAAAATCAACATTACAAATGGGTTCCTATCTAAAACCATAAGGAAGCAAATAAGTAGTAGGTCATGGTAAATATTACTTGACTTTTCGCTTACTGTAAAGGCGTAAATAAATGTGCAATTAGGACTAGTCAACCTTAGGCATAGGTAAAAGCTGAAAAGGAGGCGTGGTTTTATTAAAAAGTAACAGTATCATCTTGTGCCACTACCTCATTCATTATTTAAGCAAAATAACTGCATCTGAAAATGTCTATTTAACACAAGCAGGGAGGCAAACATTGTGAACCCAGATCAGACTGCTCCTACATGAGCAGTCTGATCTGGGTCCACACTGTTTATCCATGAGGCTTCAAATAGTTTAGTGGATTATGCGCTTTAAGGGTTAAAAATGTGAGTTCAGTGTGTATACGGTTATGATTTTCCTGAAATGCACGCACGTTTGCGCGGCTCAAAAAGCTTATTAACCCTTTACCAAACTATAAATAAAACCTGATTTCCCTTCCTTAGCAGATGAAATAGCCGAACCACACCCAGATATGAATATTTAAGTTGCCGCCTTTACAGTAAGCGAAAAGTCAAGTAATATAGGGTCATCATTTGAACAAACTGGGAAGATTGAACGTCCCAAATACTGCATACCAAGTCCCAAGGTCTTCGGTGTTCTGATTCTGGAGAAGAACATTTTAAAGTTTTTTACCATATATGGGCATGGCGGCCATTTTGGTCATGTGATCAGAACCAGTTGAACAAAACCTAAGAAGTCACAATATGAATGGCCCAATAGTTTCAGAGGAGAAGATGTTTGCAAATGTTGACGATTGGAGGACGGCCGGCTGGACGTCCGGACGATGATGTCATTGGTATACTATTAGCTCACCAATGAGTCTTCGGCTCAGATGAGCTAATCGCACCTCAAATGCATAGAGCAACTTTGGTAGAGGGCTATATTAGGCAACCGTGAGTATCGTAGTGGATTTGATCGATGGGCAACATGTGCGTGTAATTATTTGAATCAGAGCCAATTGAGCAAATGTTGTTTAAAAAGTTTTTTAGCTCAAGTGGCCATTTTGTTCGTCTGAGCAGAACTGTTTGTGCAATTTTTGTAAATGGCATTATGAAGAACACCTATATGTAAATGAAATTATTTTGAATTTGGACCAGCGTTTCAAGAGGCGATGTCATTTGTATAAAATCCTATTTTAAGCTCTGTTGGCATTTCTTCACCGTGCCAGAATTTACATCTTAGCTGAACTGTTTGTGCAATTCCAGTTAACATTTTCGAAGCAATACATCTTAAGAGTTTTGTAACCATTCATAGCCTCATGAACGACACAAAATTTGATTGAAAGCTGCCAAGCTCACTTGACCGTGCAATTCGCTTCGAACATCGAACTCATTCGCCAGATGTGACACTGGTGTTGTGATTGACAGCGACCACATCTGAGTTGCACGTGCAAAACAAGCTTCTTGTTGGCCTCATTGGCTGTCCGTGTTCACACTGGCTGTTCCGCTTTTCCGCTTTGCACTCCAACAAAACCGTTAATATGATTAAGTATTAACTACAAAATTGTTTTATCTCCAAAATAATACATAATTTCTATAGAGTAGTTATTTATATTAAAATGTAAATATAAGCAAGAAATTCAATTTTTGGAAGGTTTCTGGAATCATGAATACTTCGGGTCTCTTGCAAAGTTAATGTGAAGCCCTTCCCTTCGGGCTTCACGTTAACTTTGCAAGAGACCCGAAGTATTCATGATTCCATGAACCTTCCAAAAATCGAATTCATTTCTTAAATGAGAAACATTTGTGTGAGAATTATTTTGAATTTAAGCCAGCAGGTCAAGATAGATGTTGTTTAAAGATTTTTTGCTATTTTTAGCTCCGATGGCCATTCTGTCCAGTAAAGTAGAACCATTTTAGCGATTTTCGAAAAAAAAGCATTATGAGCTAGGAACACTTGGGTGAAATTATTTTGATTTTGGGCCAGCGGTTTAGGTTTAGATATCGATTAAAGATTTTTTATTTGATTTGTTTTAGCTCTGGTTGTCTTTCTGTTCAGTGAGGCGAACCGTTTGAGCAATATTGGTAGACAGCCTTATGAGGCACATTTGTGTAATTATTTCTAATTTGGACCAGCAGTTCTGTAGGGGATGTCATTCAAAGTTTATTTCTATTTTAGCTCTGGTGGCCATTTTGTTCGGCGGAGCGGAACCGTCTGGGCATAGACATAGACAATTTTGATAGAGGGCATTATGGGGAACCTTTTATGTGAAATTATTTTGAAATTGGGCCCGCATTACAGGAGTACAAGTCGCCATTTTGTCCAGTTGAATAGTTTTGGCGAGGACAACTTATGCGTAATTATTTTTGAATTTGAGCCAGAAGTTCAGGAGAAGGTAGCTTTTAAAGAGTTTTCTATTTTTAGCTCTAGTGGCCATTTTATTCAGCAGAACGGGACCGTTTGGGTAATTTTGGTTGAGGGCCTTATGAGGAAAACTTCTGTGAAATTATATTTTGAATTTGGACCAGCAGTATAGGAGATGTCGTTTAAAGATTTTTTATTTACTTTTAACTGGTGGCCATTTTGTTCGTTGTAGCAGAACCGTTCGAGCAATTTTGGTAGGGGGCTTTATGAGGAGTATTTGTGTAAAATATTTGAAATTTGGGCGATGTTGTTTAAAGATTTTTTTTATTATAGATCTGGTTGCCATTGGTTTGGTGGAGCGGAACCGTTGGACAATTTAGTAAGTATAATAATTTCACCAAGGTATTGGCAATTTTGATAACATGCATTATGTTGAACACTTGTGTGAAATAATTCGCATTTGGACTGGTGGCTAAGGAGATGTCATTTAAAGAAAAGGCTTACAAACGACGTACGACAGACGTACGTCAGACTATAGCTTACCCTGTATGGGGTTCCCTTTCTCTCATTTTTCTTTAATATCCCATGAAAATGAAATAATTTGGTCTCACTGAGACCCAATTATTTCAATTTCATAGGATATTTAGAAACGGGGGAGAGGGGATTCAGGTCTGAATCCGCCACTGAATCTATAGAATCATGCCACTGTTTTTTTCTTCTTCTGGATTTACTAAAAGTGTCTTTCGCCTAGAAAGAAACAGTCTTTTGCAAAGTTGGGAAACTTGAACCTTATAGATTTTCTTTACCATCCAATCTATAGTAAGTGTTTTTTCTTTGCATGCAATATTAGCACATACGAGGGGCATTTGGAAAGTTCTAAGCATGGTCTTTTATCTCAGTAGCCGATTTACAAACCCGATCATGTTTGATATCATTTTAAAGACCTATCATTCCTCTATGTTATGGCACAAATCATGAGGATATTATAATGCAGACACGAATAATATCATTGTGAATACATGTATTGTTTGTATACTGGAAAATGCAAACTTTCAGTTTAAAATATAACATTTTACCTTTTGAAAAGTGTGCAGAACATTAACAATAGTTCATGAAATTAGATAATTTTGTACCATTTGGTAGGCCACAATCTGGTACAGTTATTATACAACTGATGACGGAGTTGGATGTTTCTAATAACTAAATACCAGAACAGCAATACCCAAACCGTCTAGAAAGCAAAGTAATGCGCTATTTCTTTCGACTAAATATCGCATGTCACAATGCACATATTTTGAAAATATATAACCGACAGTAGCTTAAAAACGACATGCGTTGGTATTTTTGGCAAGCACACTTTATGCTCTTTGCATTGAAACCAAAATAAATTTTGTAAACCAGATCAAAGGGAAGATAACTCTTATAATCTTCCCAGGGAGCAGAGTAAGTTTAGCTATGAGTTGATGTTCTGGTTCATTTCAATTGATAAACGGTGGCAAACAAAAAAGTAAAAAAAAACATGGAGAGTAGGAACCAATCAATTGTATGATGGTTAACGCGATACCATGAGAAGTTCTTTTCTCGCCCACTTATCGCTCAAGACAAGCTGTTCCATAGGCAGAACGCCGTGCGGAATTTCCTTATCCCATCCACGTGACCTGCTTATCCCATCCACATGACCTGCTTATCCCATCCACGTGACTTAAAATTATAACAATTTAGGCTGTTTTCAAAGCAATTTACGCCTAAATATTATGTTGAAATATCGAAACGGCAATATTTAGTACGTCCGCAATTTTCGCATTGTTGAATGACGTCAAAAACATTTCTGACGTCACTAAAATGCAACAACAATGTGACGCACGTTATTGACACAGTTTGGCGCCACGACGTCTTTGTCAATAGATACTGAAATAACGTTAGTTTCAAACCCCAATAAAAACAAAACCGACGCTTGAAATGCTATTTCGCTTCCGTTTTTAGGTGGTAAACTATGTTTACACCCATTTCTGCATCTGGAAAATTCGTTTGTGAAATTATTTTTTAGATTGGAACAAACGCAAAAAATCTAAAAAAATATGCGGAACTGACAGAATTCATATAAAACCTTTAAAAGTCACAAATTGGGCGAGAAAAAGTATCCATCATGATGTATTGCTGTGGGACAAGGAAATCCCACCCTCGGACCTGAATAATTTCGTCAGAAACTCGGCAGAGCCTCGTTTCTGACGAATTATTCTGGTCCTCGGGTGGGATTTTCTTGTCCCACAACAATACATATGAAGGATACTCTTAATCCCATCGACAAAATGTGAGGGGTTAAGTTATCTTGAAAAGCAGGGGTTGTGTTATTAGGAATAATTTTCTTGAATACAGAACTAAACAAGCTACCCTTTTTGCACGACGAAATGACTTTTATGCATTGTTCGCTACACGAATCATGCCCACTTGCTATTAAAGGGAACGATCATTTGATTTTATGGGTGGTGTGTGTGTGTGTGTGTGTGTGTGTGTGTGGGGGGGTATTACTTTGCTCCTGGGTATTTTTTCTTCAGGCGCCGTGGCCTGATTTTTTAAATATATATTTTACGTGGCGTTGTTCTGGCTTTTTTATATGTATAAAAACAAAACGAAAACATGTTTCATATAAAAAGCATGGATTGCGATCCGAAGATGGAACCCCGGGGTGATTGTGGTGGTGGTGGTGGGGTGGGGGGGGGGGGTGAAAAGTTCAGATGGTGGGCCCGAGCCTACGTATGGAGATGGGGATGGAACGAGAATATTTAGCCTTGGTTTATGTTTCATGTTTTGTAAAAATGTGTTTTCCAGAGTTAATTTAAGTATATTTTGTAAAAAAATATCACCTTTTATATCATTGAACCTACATTTCTAAAAATCGACAGATCATATTTTTGAATAGAATGTTTATATTTCTCAGAAGTAGAGTTTGTCTTTAATTATAATGGTGCTTCGGTATATTTATCGCATGTGCGCAAAAACCTCGATCCTGACGTATGCTGAATTTCAGAGGGGCTAGACGTCTAGAATTAGGTACGAGTCTTCATCGACACACATACTTTGTGTATGCCAGTAGCGGTGGCTCTTGCGAGTCTGCGCATTTGCGCAGGCTCGCATGGGCCTTCGCTGCTCGAAAATGCAATAAGTACCAAACGTACTGGCTCATATGTTCGTATGGCGAAAGGGCGTTTCTTTGACGTAAAATCATTTGGTTTCATTAATGGAAAAACAGACAAATTAGAAAATGTCTGTTAATTGCCATCGTTAGAATCTGACATGCCACACACACTGGTGAAGGTCGGCGAGGGTAAACTTGTCGTCTTCTTTTCAACTAGAAGTTATTCCGTGCGCGTTCGATTAGTGCGTTGTTGACTCGGGAGTGCGTTTGGCATGGAATGAAATTTTAAATGTGGAAATTGCCGAGTTATATGAAAAGGTAATTGCGTGTAAACAGGAGCTGATCAGGCTATCATCAGCCCCTGCTTGTAAAAGTACAATGTAATGCCATTAAATCTTTAAAATTATGCTGAAGTGATTTTTTCAGAAGATATTAATTAAGACTAACTTTCCAAGCTGAAAAAGCAAACAAATGGTTGCTGATCAGACTGCTCCTCATTGAGTTAAACCTTTTTATAGAAATATCTAGCTGAAAACAGTGTAGCTCTGACTGAAAGGAGTTTGTATATCACAATCGAGTCGGTCCATGAGAAAAAGTATGGCACAATCGTAAAGGTTCATTAGAAAATGGTAAACCCTACTGGTGTCGTCTGCTGATAACCTTTGCAAACAATTTTGATCCAGACAAGGCCCGACAAAACGTTGGACCTTATCTGGATCCAAACTGTTTGACACGCTGATGGTATTCCTAAAAGAAATTTTTCGAAAAAATTGATTTTGAAAAAAAATCAACAAAGACCAAAAAGCCTAAAAAATTACCGAGTAGACAAATAGTTGACTTGAACCCTTGTTTTTTTCAGGATAGATACTTATTTCAGATAAGAGCACCCATATACAACAACAACAACAACAACAACAACAACAACAACAACAACAACAACAACAACAACAACAACAACAACAACAACAACAACAACAACAACAACAACAACAACAACGAATCAATATTATTTCAAGTAATGCTAGGTAATTTTTGCTTTTTGTTTTCTTTTTCAAAATAAGCGTTTTCAGGAATACTGTCAGAGTTTCAAACCGTGAGGTATCCAAACTGTTTGCAAATGTTATCAAAGCAGGCAAAGAGTTAAGACGAGCCAAGATAATAAAGATTAACATGTTTAAAATAATAATAATAAAAAGGTAGATGGCCCAGCAAAATTTTCATGGGTCTAGATAAGCAAAAATTTGAGCTAAAATTGTGATTATTTTCTTATCCATCAATTTATACATGTGTTTTGGGTGCTCAGAAGAACCGTCTCATAGAGACGGTTCTTTTGAGTACCCACAACATATGTTTTGGTTGAGAAATAAGAAAAATGCTTTTCAATTATCTGGAGGCCATCGAATATGAGCCGCGACATGAGATTTCCAACAATGTGCGGCCAGCAAAGCCTCAGATCAGCCTGCGCATACGCGCAGTCTGATCAGAGCCTTTGCTAGTGGCTTGAATATTCTATGAGTGTTAAGCTACTGAATGAACATCATTTGGAGTTTCTAAGCTTAACACGAGGCTGCACAGGTTCATTCGAGTCTCCACTTGTCAAAATGCCACTTTGCTGGCAATGACATGTCGTGGCTCAATTATGATATCATTATTGAAAAGTGTAGATGGGAGAGAGTTCAAAGTCGTCACCTATTTCCATGTGTAAGCGAAGACTTTGACGAGACTGAACCTACGCTGCTTACATATAGATGTACGATGTGAAAAATATCAAAACCAAAAGGATAAATTTGTCTAATGAAAGCGTGTTTACATGCGGTTTTCTTGGCATTAATGGTTAAAGCATCATTAACTTTATTCTAACTTCTTGTTGTTTATGGGTGGTCATGTCTGTCAGACACATACAACGTCCACAACCATGCCGGTGAATTTTGCACTGATCAGTCTCTGAATTTTCATAGGCATATCATCTATTTTTCAGTCTTTTTCAGATTTTTCGAAACAGAAAAAAACATCATTTTTTTGCTTAGATATCATATTAAAACTGTTAGACTGGCCCCAGTCTCTAATGTCAATTCTGTTGTATTAAAATTGATACTGTATCTAAGATAGTAATAATTTATAAACCTTAGTTGGAGTAGTTCTTGGCTTGGACATCACTAAATTTGAGAGGATAGAATTTATATAAGATGATTTTTTTTTCATAGATATAATTATAAATGTAATTATATACGTCTTAGTGGACTGATGCCAGTCTATAAAACTGCTTAAGCATCGAAAAAATAGCTTGCCCCAAGATTATAGACTTTTTCATGCTCAACCAGTCAACTAAGCATGAAATTTCAACTGCTCATAAAACTATGCATAAAAGTAAAGACGTTTCTTGCTTGCAAACTCTCAGATGTGACATTTTACTATTTATGAGCATGATAAATGCTCAGTTGAGTCTCGGACACAATAAACATCTATCCTGGGTCCGAGATTGATTTGAGCTGAACGTTTAACGTCGGGTGCTGATGCCTGGAAAAATCAGTTTCCTCACGGCATTTCCGGTGAGCGGCGGACCAACTTGATCTCGAAAGGCTATCCATCCCGAACTGCATAATGAATATATGTACATGTATAATTTGAACCCATATACACCACCACCCCCGCACAAAAATAATAAACAGTGCAGACGCATGCGCGGATCCAGAAAAAGAATTGACAGAGGGGGTCAAACTTTGACAACGTTTTTCTTAAGTTGATGAGGGGTGGAAGGATCCAAATACAACTATAAGCGGGCCACAATCGGCTCGCCAACGAAATGCCATTTAAATGGCGTTTCGCTGACGTGCTGATGATGGCCCAACATTGAATTCTGGCTCGGAAGCTATGTGATTTTTCAGGGGATCTGGACCAGAAGTGCTAAGAAACCCTATATTTTTGTGATTTTTCAGGGGTGGGTGGGTCCGGACCCCCTGCCCCCCTCTGGATCCGCACATGAGACGCTGATAGAACGTTGCATCTAGTCTGTGGCTGAATGGGTTACAAACTATCCACGCAATACCTAATATTTCAGCTGATCCTTTGCTCGATAAAATATAACTCCGGCCAGGGCATGGTTTAGTGACGTGGGTGTTATAAACTCTGAACCAACGCCTGTGTGGCAAGCCCTCCTCTACGTTGGTGGCCTTTACTTTACATGCTAAAATCTTGTGAGTTCGACTGGGTGGTCTTTGTTTTATACAATTATCGGCGTTTTGTCAAAATATCGATCAAAAATTAAGATAAAACTGATCATTCAGTCAATATCGATACAAATTGGTTTATTCCTGAGAAAAAAAGACCTGATTGCATGTGTGTGGCAGCGTAGTCACAGATCAGCAGGGCCTCTTGAGCTATCGGTCGATTTCTTGTTTGCTGAACATGCTGAAGTAAAGGCACTATGATATGAGAAAATAAAACAAAAATAAAATAAATCAGAAATCCGTGATGGGCCGGGAAAGACAGTTATACAGTTGAATCTAGTAAATTCGAAGTCCTGCAGATTAGAAGTATTATTGTTAAGATGGAGAAAACAAATAGGACTTGCAAAATGATATTGATTTAATCGACTAGTTCATCTACATATATACACCCCATCCGCGGATCCAAGTTGATGAGGGAAGAGAGAATCCAAATACCATTAAAAGCGGACCATCATCGGTCCACCAGCGAAACGCCATTTAGATGGCGTTTTGCTGGCGGGCCGATGGTGGCCCAACATTGAATGCTGGCTTGGAAGCTTTGGGGTTTTCCATCCGGACCAGCATTTCCTCCAAAAATTCTATATTTTGTGATATTTAGGGGGAGGGGGTCCGGACCCCATGCCCCCACCCTGGATCCGCCCATGCCATCCAACATCTTCATTTGGTACTGCTCAATGCTTAGCACTAAGTCTAATCATACCGTTTACGGGACCGTTTACCCAGATACCTCCAACGCGGGTATGTTTTACTAACGCGGGTATAAACAATACGTTTATGCAAGGCGGGAAAAACGTGAGTATCTATTTTCTCTTATTTGATGAAATTTGCCAGAGTTGATTTTTTAAACCATTATAGGAAACTGTCTATTGGGTTTCTGTTGTTTTCTCAAAATCTTGCTTCATAAAAACGCCAGATTAGAGAATTGGAGGCCATGAAATCCTGATTTCAATCCACGAAAACTGGAAATCCATGTTTATTGATCTGTAAATCATTTGCAAAACGCAAAATTCTAGCGATTCTGCAATTTTACAGGTCAGTTGGGATCGATACAAGTATGACAGTTACAAACAATCATGTACTTTTATGAAAATCGAATAAAATCTATTTTAATTTGGGCACTATCTTTCGATATGGTACAACATACCGCAGGTTAAATTCCTAAGCAGGTACAACAAACACGGGTATATGGTAAAACAAACCACGGGTTATAAAAATGCACATTTTCCTCTTTTTCTTAGAGACTCATAAATGTAGTGTAAGTACTCTGTAAGACCGATTTACCGTTTGGTGAGTAAGCCAGCGTTGTTTTAAGACTCATTCGCTGTACAAACATCATGATAATAATCGAAGTCAGGGATAGACTTATAAGAAATTGATAGTCTGAACTTTATGCCAAGAGATCATTGATCTCGTACTTCACATACTCCACAATCCACACCGCTCTATTTCTGATCATATGTACAATGCGGGAAACATTCATGAAAATAAGGAACTGCACTGTAAGGAAACCAACAATATTGTGTTTACTCCGACTCTCAGTGAATGCCCAGATCAGCTTAAGTCTCCACCAAATGGGACCAGGCCTTTGCTGTGCACATGAACACGTTTTAAGTCCTTGGATAGGCAACAAGTCGAAAACGATAATTTTGATCACATTGAAGGGTGAAAGCCCAAGCTGATTTGAGTCTTATGTATGCACAAATGGCACACTGCTTGTTATATTATGGTGTCATTTAGTTATCACGTCATAACACTTTTAAAACCTGGAGTTACGTGACTATACAGAGAAAAAAAAGTAAGTGGTATTGCTGCTACATTGGTGACTAATTTCATACATCAAAATGGTAAGCAAACAAACTGATGCTAGATGGAGCTGGCGTAAAATCCATACCTGTTGACTTTTTGATGTCTTCTTGCGTTTATTCTATTTGTGATAACACCAGACACACAGGCTGTGGGTAACATTGCAGTTTATGACCCTGTCACGCAATTGTTGATTTAATTCATGGTTTGGCCAGCAAATCCTTCACAGTCCGTGACAGGTGCTTTTCCTCTAGCGTGACTGGCTAAATTGAGGGGAAAATCCAAAAACGATTACCACTCTCTATTTTTTCTTGATAACTTAGCAAAGCTTTTATTGAAAGTAAGAAAGGAGGCAAAGATCATGAATCAATACAATCAAGCACCGCACCTGACCCAAGGTACCACATGGAAAAGTGACAAAACACAATAAAACATCACATATAAATGAGCCAAGAGGCCAGCCCTTTTCAAGCAGGTGACCACAAGGCTACAATGAATAGACAAGAAAACATTACAAAACAAAAAATAAATAACAAAAAAGATCCACAAAAGAAGCACCGCCTTGGAACGGTCAGTGAAAATACTTTTACTGGAGGGCTTAAACTGGTCTAACATTGGCATTCTCATCCTTAGTTTTGATGTGGATCAAGACACACAGATGTTTGGTTTGCATGAAAGACCCTAACTTATCCATGAATTATCTCCTAGAACATATAAATCAAGAATTAAAAAGGAGATAAAGCAAAGATAAGGACACAACAGTACATAAAACTGAATACCAGAGCTAAAGAAAGCTTACAGGTAAACCCTGGTGAGGAATTTTATTAGAACGCACTGAGAGTATTTTTGACGCATTGATACAACGCACTGATGGTAGCACAGATGTGCTGTGGTTGCTGGTGCAGACTCACCACATTATTCGCTGTTCACATAAACGAGGGTCTGGATGGGGTAGAATGATTAGTGAATAATGGCCCTTTTTATAATGAATAGTGAATAATGAGCCAAAAAATAATGAATAGTGAATAATGAGGGCCTAAAAATTAATGAATAATCCTATTTTTTTTAATGAATTGAAGAAAAAATTAATGAATAGTGAATAATCAGATTTCTTTGACACCTTTCTTACTGTTAATGAATAATTGGTCTTATTTTAATGAATAACCCAAAATTTTAATGAGAAGGGGCTAAATTTTATTGAATAGTGAATACCAGACCCCCCCCATCCAGACCCTCATAAACGATACACAAATGGCCATTTGGACCTGCACATGATATTTCATTACTGTGACGCGGCTCAAACGAGCCTGTGCAAATGTGCAGACTCGCTAGAGCCTTCGCTGCCAGCACAAGAGATTTTGATACTTATCGCATTGTCCAGTGACTTTGCCTGCGCAAATGTGCAGACTCACCAAAGTATATGCTGCTGGCGTGAATAGCACATTAAGCGCAATTTGAGGCAGCATGTGACATTTTCGTACAGCGACGACTGCTAAGGTAAGCCTGTGCAGATGTGCAGACTGACCATAGACTTCGTTGCTAGCTCAAAATAGCATTATATCGCCATTTGAGCCAGCACATGAGATTTTGGTACTGTGACGCGGCTCAGGCGAGCCTGTGTATATGTGCAGACTCGCCAGAGCCTTCGCTGCCGGCGTATGAGATCTTGATACTTATCGCATTGTCCATACCTTCACAAATGTGCAGACTCAATAGAGCCTTCGCTGCTGGGTCGAATGACACCAAAATCGCCATTTGAGGCAGCACATTATCATGAAAATTCGGTAGTGACGAAGGCTACGGTAAGTCTGTGCAAATGTGCAGACTCGCCAGAGCCTTCGTTGCTCGCACAAAGTAGCATTAAATCGCCCTTTGAGACAGAAAGGGATCTTGAACTGTGACGAAGGCTCAGCCTAGACCAAGCAAATGTGTAGACTCGCCATAGCCTTCTCTGCTCGCAGAAACGTATAAACAATGTCATAAGAGCTAACACATGAGGTTTTGGTTCAGTTACGAAGGCTCAAGCAAGACTCAAATGTGCAGACTCGGCAGAGCCTTCGCTGTTTGCATGGATGAATTTTGCCTTTTGAGCCAGTACACTCCCAGGGGGGGGGGATACCTTTTCCCTTATTACCTGTACCTAAATCTCATTAAGACACATTGGTAGGAACGTTAATTTCAGTGTGAACTATTGCTTGCGAAAGATTACTTTTCCTGAAGTATGTTTTCAATACAAAACGGTCTGTCAGTAGTGTGGGTGTAAAAATCCTAAATTTATAACCCATATTTGTTGTACCAAAATTATTTTGATGACCCACGTTGAGTAATATCATGACCTGTGGTAAGTTGTACCCACAGTGACACTGGGCTGATTTTAAACATGTATCTGAAACACCTTATGAATCAGTCATAGCTAAATGCAATGAACAGATATGTCTCATAGATATCAAAATACTGTTTTAGTTAAAAATAAGCACCAAAACAAACATAACAAGAAATATCTTTAAAAGAGATATTCAGCGGCATTCAAAGGAGAACATACATTTAAAGTCCTGTTGTAATTGTAAGATATTTTATGCACAATAGATTGGTGTTAGATGTTGATTAATTGGATGAGATGAAAATTGAGGTTGCCATCGTGAAAGTTTGACTCAAAGTTTGTGAACGATGTCTTTTGCAGATCAAAGGGATACAGTGTATTGTAAACCTGTTGTAGGGACAAGGTGAAAATTTGTAATTAGTCTGGAAAGTCAGTTGGTGGAGGAGTTGCAGTGTAAAAGAGAAGTGCAAGTTTAAGCATTGATCTGGCTGCGTAGGTTTCAAAGCCCCTGTTACACTATTGCAGTATTATAAGTAGTTCATAACTAAGAATGTTTGGAGTTATGGTATAATTTGTATATTTCATGTTTAATATTTAATATAGGGATTAAAAGCAGAATGTGAAGTGGGAAAAACTTTAAATACAAACGGTAACTGGAAGTCACTAACTATGAAAGCACCTGATATGTTTAACAAATACAACATTTCTTGAGATCATTGTCTAAATAAGTAAATTGTATGCACTTGAAAATAATACAGTTGTAGTCTCATTAATAATGATATTAATCTGGCATATAGATATGCAAAGTTAAACTGGCACTCATGAATATGCCGTATAAACTCATCCATCTCCGTAAAACTAATTTTAGATTTGCAAACATATTGAAAAGTATTGATTTCAGATCTTCAGATTTTCTAATCCTGTATCCATCACTGTCCCGCTTAGCCATTTGGATAGAGCGTGTAGCTGACAAGGTTGAGATCGTGTGTTCGAGTCTCACGACATACAATATTTTTTTAAAAAAAAAATATTTTCATTTTTTATCATAAATCATGACTTGCATGACTTTTACAAGACTTACGTGTACAAGTAAATGTAATAGAATTCATTTTAAAGCATTATATTAGTTACATGTAGGAACTAAGATGTCTACTGAGAAATCTTTAAAACATTTAAAATCTTAAGACGAATTTCTCGTAGCTAATGTTTCAAACTATTTCGAGAAACACTCAAGGCGGGACAGCTCATCATATATTCAACATACTTTTCAAGCAACTGGGGTGCGCAGAAGAACCGTTTTCGGAGTACGAAAAGAACTTCGAGAAACCGGTACACTTTCGTCGCCGCAACGTTCGAAACGGGGACAATACAAACCTGTGGACGCCCTTGATGAGGTTGTTATCAGAAACAATGTGCAGGAATTTTACATCCACCGCCATCAGCTTCCGACCATAAATAATCTCTTATCAGTCTTGAAAACAGAAATCATGTCAACTATCCATCAAAATTCAACAAGAAACAATATGATCATAACTCAAAAAGTAGGCCTATATAAATTTAAAAATGATGCCAAAAATAACTATACCCAGTGGGAATCGAACCCTCGCAATCCAGAACATGAGTTAATCGTCTTACCACTACACCACTGCCTGCATTGTAAGATCACCTTGCTAAAAGATACTTGTTCCATACATTAATCAATTAAAATAGCTAATACACACCGAACGTGACCAAATGATGTACCGAACGTGACCGAATGATGTCGAAGATTAATGAGTGCCAGTTTAACTTTGTATATCTATAGATCGTTGTATTTATCTACATGCGTAGGCTATTTATGGTTACTTCAAATAAACTTGGTGGCAGAACATACCGAAATATACCGGAAAGTCGCCGACGGTGACACGTTTTTTGAGACAACTGGTCGACAGATTTTGAGACAATTCGGCGACACTTTATGAGACAACGCGACGACACCTTTATTCTTAGTGAGGCACTGGAAGGGTTTTCAAGGATACAGATATATTGGCCAAAGCCTTAAAGGGATATAAAGAAAATCACATACCTATAATCAATAGGTTAAAAAGTGAACATTCGGTAAGTTTAGTAGGTTCGGCCGAATTCGGTTCGGTTACAGCTTTTAGACACAACCGGGTGAATGGGCAACCAGGGCTGAGCCAGATACTACAAAACAAATAGCCCCAACATCTTTCAAACAAAAGGTGATTATGTTGAACAGGCAGTTCCAGACAGAATGGAATTCTTTTAAACAGGACCCAAAGAAAACTGCTGCGATTTTCTTGAAATGTGACGCCGGTGAGGTTCGAACCCGCGGCTCTTCGGTCTGGAGTCAAGCACTGAGCCACTGCGCTCCCCTTCCTTAATCATTTTCTAGAAAGAAGTTTGTGAACTTCAATAAGGCGACATTACTTTGTGTTACTCAGAATCCTATCAAACCTATATGCACAGTCTCGTCATATAATCTACTGCTGGTTTATACAAGATGATAAAATACTTAATACGTCGCTCATCTAATGTAACTAGCTAGAATATTGTTATATTACAAGATAGATAACGTTTGTACATCATAAATTTGTTCACAGTGAAGGCTCCTCAGACAAGTTCTCGCATCTTACACGAATCCAGAAAGTTTTGCCAGAGGGGGTCCGACTTTGACAACGTTTTTTTCTTAGTTGACGATGGGAGAGACGATCCAAATACCACCATAAGCGGACCAACATCGGCCCGCTAGCAAACGCCATTAAAATGGAGTTTGACTGTCGTACCGTTGATGGCCCAATATTGAATGCTGGCTTTGTAACCTTGTGATTTTTCAGGAGATCCGGGCCAGTATTGCTATAACCCTATGGTGTTGTGATTTTTCAGGGGGGGGGGGGGTCCGAACCCCCTTTCCCCCCTCTGGATCCACCCATGCGAATATGCACAGTCTCGCCAGAGCCTTTACTGCTTGTTTATTGAAGAGTTAGAAAATTAAGCACACCTTCCTCGAAATATGTAGATTGTATCCTCGCGAGCTATATAGCCTACAGGAGTTCGAATAAAACTCAGTTCTGTTCAATGATCATGCATGTACATCATAAGTCAGATCTCAGTGAAGGCTCAGACGAGTTTGCACACTTTGCGCGGATCCAGAAAGTTTTACCAGAGGGGGTCCGACTTTGGCAACGTTTTTTTTTTTTCTTAGTTGATGAAGGGAGAGACTGTCGTACCAATGATGGCCCAACAATTAATGCTGGCTTGGTAACCTTGTGATTTTTTCTGGAGATCCATACCAGTATTGCTAGAAAACCCTATAGTTTTGTGATTTTTCAGAGGGGGGGATCCAGACCCCTTGTCCCCCCTCTGAATCCGCCCATGCGCATAGTCTGGGTCCAGACCCCATGTCCCCCCCTCTGAATCCGCCCATGCGCATACGCACAGTCTCGCCAGAGCCTTTACTGCTTGTTTACTGAAAGTAGTGGATATGCAAGTTAGAAAATTAAGCACGCCTTCTCCGAAGATTGTATTCCTTGCGAGCTCTATAGCCTACAGGATTTCGAATAAAACTCAGTTCTGTTCAATGGTCATACATGTACATGTACATCATTAGTTCACAGTTCACAGTTAAGACTCAGACGAGCTTGCACATATGCGCAGTCTCGCCAGAGTCTTTACAGTATATTGTTTGTATACAATATACATGTAACATGGTTTCTATCACATCACAAGACATGAAGGATACATAGGGCTCAGAAAAAATAGAGTTCAGTTAAATAATAAAAAAAAATCCTGTATTAGTGCAGGTAATCGTCTTGTTTGCTGGCATCAATGGCATCATACATGGATGGACTATAAACACAGTAATATTTCCCAAAGCATGTTATAGGCTGTGGGAATCCCACTGCACTATGGATGACGCACCCTCAAATCAGAAAATAAATTTGTTTTCAAAGTTTTAGTTTTGTTCTAAATTTCGGGAAAGGCGTCATTTCCATTGATTAAATGCTCTCGCATTCAGTTAACAAGCAGTAAAGGCCCTGGCGAGACTTTGCGTATGCGCAAGCTCGTTTGAGCCTTCACTGTGAACAAATTTATGATAAACGAACGTTATCTATCTTGTAATATAACCATATTCTAGTTTCATTAGATGAGGGATGTGGTTAATGTATAAAGATTATCATCTTGTATAAACCAGCAGTAGAGGCTATGGCGAGACTGTGCATATGCGCAGACTCGTCTCGGCCGACACTGTGAAACATATGACGAAAACCGTTGCTAATGTTGTGGGTGTTTGCAAAAAAAACAAAGGCGCAGACCAGCCGACGCATTAGCTATGCTTAAATAAATAAATAAATAAATAAATAAATAAATAAATAAATAAATAAATAAATAAATAAATACTAGATTCTGAGTAACACAAATGAATGTTGAGCTCATTGAAGTTCACAAACTTCTTGTTCCAAATGCTTTCGGCACTAATTGATCAGATTAGATTCTTTAATGAGCTTGTTCGGTTCTATTATTGATCAAAGTCAAGAATATTATTCATTTAATGATGGTCCCTTGATTATATTATGATGCAAGCGGACCGTAAACAAGTTTAACTGACCAGTTAATTGTCCAGCTGTAACAACGCATGGAAAAGGGCCAATTGAGTGTATGCGTTAATATTATTAATATATTCCATTGCATGCCTAAAACACCCACTAAGAATCATCCGTGACATGGATTCTAGTAAAAATGCAGCCAGGACAAATGTTCCAGTAATCGACTGTTAAAAAATATGGCAAACTGCCACTAACGCAAGTGCCAAGGCACGGCAGGGGCTTTCCTACCCCTGACACATGTCAAATCGCCATTAAAATCATTATTTCAGTAAAAAATAATGTATTTTTGTATTGGCAATTGTTAATAATACTATTTGCGATGACAGAGCGAAAAAAAATACGGAATTACACCTCTTAGTGCTTCGGGAAAGGAAAAATATATTTCTGGCGCGGCAGATTTCGGCGCGGTAGCGCGGCACGGTCCCG
The DNA here is from genome assembly GCA_964019695.1 of Loripinus fragilis. NCBI lineage: Eukaryota > Metazoa > Mollusca > Bivalvia > Lucinida > Lucinidae > Loripinus > Loripinus fragilis. Next base: position 36,169,986 of record OZ026518.1, read on the forward strand.
GCTTTCATACCTAACAAATTATAGTCCATTTCAATGATCATAGATAGCAGACTTGCAGATGTAAGATTGTTTCGGATTGGTGGATAATTTAGATAGTCCGTTTCAATGAGCATAGATAGCCGACTTGCAGATGTAAGATTGTGCGTTCTCACATCTTGGTTTAACTATTGTGAATAAATGTCCTCTTGTGCAGTTATCATTGAATTCAAAAAAATATCAGGTTTGATGTCTTCATATCCATGAACTATTTTAAACAATTGTATTAAATCATATCTCTTTCTTCTATAATGCATTGTAGGTAATTTCATTATAATTCCAATCTTTCTCCATAAGATAATCCTTTCAACTCCGGTAATATTCTAGTAGCTCTGCGCTGAACATTTTCTATCAATTGAATATTCTTTTTGGTATATGGGTAATACACACTACCACCATAATCAAGTATAGATTGTATTTAACTTTTGTAAAGTATCAAAAATGAGTCTTTATCTAGTGATTTAAACGTCCGTTTGATTAGTCCAACAAGTCTATTTGCTCTATTCACTATGTAATTAATATGTTCATCAAATTTTAAGTTATTTTGAAACCATATGCCAAGATCCTTCTCCTTTGTGTCTTTAGGTAAAACTTGTAAATTTCCATCTTTGTCTTTTATTTTGTATTCAAAATCATATTTTACATTTCCATATTGTACCAGTTTACATTTCTGAATTGAAAACTCCAATACCCAAATTCTACTCCATTCACTAAGCTTAAGTAAATCTTGTTGTAAACTCTCCTGATCACTTTGTTTGTCCACTGCTGCATAAACTTTGGTATCGTCCGCAAAAATATTACAAAAATTTTGAAGACTGTCAGGAATGTCATATACATATATTATGAAGAGAATAGGCCCCAGGACTGAGCCCTGGGGCACACCAGATGTGACTATTTTCCATCCTGAACATTTTCCATTTAACATAACTCTTTGTCTTCTTCCACTTAAAAAGTCCTTGACCCAATTTAATAATTGTCCATCAAAACCATACCTTTTTAACTTCAATAAAAGTCTATCATGGGGAATTGTATCAAATGCTTTCTTTATGTCAAGATATATATTGTCTATTTGTTTACTTTCATCATAATATTTACTCCAGTCATCTAACACATCTAACAATTGTAAAACACAGCTCCTCTTATTTCTAAAGCCATATTGGCAAGTACTAAATAGATTATTGTCATTCATATGTTTCATAATTTTACCTCTGACTGTTTTTTCACATAATCTACTTGGCAAACATGTTAAGCTCACTGGTCTATAATTTGTGGTTTCACTTTTCTCTCCTTTATTTTTGTATAGAGCAGAATTATTTGCATCTTTCTATAAACTTGGTACACAACCTTCTTCAAATGTTTTGTCAAAATTTTTCTGCAATGGTATATTAACAATGTCCGCAGTTTCTCGTAATAAACGTGGGTGACATCCATCAGGGCCCATAGATTTACTTGTATTCAAATTTTTTAATTGCTTGGTTAAAACCTCCATATCAGTTTGGTGTACACTGGTATCTAACGTCAAATACTGGTAACTTTCCTGGTGGTTCACTTACAAACACTGAGGCAAAAAATGTATTTAATAGATCTGCCTTTTCTAAGTCACAATGTATTATATGTCCATTTGGGTCTTTCAAATCTGAGACTGTAGTCTTAGACTTAGTCTTTTCTTGACCATCTCCAGCTTTTGTATGTTGGCTTGTGTGTATGGGTCCCAGCATATTCAATCAAGGGTCTGACAAGGGTGAACTAGGCCTGCTGTTTAATTGACACAGCTCCAATGTTGAGATTGCTTCTCAGGAAACCAATGGTTCTGTTTGCTTTGTCACATATATTTTGTATACGAGTGTCCCACTTGAGGTCCTCTGTTATGGTAACTCCAAGATATTTCGCTGATGGTACACTGGCTAATACATGTCCGTGCAAATTGTATTCCGTCTTTGTAGAGTTTCTTTTACTGGTCACTGTCATCTTTGTGCACTTACTTGGATGAAATTTCATCCTCCACCGATCCTCCCACCTTGCTAAGGTGTTCAGGTCCTCTTGCAATAGACTTGCATCTTCTGGTGTCCAAATTACAAGGTAGGCGATTGTGTCATTGGCAAAGAGTCGTACAGTTGAGTGTAGCTGAGCCGCTAGATCATTTATGTAGTAGAGGAAGAGGCGTGGTCCAAGCACCGAGCCTTGAGGGACTCCTGAAAACACAATGACAAACTGTGACTTTTCTCCCTGGATAACCACACACTGCTTCCTGTTGGTTAGCCAGTTCTTGATCCATCTATTGACTTTACCTCGAATGCCATAGTTATGTAGTTTATGTACTAGGAGGCTGTGACAAAATTTATCAAATGCTTTGGCAAAGTCCATGATGAGAACATCTGTCTGCTGATTTTTCTGTAGGTTTTATGATCAGTCGTCGATAAACTCAATCAGCTGAGTCATGCAGTATCTGCCCCTCCTGAAGCCATGTTGTAGCGGATAAAGTATGTTGTTGTTCTCTCCACGGTTCATGATTTGGCTGGTGACGACATGTTCCATTATCTTACAGCAGACACTAGTGAATCCATTGTGTCCCAAATTTAATTTGAACTAGCGAGTAGTTCGAGCAATCAGGGTTCAACTTTTCGAGGTTTTACTGTGTCTCATAATTTGTAATAACACTGCCAGATTGTTAACAAAATACGCCAAAATGCTTTTTCCCCTTTTCAGCGCAACATGGATTTTTCTTTTCGAACATGTACCATCAAAATTCTAATATACTTAAGGACTTTAAAAAGGACTTAGAAAACAGTCAGAGCTAAGGCTAGGGAGAAGATGTTGTTTGAAGCTATTATGGATATTGAAATTGATCAATTTTAGCAATTCTAATTCCCCGATGACTGCCATCAAGTTGAGATTCAATCCAACATATGATTAGGGAGATGTGATCTAAAGAATTTTATGACCACCATCTTGGATAGTAGAACAGAACAATTTAAGCAATTCTGAATCTTCGATCTAGCAATTCTGAATCTCACCAAGTTTCAGTTCAAGCAGATGTCAGTTAGGGAGAAGATGTCATTATAAGTTTCAAGATGCAGGCCTATAGTTGTATAGTTATATAGTTGTTTTTTGTTTGTTTGATTTGATTCTTTACCTCTTATCAACAATCTTTCAGTTAAACAGGGACAAGTCTTCCTGGGCTGAACCAGTACTAAGCTAGGATAAATGTGTCCTGCTTAAGGACCACAACTCAGTGACGCCTGTGAGGCTAGAACTCGCGACCTTTTGGTCTCGAGTCAAGTACTCTACCACTGAGCCACTGCGCTCCCCCAACCAAAATATATGTTGTGGGTACTCAAAAGAACTGTCTCAATGAGACGGTTCTTTTGAACACACAAAACACATGTTGAAACTGATGGGTAAGAAAATATTGAAAATTTTACGCTCAGAAAATTGTGAAGATGGCTGTCATGCTGGCCATCTTGGATATTGAAACAGAACGGTTTGAGCCATTCTGATAGCTCCCCTTAATGCCTTACATCTACTTTTAGAGGGAGCGCAGTGGCTCATTGATAGAGTGCTTGACTCGAGACCGCGGGTTCGAGCCTCACCAGCGTCACTGCGTTGTGTCCTTGAGCAGGACACATTTATCCTAGCTTAGTACTGGTTCAACCCAGGAAGACTTGTCCCTGTTTAACTGAAAGATTGTTGATTGGATGAAAGAATCAAACCCAAACAAACATACTTTCAGATCAATCAGATTTATGATTCTGAAGAAGTCGAAAATGTGTAAAGTTAATGATAGAAGACAGAAAACAGATAACAGACAACTGGACATTGATTGCCTAAGCTTATCTTTAGCCTTTGCTCCAGATAAGCTAACAACCTCTTAAACTCATCTATGAGCATAAAGGCTTGTTTTTGTTTTGTTTGATTTGATTCTTTACATCCCATCAACAATCTTTCAGTTAAACAGGGACGGGTCTTCATGGGTTGAACCAGTACTAAGCTAGGATAAATGTGTCTTGCTCAAGGTGCACAACGACGCTGGTGAGGCTCAAACCAGGGGCCCCTTGGTCTCGAGTCAAGCACTCTACCACTGAGCCACTGCGCTCCCATATAAAGGCTTGTCTGTGAGTAAATAATAAACATAACTCTAATACATGTATAATAAATTTAATATCATCTATATAAACATGTTCCCAAATAACTCACAAACTATCAAAACAAGAGGTGTAATGGTCACACTTTCTCACCTGAGCTAAACAGCCATGATATGTTTAAAATGCCATTTAATGTTTATGAACAGAACAGAACAGAATATTTCAATTCAGACTTAAGCATGCAAGCTCATCATCATGTCACTGCATTAATCCTTAAAGCGCCACCTATAATTTGCAGCAGACGGCAAATTCAAAATTTGCTTCATTTTCAAAATTAACAAATAAGGCATGATATTTCATGAGAATTGTTTGGCAGATGATTCTCATGAAATATCATACCTTATTTTTGTCAAAAACTAGAAAAGATTACGCAAAATTTGTCGTCTGCTGCAGTCATGCTTGGCGCTTTAAGGGTTAAGATTAATCCTTTTGCATATAGAAAGCTGGATACTTGATAGTAATTTGGCCTTTCTAGGTGCATGGGTAACCCTATTCTTGATTTAATAAAAGCATTTGAATTTCTTCAGGGAAATCCATGAACAGTGTAGTCCCCTTATAACACACCTCATTATAATGCAGACTTGGATATAACAAGGTCAATTTGTTGCTCCCAAATATTTTACCAGGGAATTTTACAAAAGGAAATATAGGAAAATGGTCATTTTCCTATAATTCCTTTGTAAAAGTATCCCTTTATAATGATTTCACTTACATGTGTAACATGGTCCATTTGACTGGACTCCAAATATAGTGCTATAAAGGGACTGCATTGTACGTTGGTTAACAGAGCAGGACTTTTGTTAAGAGTGCGTACCAGAAAAATAATTTTCTTATTTTTTGAACAAAACATATGCTGTGGGTACTCAAAAGAACCGTCTCAGTGAGACGGTTCTTTTGAACACCCAAAACATATGCTAAAAATTATGGGTAAGATAATATTTACAATTTTACATTGATAATTTTTGGTTATCTAAACGTATGACAGAGTGAACCTGGATAAGAGGACACTGAATGTGGTGCATATCACCAGGGTCTACACTATTTGCACAGATTGAAATATTCAGGGACAGAGATTCAAGTCAATCTGTCAAATTTAACCAGTGGGCCCTCAAAATTAATAATGAGTTATCACAACCATGTTGTATTATGCTAGATGGGAGAGTCTACAAATATGAAAAGGGTTAACAGTTTAAGTTTTTCTCAGTATATACAGTGAATATTGTAAAGTTATGAAATCCAGTTCCTGTATAAATTATCAGTGCTTCAGATAGTGTCCGTACAGGTGTTTCCCCATAAAATGGATGGAGTTGAAAATTAGTATGTATTGAATACGAGTGCAGGGTTCATACGAGCAAGTATGAGTAACATTCAAGGACTTCTGGGAGCCTCTCCAACAGTTTTCAAGGACTTAAAGTTAATGAAAAATACTGATCTAAGTGTTAAAATTCTACTTCAGAAATGCTTGACTGAAATAATGGACACATTTGTACTGGAAAATTAGTATAAAAGTGTTGTGCCTATATTTGGTGCAGCATATGCTGCATCAAAAAAAAGGCACAAAAATTTTATACTGATATAGGTCTCTATCAACAGTGTTAAATACTACAAAAAATAGTAGAATTCAAGGACTTTTCAAGGCGTTTTGAGTGATTTTCCGGTACTTTTCAAGGCAGATTTCATTTTCGAGGACTTTTGCAAGAAAGCCCTCTAAATTCAAGTACTTTTCAAGCCTGTGCGAACCCTGGAGTGTGTTTTTGCCTGTATGGTACTTATTTTCCGGTAACCTGTAAGGCTGTGGGGCGTTTTTATCTTTCGAATCAGAAGACACATGATGTTTGAATTGATTTCTAATCTGACAAAATTTATGTGTTTGAGTAATCCAGAATCAACCTGCTGGACTACTTATCAATGTTTAATTTATGTCTCAATACAAACTCCCCAACAGTTGCATCCCCTAGCCATTCTTGAGCCATTCAGAGTGGCTAATATAATAACCTTAATTCAGCATTTTGAGGAAAAGTCATCCCCAAAATCCTGAATTCAGGAATAATCCTAAAAACTTATGTGGATGGCAATGAAACGGGCATCATTGTTTCTAAATTCTGGCATACCTGCAGAGGGACATCGTCGTTTTGATTGACCAGTCAATCAACAATGTAACCCAAATTCAATACAAGTACAAGCTTTCACAAAAGATTGGCTAAGCGTTTATATAAACTATTACATGTACGGACTGAAAATAGCTTGTACAGAACAAGCTTCATTTGGAACAGTACACATACTAATGGTAGTCAAATTATCTGGAGCACTGACTTAAACCCTAAATTTTCAGACAAGTTAACACATAAAACTACCAGTAATTCCTTCAGTATAAGCAAACTCAGATGCTATACTATCTGCCTGATAAAGAAGGTTTATCACATGAAGGCGCATCTGAGAGTGATATCACGCCATGCAATAAAATCGATAAACCACTGGTGGTTTACAGATTTACGGGAAACGTTACGACTTCCATTATAAGGTTGCGTTAAATAAGTTAAACTCTTGACGTTTTCACACCAAAATGCAATTTCTAAGCATTTTTAATGTCATGTGGTAAATAGAATCTAACATCCGTGCTCCTGTATTATTGAATTTATTATACTTGTTGCGAAAAAGAGATAAAATGCTCGGCAAGCCTCGCATTTTATCTCTTTTCCCCAACTTGTTTAATAAATTCAATAAAACATGATAACTCATGTAAGATCCTCTATATATACCATATTTAAGAAAGAAGTACCTGCACAGGCAGACATGAACTTTGATTTTTGACTGGTACCAGCATTGACCATGGTAATTTCAATACCATTTAAACGAAGAAATGGTGGTACATGTATTGCCGAACAATACACCTCTTAACATCAAATGTTTCCTGTCCCTGTTTTTGTGCACTTTTTCCTAATCCTAACTTAAAGCTGCATAGTCTGTAATTTTTTATTTTTTAATTTTCGAAATAAAGTTTCTATTTTTCAAGAATACAGTAAAAATCATCAAATTCAGGTAAAATTTTTACCATTTTCGTAAATGTTAACAAATGATCACTATCAAAACAACAGCATTTATGTTAGAAATCAACTGTCTAGAATTATTGGAGGGACGTTAATAATTACCAAAGAGAAAAACACCTATTTTATTAAGATAATTCACTTTTCCATGCAGTTTTCAGCTGTACTGAACATATTTATTGTGAAACCATAACTTAATTTACTTTTACAAATGATTTAAAAAGAAAAATTTTTTTTCGAAAAATTATCATAGTTAACAGATCTAGTCTCTTTAAGTGGGAAAAAACTTTGCCAAACATTGCAGCCCCAAATTAGATGACAAACTTAATTGATTTTCCGATTTTTCTCCAAAACATTTCTGCTTATTGAAAGTACATACATGTATATTGTGGATTATCTGTTTACACAAGCACATAGATTATCCTGGCACGAGGTTTATTGAACATTTTTAATATGTATTCAAATGTCTACCTCCCTATAATTTGAACTGATTATTCTCTAGCCCAAAAGACTTCAAATTTACGAGATTCGACTGTAGATAAAAATTGTCTCTAAGCCGTTTCACTACCCATTGTGATTTAACCCTTAATGCGCCAATCACAACAAAAGTCATCTGCTGAAATGTTTAAGAAGCCTCTATGGCAAACAGTGTGGATCCGGATCAGACTGCTCCTATAAGAGCAGTCTGTTCTGGATCCTCACTGTTTGCTTCTATCTTAATTCGTTAGTTTGAATCTGGCTAGGGGAGACAATAATGGCTTTGTAGTTTGAATCTGGCTAGGGGAGACAATAATGGCTTTAAAGCTTCAATCTGGCCAGGGGAGATGATAATGGCTTTGTAGTTTGAATCTGGCTAGGGGAGACAATAATGGCTTTGTAGCTTTAATCTGGCTAGGGGAGACAATAATGGCTTTAAAGCTTCAATCTGGCCAGGGGAGATGATAATGGCTTTGTAGTTTGAATCTGGCTAGGGTAGACAATAATGGCTTTATAGCTTCAATCTGGCTAGGGGAGACAATAATGGCTTTGTAGCTTGAATCTGGCTAGGGGAGACAATAATGGCTTTAAAGCTTCAATCTGGCCAGGGGAGATGATAATGGCTTTGTAGTTTGAATCTGGCTAGGGTAGACAATAATGGCTTTATAGCTTCAATCTGGCTAGGGGAGACAATAATGGATTTCTAGTTTCAATCTGGCCAGGGGTGACAATAATGGCTTTGTAGCTTCGATCTAGCAATTCAGCATCATCATGACTTTTGGCTGACTTCAGGTTGAAGGCCTTTGCTGATGAGGAATGCATCTTGTTTCGGATCTCTCCCTAGGAAGTTTCTTAACATGTCTGCTGCATCCTGAAATAGATTATTTAACTCTTAAAGTGGCAAGAAAAAATGCATCTGAAAAATGACGTCTGCTGAAGTCGTCTGCTGGAAATAATTGCCTAACGTTACTGACGAATTCAGGTATAGAAGTAAACAGGGTGGACCCAGATCACACTGTTTGTTTTAAAGGCTTCTTAAACAATTCAGTAGACGAGAAATGCATGCGATTTTTGTTGCAATTGGCGCTTTATAGGAACAGTCTGATCTGGGTTCACACTGTTTGTCATAGAGGCTTCTTACTCATTTCAGTAGACGAGAAATGCAGGTGACTATTGTTGAAAAATTGGCACATTAAGGATTAAACCCTTTTCAAGCTGTGAGATATTGGTGAGGCAAAAAAAAATTACATTGTACCTGTGTTTAGGGTAACCCGACCCTACCTAAATTTACTGGGAAAACCTAGATTTTTTTCCAGGTTTTCTGGAAAAAATATATAGAGGATCTTACATGCGTGCTCATGTTTTATACAAATTTATTAACCCAGTAGAGGAAAAACGATAAAATGCGAGGCTTGCAGAGCATTTTATCGGGGTTTTTTTTTGTGCAAAAAGTTTAATAAATTCATTAATACAGGAGCATGAATGTAAGATTCTATTTATCATATGACATCAAAACTATTTTGAAATCCCATTTTTTGGCGTGAAAATGTAAGTGTTTTGCCATATGTGTGACTTAAAAAGCTTCTTTTCATAAGGTTTCCCTAAAATCAGTAATTCACTAGTGGTTTATCTATTTAAATGCATGAAATTAGTTCACTCCCAGGCACGACGTCATATGATAAACTATTTTATGCATTTTGAAAGGTGAAATGCATCTAAAAATGCATAAAATTATAATTTTCCCAGAAAAAAAATCATTAAAAAAATATGTGTGCCTACCCTAGGCTACCTAAAATTTTCAGACCTGTTACTCGAAACACACTTATTTTATTTGGCCTGATCTTTTACTACCATTAAAATGCTAGTCACAACTGCAGTATATGACAAATATTGTGCTGAGTGACAAATTTTGTGCTGAATGACAAACTTTGTACTGAATGACAAATTTTGTGCTCAATGACAAATTGTGTGCTGAATGACAAATTTTGTGCTGAATGTATGTGTGTGTTGATGCTTTACATCCCAGTCAACAATTTTTCAGTCAATTTCCTGTCTTCCTGGGCTGAACCAGTACTAAGCAGTGGATAAAGTGTCTTGCTCAAGGACACAAAACAGTGACTCTGGTGAGTCTTGAACTAGCAATCCTTCCGAGTCTAACGCTCTACCAAACTTACTACTGCACTCCACATTGTGCTGAATGACAAATTTTGAGATGAAGGACAAATTTTGAGTTATCTTTCTTCAATATTGTTGGCTATAAGCTTCATATTTGAGCCGTAGCATGTGATTTCCAACAATGTGGTATGTGCGACCAGCAAAGCCTCAGATCAGCCTGCCCATACACGCTGTCTGATCAGAGCCTTTGCTTGATGCTTGAATATTCTTTGAGTGTTAAGCTACTGACTGAACATCATTTGGAGTTTCTAAGTTTAAAAGGAGGCTGCACAGGCTCATTTGAGTCTATACTTGTCAAACTGCCACATTGTTGGAAATCACATGTCATGGCTCATTTCAAGTTGACTTATCTGTTGGCAACAAGTAGTATGAACATAACACAGGCCTCATGATAAGAAAGTGTGTGTAATCAAAAATTTATTTTTCTTATTTGAGCCGTGACATGTGATTTCCAACAATGTGGTATTTTGACAAGTGTAGACTCAGACGAGCCTGTGCAGCCTCCTTTTAAGCTTAGAAACTCCAAATGATGTTCGGTTAGTAGCTTAACACTCATAGAATATTCAAGCGACTAGCAAAGGCTCTGATCAGACTGCACATATGTGGTGGATGATCTGAGGCTTTGCTGGTCGCACCTACCACATTGTTTGAAATCTCATGTCACGGCTCATTTCTAATTCTAAAAATATGTGGTAAGTTTTGAGCACCTAAAACACCCGTAAAAATTGATGGATAAGCAAGTATTCACAATTTTACGCTCAAAAATTGAGATTATTTGACCTTAAAGTGATAGTTCAGTCTTTTATTAATATGCATTCATTATAGAGCTAAAAGTATACTGGGAACCATATGACCATTAATTTTGTTGAAACTGCTCCAATTAGCCCATAATCTAACTGCACTCACATGCCACAGGGGATCGCCATTAATCACTTGAATACTCCATGAAGTATTCCTCAGGCATCACTACAGCAGTGAGAGTTACAAGGTCAAATAGGTTAATTACAGTCGGTGTATAGCGTTTGGTCTGATCTATTTCTACACTGTTTGGATAGATTATCAAAGAGTATCAACCAGTGTGGATCCAGATCAGGCCCGGTAAAATGACAGACCATTCTCTTGATCAATTTTTTTGTAAAGCTTATCAGCAGCCAACACAAACATTTTAAAAGTTAAATGGTATGAGCATCCAGCATCAAATCTGCATTTGATTATAGTCTGATCAGTGTTTTCACAGTAACATAATGGATATGTAAGTATCCATGCTTCGAAGACTTACTAGAATCGGCAGATGCATGAACAAATAGCCGAGACTCAAATCAGCCTGGATTTTGACACTGTTTGGTCAGAGTCTTTGCTGTCCGCATGGACGAATGTGCCGGCTGATCTGAGTCTGTTTGGCTTGCAAGCCATTTTATTGGTTTGTGCTTAGATTTATGATTTTTTTTTATTTTTCTATTTTTTTTTAAATGATTATAGCAAAGATAAAAATTATGAATTTAATAATGCAAATGCTCTTTGCGAATACATGATTATTTTGAATGTTTTAATTGTCTGCCTATTTCTTTAAGAAATCACGTTTTCAAAAAACTTTTCAGGAATGAGATCAGAGCACCAAACAAATTGGATCCTGATCAGGTCCCTTATTTTGTTGGGCCTGATCTGGGTCAAAATGTTTGAAAAGCAGTAGATATAATGAGCTAAATGTTACAATTTCAATTAATGCTATTAACTTTTACTTACTTAGGGGCACTGAACCAGACTGCTTAATTCTGTAGCGCAAAAATGTAATATGGGCTGTGTCTAAAACAATTCTCATTCTTATCGCTTGAAGCCATTATTACTCAATGAAATAATTGAATGGAATCTCAGCCTAATTACAAGCTCTCTTCACTAAGATGTGGTGCCATTAGCTCACAGCACAGGTGACTAGATGCTTGAAATCAAGCTAATTGGTAACCATGAGGGAAAAGATGTCAGCAGCCAGTTATCAGTTTTATGGGTAATAAACAGGCTTTTAATCACCTTAGCTGATGAAGAAGCAGAGTGGTAAAAGTAAATTTGTAATTAATGAGGAATTTATATTTGATCAAGATAAATATTAACAGGGCCTGAATAATCCCTTTAATTGAAATGTCTGTTATTGTGCAGATACTTTTTAGGGCTGACCAAAATATTTTCTTGGCATTCCTTTGAATCTTAATTAATAATTCCTTATTAATATTTAAAAAAAGTGGCTCTTAAAGAAGATGCTTTTGTTTGGAACACTTTGAAAGTTGATACACTACTTTCTTGCATTATCATTAAGTAATGGAGCAAGCGGAAAAGGATCATGAAAGGCCTCCATATCTAAAACCATCACATTGCCAAAATGCCAAAAATGGCATTTTTATTACATTTTACTCATGGCATTTTAACACACATTTCTGAACTTTTATACTGCACAAACATTATATTTATAAAGATTAAGGTTCCTTTGACTCAAACATACAATATTTAAAAAAAACTAGAAATGTGTCCATGGGACACTGATGCCCCCGCTATTGCCAAATTCGTATAAATAGGGAATTGTCATTAACAAAGGGCAATAACTCCTGAAGGTATGATGCGATATGGGCCATTCTGAAACTTGAACACATTATGGTACTTAATAATGTGACCAAGTTTTATAGAATTATAATCAAAACTATTCATGCTAGAGAGCAGATGTCTTTTCAACCAATGATTTTTCATAAACTAAGGGCAATAACTCCTTAAAGCATGGTGCCATATAGACCATTATCAAACTTGAAGAAGACATCATGGTACTAAACAATGTGACAAAGTTTCATAAAATTCTGATCAAAACTATTCGACTTGGAGAGCGGATATCGTTTAAAACGGTGAATTTTCATAAACAAAGGGCCATAACTGCTGATAGCATGGTGCTATATGGACCATTATCGAGCGTGAAGAAGACATTATAGTACTTAATAATGTGACCAAGTTTCATAGAATTATAATCAAAACAATTCATGTTAGAGAGCAGATATCGTTTCAACCAATGGTTTTTCATAAACTAAGGGCAATAACTCCTTAACGCATGTGCCATATAGACCATTATCAAACTTGAAGAAGACATCACCGCACTAAACAACGTGCCAAAGTTTCATAAAATTCTGATAAAAAATATTCCAGTTAGAGAGCGGACATCGTTTAAAACGGTGAATTTTCATAAACAAAGGGCCATAACTACTGCAAGCCTTGTGCGATATGAACCATTATCAAACTTGAAGACATTAAGGTACTCAACAATGTGACCAAGTTTCATAAAATTCTGATAAAAAACATTCGAGTTAGAGAGTGGACATTGTTTAAAACGATCAATTTTCATAAACAAAGGGCCATAACTACTGAAAGCCCGGTGCGATATGGACTGTTATTAAACTTGAAGAAAACATTATGGTATTAAACAATGTGACCAAGTTTCATAATTCGATTTAGAAGCGGACGTCGTTGGGACAGACGTACGAGGTATGTCCTTAAAGTTCATGGACAGCCTGTCCACAGCTCAACATAAACAATTACTAGTTTCTTCAGCCATATCATTATATTTAGTAATGTATCAGGAATACATGAGTGAAAAATGATGAAGATACGACAAGCGATATGTAATTTACGACAGTTTTACTAAAGGCACTATGCTATCCGCGGGGCAGGTGTCTGTATTCATCACGGCGTCCCTATTTTCATACTATACTGGCCCTGAAGGTTTTCGTTTATATTAAAAAAATAAATTTCTATTTAAGGTTTTTGTTGCTTGTTTCATTTAGAGAAAAAACTTAGCATATTTTGTCTGTTTAATCAACATAAATAGTTTTAAGTATATGCACAGAAATAGCATTTTAGTACACCTGGTACTGTTCCAGGCTATTTGCAAGACGTTTTGAACAAAAATGGTGGTATGTTACGAAAAGTTGCTGGAATATCAAATAGAAACTTATTTGATAAACTTTCAACACATATTTACAAACTATAAGGTGATAAGAAACTAATTGGCATCAATCTGAATACATTTAGAGGTATAGTTTGAATAAAACCCCATAATTCTATGGGTAGCCTGTTTTTGCTGACACTAACATTTACCTTAGATCGCTCTATCAAATCAACAGCTATTTTGGTAATGAGCCTACAAAATTAGCAAAACACTTCACATCCACTTATTATTTTCAGTACATAATTTATAATGTTCACCTACATCAGTGAAACAGAAGTTAAAAACATGGGGCATCCTTTTCATTTGATATTAAGAATCATGGCATGACTATTAATTTAAAAATTTTGAATTTTGATACCTGCCCCGCATACCAGGGGGTACATGTCAACAAACGATCACAAGATACATATTTTTCATCTATTTTGTACATTGAATGACTCAAAGTACTTGTATTATGTCGCTTTAAAGAATCATACACAACAGTATCGAAATCAGGCACTTATAAAAACTAAATCAAACTTGTCCACGAACTTTAGGGACATACCTCGTATGTACGTACGGACTGACAGGGGTAACACTTAATGCCCCGGCCATTGTCATGGCGGAGGCATAAAAATTACATTTTGCCAAATTGAATTTCACAGGGCAAAAATTACATATTTAAGAGCATAGGAGATAAAGACACTTACTATAGATCCTCCAGGTTGCAGTATATATCTGCGGTAATCTCCTCCTGTCTTAGGAGACATCACCCCTTCCTTCTTAAATCTTGAGCCAAACATGTCCATACTGAACACTTCACTCCACTGCAATAAACAACAGCTTTTTAATCAACAGTTTAATCCTTAATGCGCCAAACGCAACAAAAGTCTTCCGCTTATCTCATCTGCTGAAATGTTTAAGAAGCCTCTTTGGCAAACAGTGTGGACCCAGATCAGACTGCTCCTGTAGGAACAGTCTGTTCTGGGTCCACGCTGTTTGCTTCTATACTTAATTCATCAGTAATGTTAGGCAATTATTTGCAGCAGACGACTTCAGCAGACGACATTTTCTGATACATTTTTTTCTTGGCGCTTTAAGGGTTAATCTTTTGAAATAGGCAGAACAGTAACTGCATCTTTTAACACTGCAATCAATTGCAATAACTCAAACATGTAAGTCCCCTACCAGTTTGGGTACATTTTGACTACATTGTATTAATTTTCATCCAATTAACACACAGAATTCCAATAGACTCTTTTCACATTGTTAGTGCGCATGCGCCAAACAGTCTCGTTCCGCGTTATCTCCGTGAGATTACACTTGAAGGGGCAACAGAAAAAAAATTCGCAAAAAAATATTAGACTTATATTTGAAATAAATGTAGCAAATAAGTGATTAATTCAAATATTCTGAATATCTGAGACCAGAATAATTGATTTCAAAGCATCCAAGGCTGACTTTTTTTCCGAATGAGCGGGTGCATTACAGCGTTGGTCATACGTTATATCAATAATTTCCTTCAATACTATGCGTATGCGAGCAGTGAAGAGTCTGGTAACAGTCTATGAGTAAAAATTTACATTCCATACACAAGACATCTAAACAGGGTCTTTCTGGTTTAAATAAGTGATAAGATACAGTAAGGCCATCGTGCGAGAAAACCTGTCTTGCGGATTCCTGACCGAGTAAGACTCAAACCAGTCTGTTCATCTTAAGAGACCACGGGTAAAATGAAATTTTGCATGAAGCATGTTCAGTTATTATACTTTCCTTAAGTGAACAGTAAAGGCGCTGATCAGACTTCGTGGATGGATACGAATACGGGCCTGCTCCTTGTTGTTCACATGCACCAAAGTCAGGTTTTCTCGTGTTGAGGCCCTTTCCAATATGTACTTATATGCATCCAACCTTTAATACTACGCCCGGGTCCCTTTAAAAGCAATAAAACCTAGCACACGTCGGCACGCATTTGAAATTTGACGGCATGATTGATTTATGAAGTGAGATGTCCCTTTCTTTAATTGGTACTTATAGGCGCCAACATATACCCACACAGTCTCAACCAGCGGGGCTGGTGTTTTAGAAAATTGATCCGAGTCTTCATCTACATCCATTATTTGTGTGTGCGAGCAGCGGTGATTCTTGCAAGCCTGCGCACGAATGGACGTTGTGTAGAAACTATGGAATTTAATGGGTCTATAAATGAAGGTATCTACTTATAGTTATGTTTAATGATATTTTGATATATATCGCATATGCTTAGTCATTATGCGCAACTATCTAGCAGCATGCATGCACGTCTATTTGGTAGCATGCAGCAGCATGCATGCTTATCTGGTGGGGCTAAAAGCCTAAGATCTAATTTCTGTCTGAGCCTCCCTGTCTACACGCACAGCCTTTCTTGTTTGTGTGCGCATGGACACAACAATGGATCCGAGGTATGTGTGAGCAGCGAATGTCCTGGTGAGACTGCCCAGACTCGTCTGAGTTGTAGATGTTCCCATAACAGACTGGTTTGTTTTATTAATGCATGTATTTCAAATAGCTTTGGCGATTTTGTGCCTGAAGAAGATGCCGATCTCGATATCGAAGTATATTTTACACTTAATAAAGCGAAAAAAATACGGAAAACTTTTAAAATGTATATGAAAGTATTAATTTATATTATTTCTAGAATAAGAAATCTCATTCTAGCGTTTAAAGCAGGCCCCCTAGCAGACTCTCATGAAATTATAGGTTTTTATAAAGGCTATTTTAGGCAAAATAAAGGTTGTTTCATTGAAATTCTAACAAAAATAAAGAGCAAATTAACATCAAATTTTCTAGTATTTTTATCGGATCCTGATCTTAAAACCCAGGTTATGATAGATGATGATATGTAAGTGGTGCAGCAAATCCTTAGCCAATAAATTTATAGCCCAATAATCACAAATCAATAGAAAATTACTCTTGTTGTTTACTCCCTAGTTGAAAGCCTCATTTTTTAACTAAAGGCTTGTGTTGAGCAGTATTGGATTAAAAAATAAATCACATATTTTTCTAACCTGAAAGGGGGGTCCACCCCCGATAAATTTTGTAAACCAAGAAAGCGGGAAAAGCCATCTCTGGTCATTTTGTAAGGACAATTTTACCTTCAGTAAATGAACAATTTCAGAGGATATTCCTCCCATTTATTGTATACTCTTTTTTAAATATAGAATTTAGACAGATATGCATAATGTCTGTATTTGTCTTGGGGTGTAGATAACAATGTTAAGATTTGACAACTTTAGACAATGACATTAGAAAACCAGGACATTATTCGAAAGTCAATAAACCCAATAGATGCCATCCATTAATATTTGTTGGCACAGTTATTGCAGTTGATAGCATGTCCAACCAAATGTCTGGAGTTTTGCAGGTTCTTTTCCCAGGTCAGGCACATTCTTTCATTAGTTGTCAGTTACTAGTGAAGGATGAGCACCAAATACTAGTGAAAGGATTTGGGTTAAGCCAGCCAAGGAAAAGGGTGGTGAGGATGAACTAGTAATTCTGACATTACCTCAGCTGTTTAGCATGGATGTAAAGCAAGAAATCAGCGTTAAAGCATTTATATTTACCATACCCCGCTCTTTTGTATTGCTGCCTTATCTGAAGCCACAGAAACATTTTACCCTGGTGCCAGAGGTAGGTATAGAGTCTCAGACACAATGGTCTGAGGATGAATACAGCTCAAGATGTCACGGACATTACTTGTCAACATGCGTATGGTCTATTTCTTATGTTTAAACTGATCTTGCAAAATTTAAAGGTTTATTAATCAAAATAAAGGTTATTAAAGGTTTTTCAGCCAAATTAATGGTTTTAAAGGATTGCAACCAAATTTAAAGGTTTCTAAAGGTTTTAAAGGTTCCACTAGGGGGCCTGGAACTTTAAAGGCCAAATAATCCACTTATTAAGCATCATTATGTGTTTTGACAATGTAACTAACAAGCAATCTGCCCCTTCATTTTCAAAAACGACTTTATCGATTTTCCAATTGAAGAGCGATTGCTAAGGGAGATAACAATGTGAAAGGGGTCTATTGTTAGCAGAGTTGAAAACATTGTGGATCCTGATCAGCTGGCTTCTCAGAAGCCAGCTGATCTGTTTCTACACTGTTTTAAAACCGGAATATATCGGGCTCAGCATAATAAGGGATAAGACACAGAATAGTCCATGATTTCAACTCTTTGCATGCTGGGTAATTTTTCATGATTTTTGTCTGCTGATTTTTTTTTCCAAAATCACTTTTATGAAAATAAAATTCAAGAATATCATCAGGGTGTCCAGATTAGGCCTGACGATTTGTCTGTCCTGATTTGAACCCAATCTGTTTGCAAAGGTTATCAGCAGACGTCGAAAGTCGCTACTAGCATGGAAAGCGTAGCTGCAATGAACATTAGTCTTCCCACACCAAACTCACAAAACTACAACCTACCATGTAGCTATAATATTGGGCATCATATCTTCAGTTAGATGGCCAAATGAAGCTGGTATATTTTTTTGTCTGCTGATTTTTTCCCAAAATTCTTTCAAGAACAAGTTATTTGGATCCAGATCAGGCCAGACGTTTTGTCGATCTTGATCTGAATCCAAACTGTTTGCAAAGGTTTTCAACAGATGACAAAACTCACCACTAGAGCAGAAAGAGTCTTCCCACCCCAAGCTCACAAAACTAGGACCTACCATGTAGCCATAATATTGGGCATCATATCCACCAGCTAGATGGCCAAATGAAGCTGGCATATTGGTTCCTTTGGTGGACGGAAATCCAAGAAGTTTCTCTGATAAATCAGAATATATCTGAGCAGTGTCAGCCTGAAAAATAGGGAAACTCAGGTCACAGGTTTAATCCCAGAAGTTTCTCTGATAAATCAGAATATATCTTAGCAGTGTCAGCCTGAAAAATAGGGAAACTCAGATGACAAGTTAAGATAATAAACAAAAATTTGAGTCTAAAATAGTAAATATTTTCTAACCCATCAGTTTTAACCCTTAAAGTGCCAAGTAACAAAATGCATCTGAAAATGTCATCTGCAGAAGTCGTCTGCTGCAAATAACTGACTAACATTACTGACGAATCAAGTATAGAAGCAAATATTACTGACGAATCAAGTATAGAAGCAAACAGCGTGGACCCAGAACAGACTGCTCCTATAGGAGCAGTCTGATCTGGGTCCACACTATTTGCCATAGAGGCGTCTTAAACATTTCAGCAGATGAGAAAAACAGACGACTTTTGATTCCCTTGGCGCTTTAAGGGTTAACATATGTTTTGGGTACCCACAACATATGTTTTGATTGAAAAATAAGAATATCAATTTTTTGGTGCCCACTCTTAACTAAAGGCCTGACTCAGATGTCACTATTTCATTCTTAAATAGTAAACTAGTATGTTCTGAATTTGTAAACTGGAATCTTCCACTTTATGATGTAGACTAATCCATCTTAACAATAAAGCGCCACCTGTAATTTGCAGCAGACAACAATTTCAAATTTTGCTGCTTTTTCAAAAATAACAAATATGGCAAAATATTTCATGAGAATTGTCTGCTGGCAGACGATTCTCATGTAATATCATACTCTATTTTTTTCCAAAATTAGGAAAGACGTTGCAAAATTTGTCCTCTGCTGCAGTCGTGGGTTAACAATAAATAAAAAATACTTTGTGGAGGAAAGAAAACAAAATAGTCTATGATCGGACTGCTCCATTAGGAGAAGGGCTAGAGAAACCTTCAAATCCCATTCCATCCAAACGTCAGCAGAAAAAATCCTCTCCCAAGCCACTTTCTACAGCCCCCTTTTGTGTATATAAGAAGTGATGGCTCCTGCCTGACTGTGCATGTGTGCAGGCTCGTCTGAACCTAGGCTACCGGCATATGCCAAAATGAGCTGGCTCAAATTAGTGTAGCCGACTTAAAATCAAGATAACCACACATTTCGGCCAGGCAAAATTCATAGTTATGACACATTTATTGGATTTTTACAAGCTGCCTTTGTATAAGTAAGCTGAATGAAAAAGTGTGCTATTTAGAGATATAAAAAAAGTTAACTATACGGTAAAAGCTACAAAGTCTGCACCAAAGGAATCATATGTCCCAAGTAGTATATGTCTCATGTTGAACACCTCAGGGGGTTGGGGTGAGAATAAAAATTATAGAGTATAAAGATCACTGACCTGTGGCCTGGTAAGAATTAACTCAACTCAACTTATGACCCATGCTGGGGAGTTCAACATGAGATGGATACTACTGCAGACCTTTTATGGGGTGGAGATAAAAAAATTACTCTATAAGTCCAGATAACAAATATTATGAGTCTTGTTTTGTAATAATTTTCTTACCACCCAGTAAAAACATAATGTTTTGGGTGCTCAAAAGAACCATCTCATTGAGATGGTGCTTTTGAACGCCCACAACATATGCTTAACAGTAAAACCTGTCTGAAACAGCTACTCTCAAAAAGACCAAAAAATCGTTTTCAAGACCAATAATGGCTTAATGCAGGTCAAAAGTATTGCAGAATGTGCATTCTTCAATACTTTTGACCTTCATTCAGCTACCATATGTCATTAAGATCTTTGTTTTGTCTATTTTTGAGTGGTCGCTTAAGACAGGTTTTACTGTAGTTGAGAAATAAGAAAAATAATTTTCCCTTTACACAATCTTATCAAGAGGCTTGTATATTGAGCACCGACCTCTGGCATGGTATGAATGGTCTGATCAAAGGTCCCCAGCAGTATCTGTCTCAAATTGAACACACCGGCATTGGCCTTCCTGCTAAGTAGAAGTTTATCTAACAGCTCTTCAGGTATGGGACTTTTGTCTTTGTAGTGACCCGACATACGGTTGAGTGGTTCCCGCTCCCAGCACCAGTTCTCAAGCATCTGTGACGGTGCCTCCACAAAATCTCTTTCCACATTAGTACCACTTAAAAAGAGTGGAAAAACTCTTAATTCTTTTCCTGCTATTCACGGCATAATGTTGTCTATATACACTTTGGAAGCCTAAATTATTAACAATATGACCCCAGATCAGACTGCTTCCTTAGAAGCAGTCTGATCAGGGTTCATAGTGTTTGCTTCATGAACAAAATTAGCCTGAAGTGCAGCAGACGTAAAAAGCAGACATTTTCAGGACACACTTTATTACCAGAATAAAGGTTAACTCTTTGCCTTCTGTTTTTGACAAAATAGTGACTTTCGTATTCTGATAACAACCTTTGCAAAAGGTGTGGATTCAGATCAGGGCAAACATTACAGACCACTAAAAAGTATACAAAATTTTACACAGCATGTTTATAGTTAAGGAAATACTTTACACATATACAAGCTATACTCGTAAATGTGATGTGCTATTAACACAGGTCGATAATATGAAGGTAATACTTTTTTGCCTATTCAAAAAGCTCTTCTCTATACACATGTGAAATATCAAAGCTCAAGGCCAAGTAGTTCAAAAGTTATTACCAATGGTTAGGTTTGATGCACACACGCACATTTAAAACAATATGCCTCTTATATTAGATACTGGTGCATAAAAGAAATTTTATCTAAGGTTAACTTTTTACCTACTAATGCCATCTGCTGATAACCTTTGCAAACAGATTGGACCCTGATCAAGCCCGACAAAATGTCCGGCCTGATCTGGATACAAAATTTTTGACACTCTGATGGTATTCCTGATATTTTTTTTTGGAAAAAAACAACATTACAAAACAAACAGCAGACAGCAAGACAGTATGCAAAAAATTACCCAGTAGGCAAAGAGTTAAGAATTAAAATTGCACGAACCTGAAGAATGCCAGGTCAGCCTTAGAGCAGATCTGATGCATCACATGACCAAACTCGTGGAAGTATGTGTCAACCTGGGGAAGATATAACATATTACTGATAACCGAGTGCATGAATAAACAAACATACAGTAAAACCAGTGTAAAACAGTCACTCTCAAAAAGACAAAAAAAAAATTGGTTTTCAAGACCAATTATTGTGTAATGCAGGTCAAAAGTATTGCAGAATGCTCCAATGGGAGCATTCTGCAATACTTTGGACCTTCATTAGGCTAACATTTGTCATTAAGATTTTTGTTTTGTATGTTTTTGAGCGACCGTTTTACACAGGTTTTACGGTATAACCATGTACGCCCAGTGAAGACTCAAATCAACTGGGCATCCATAGGAATTGGCAAAAAATATTTAAGGTCTCATGTAAGGCTAGCATGTGAGCCAGAGTATTTCCATTGTAAGGACTGCTTGGTTTTGACGCATATTTTATTCATAGCAAATTCATTTGACTCTATCATATATGGTAAACACGGTTACAATGATTGGAATGAAAGCATCATGCTGATAGAATTCCTTTTCTGAGACTGTCATTGTGACGGACCAAAATTTGATCCACACTCACAAACCTCAGCAGAAAGTTGCCATACTGTCATGTAATGGTTCAAATTAGCATTTGACACATTCAGTGTTGTGTGATTCTGAACAATTGTCAGATGTTTGGTTACCCATCTGAGAGTTTTCAAATCTAAAGATCATCTGTTGGAATGGAATGATTCTTTTCTGATAAATTCACACAGCCCTAGCTAGGTCTCTTATTGTAAACCATCTGTCACCCGTAACAGTGTCATTGACTACAATTAGATACTTTTAAGGAGTAGTAAGGTACAGACGTTACAGGCTGTGGGTTATTCTCATGGATATCCTTGCCTAGTTCTGCCAGCCACCTTTTGTTTGTTTGATTTGATTCTTTACGTCCAATCAACAATCTTTCAGTGAAAGAGGGACGGGTCTTCCTGGGTTGAACCAGTACTAAGCTAGGATAAATGTGTCTTGCTCAAGGACCACAAGGCAGTGATGCTAGTGAGGCTCGAACTCGCAGCCTCTCGGTCTCAAGTCAAGCACTCTACCACTGAGCCACTGCGCTCCCATCTAGCCACCTTTTAAAGGTAAAATGAGGTGGGGACATCCTTCACTAGTGATGCTACCATATCATGATTAATAAACTAATAACTACTGGACCTTTTGACCAAAAGTTTGACTATTGACTAGTTCAGCATTTTTATCCATAAAGCAAAAAGATTGCCATGTTGACTTTACAGTGTTACAACTTCAACATAAACTGACCAGTAACCTTTTACTTCACATATACACCTTTTGACGCTTTTGCAAACAGAGCAGACCCAGATCAGGCAGCTCATGTAAGAGCTGCCTGATCAGGGTCTACTCTGTTTGCTTATGGAAATATGATTAATTAGTGTAAACAATATTTTATTCAAATATAAAGTACATCGAGATACAACAGATACATCAGATACATCATATATACAGTACAATACATTTGAAAGGGATACAGAAATAAGTCTAAGACTTGTTTGAATCTGCTTCCCTATATGATTAATTATGATCCTACACTAGAGGATCTGACAAGTATTTTCTTTGTTCTATGTACAAACGTGAAAGTTTATTTATATTATTATTCATAGTGGGTGGAGCTTAGCATGAATATTCATGAATGAAAGGGTTAAAAGACAAAGTAATGATAGAAAAAACATCAATCTAGTACTGACCTCATCATGTTGAAGTAATGATGGTTGATCTTCTGTTGGTTTGGTAAAGTTGGCAACCATAGCAGCCACTGTCACTAGTCTCTTACCTTCCTCTATTAAACATTATAACAGACAAAGGGATGATATAGCAATCTAGTACTGACCTCATCATGTTGAAGTAATGATGGTTGATCTTCTGTTGGTTTGGTAAAGTTGGCAACCATAGCAGCCACTGTTACTAATCTCTTACCTTCCTCTATTAAACATTATAACAGACAAAGGGATGATATAGCAATCTAGTACTGACCTCATCGTGTTGCAGTAATGATGGTTGATCTTCTGTTGGTTTGGTAAAGTTGGCAACCATAGCAGCCACAGTCACTAGTCTCTTACCGTCCTCTATTAAACATTGGGGCATTATAAGAGACAAAGGGATGATATAGTAATCTAGTACTGACCTCATCATGTTGAAGTAATGATGGTTGATCTTCTGTTGGTTTGGTAAAGTTGGCAACCATAGCAGCCACTGTCACTAGTCTCTTACCTTCCTCTATTAAACATTATAACAGACAAAGGGATGATATAGCAATCTAGTACTGACCTCATCATGTTGAAGTAATGATGGTTGATCTTCTGTTGGTTTGGTAAAGTTGGCAACCATAGCAGCCACTGTCACTAGTCTCTTACCTTCCTCTATTAAACATTATAATAGACAAAGGGATGATATAGCAATCTAGTACTGACCTCATCATGTTGAAGTAATGATGGTTGATCTTCTGTTGGTTTGGTAAAGTTGGCAACCATAGCAGCCACTGTCACTAGTCTCTTACCTTCCTCTATTAAACATTATAATAGACAAAGGGATGATATAGCAATCTAGTACTGACCTCATCATGTTGAAGTAATGATGGTTGATCTTCTATTGGTTTTGTAAAGTTGGCAACCATAGCAGCCACTGTCACTAGTCTCTTACCTTCCTCTATTAAACATTATAACAGACAAAGGGATGATATAGTTATCTAGTACTGACCTCATCATGTTGAAGTAATGATGGTTGATCTTCTGTTGGTTTGGTAAAGTTGGCAACCATAGCAGCCACTGTCACTAGTCTCTTACCTTCCTCTATTAAACATTATAACAGACAAAGGGATGATATAGCAATCTAGTACTGACCTCATCATGTTGAAGTAATGATGGTTGATCTTCTGTTGGTTTGGTAAAGTTGGCAACCATAGCAGCCACTGTCACTAGTCTCTTACCTTCCTCTATTAAACATTATAACAGACAAAGGGATGATATAGTAATCTAGTACTGACCTCATCATGTTGAAGTAATGATGGTTGATCTTCTGTTGGTTTGGTAAAGTTGGCAACCATAGCAGCCACTGTCACTAGTCTCTTACCTTCCTCTATTAAACATTATAACAGACAAAGGGATGATATAGCAATCTAGTACTGACCTCATCATGTTGAAGTTATGATAGTTGATCTTCTGTTGGTTTGGTAAAGTTGGCAACCATAGCAGCCACTGTTACTAATCTCTTACCTTCCTCTATTAAACATTATAACAGACAAAGGGATGATATAGCAATCTAGTACTGACCTCATCATGTTGAAGTAATGATGGTTGATCTTCTGTTGGTTTGGTAAAGTTGGCAACCATAGCAGCCACTGTCACTAGTCTCTTACCTTCCTCTATTAAACATTATAACAGACAAAGGGATGATATAGCAATCTAGTACTGACCTCATCGTGTTGCAGTAATGATGGTTGATCTTCTGTTGGTTTGGTAAAGTTGGCAACCATAGCAGCCACAGTCACTAGTCTCTTACCGTCCCCTATTAAACATTGGGGCATTATAAGAGACAAAGGGATGATATAGTAATCTAGTACTGACCTCATCATGTTGAAGTAATGATGGTTGATCTTCTGTTGGTTTGGTAAAGTTGGCAACCATAGCAGCCACTGTCACTAGTCTCTTACCTTCCTCTATTAAACATTATAATAGACAAAGGGATGATATAGCAATCTAGTACTGACCTCATCATGTTGCAGTAATGATGGTTGATCTTCTGTTGGTTTGGTAAAGTTGGCAACCATAGCAGCCACTGTCACTAGTCTCTTACCTTCCTCTATTAAACATTATAATAGACAAAGGGATGATATAGCAATCTAGTACTGACCTCATCATGTTGAAGTAATGATGGTTGATCTTCTGTTGGTTTGGTAAAGTTGGCAACCATAGCAGCCACTGTCACCAGTCTCTTACCTTCCTCTATTAAACATTATAACAGACAAAGGGATGATATAGCAATCTAGTACTGACCTCATCATGTTGAAGTAATGATGGTTGATCTTCTGTTGGTTTGGTAAAGTTGGCAACCATAGCAGCCACTGTTACTAATCTCTTACCTTCCTCTATTAAACATTATAACAGACAAAGGGATGATATAGCAATCTAGTACTGACCTCATCGTGTTGCAGTAATGATGGTTGATCTTCTGTTGGTTTGGTAAAGTTGGCAACCATAGCAGCCACAGTCACTAGTCTCTTACCGTCCTCTATTAAACATTATAATAGACAAAGGGATGATATAGCAATCTAGTACTGACCTCATCATGTTGAAGTAATGATGGTTGATCTTCTGTTGGTTTGGTAAAGTTGGCAACCATAGCAGCCACTGTCACTAGTCTCTTACCTTCCTCTATTAAACATTATAATAGACAAAGGGATGATATAGTAATCTAGTACTGACCTCATCATGTTGAAGTAATGATGGTTGATCTTCTGTTGGTTTGGTAAAGTTGGCAACCATAGCAGCCACTGTCACTAGTCTCTTACCTTCCTCTATTAAACATTATAACAGACAAAGGGATGATATAGCAATCTAGTACTGACCTCATCATGTTGAAGTAATGATGGTTGATCTTCTGTTGGTTTGGTAAAGTTGGCAACCATAGCAGCCACTGTTACTAATCTCTTACCTTCCTCTATTAAACATTATAACAGACAAAGGGATGATAAAGCAATCTAGTACTGACCTCATCGTGTTGCAGTAATGATGGTTGATCTTCTGTTGGTTTGGTAAAGTTGGCAACCATAGCAGCCACAGTCACTAGTCTCTTACCGTCCTCTATTAAACATTGGGGCATTATAAGAGACAAAGGGATGATATAGTAATCTAGTACTGACCTCATCATGTTGAAGTAATGATGGTTGATCTTCTGTTGGTTTGGTAAAGTTGGCAACCATAGCAGCCACTGTCACTAGTCTCTTACCTTCCTCTATTAAACATTATAATAGACAAAGGGATGATATAGCAATCTAGTACTGACCTCATCATGTTGAAGTAATGATGGTTGATCTTCTGTTGGTTTGGTAAAGTTGGCAACCATAGCAGCCACTGTTACTAATCTCTTACCTTCCTCTATTAAACATTATAATAGACAAAGGGATGATATAGCAATCTAGTACTGACCTCATCATGTTGAAGTAATGATGGTTGATCTTCTGTTGGTTTGGTAAAGTTGGCAACCATAGCAGCCACTGTTACTAATCTCTTACCTTCCTCTATTAAACATTATAATAGACAAAGGGATGATATAGCAATCTAGTACTGACCTCATCATGTTGAAGTAATGATGGTTGATCTTCTGTTGGTTTGGTAAAGTTGGCAACCATAGCAGCCACTGTCACTAATCTCTCACCATCCTCTATTAAACATTATAACAGACAAAGGGATGATATAGTAATCTAGTACTGACCTCATCATGTTGAAGTAATGATGGTTGATCTTCTGTTGGTTTGGTAAAGTTGGCAACCATAGCAGCCACTGTCACTAGTCTCTTACCTTCCTCTATTAAACATTATAACAGACAAAGGGATGATATAGCAATCTAGTACTGACCTCATCATGTTGAAGTAATGATAGTTGATCTTCTGTTGGTTTGGTAAAGTTGGCAACCATAGCAGCCACTGTCACTAGTCTCTTACCTTCCTCTATTAAACATTATAATAGACAAAGGGATGATATAGCAATCTAGTACTGACCTCATCATGTTGAAGTAATGATGGTTGATCTTCTGTTGGTTTGGTAAAGTTGGCAACCATAGCAGCCACTGTCACTAGTATCTTACCTTCCTCTATTAAACATTATAACAGACAAAGGGATGATATAGTAATCAAGTACTGACCTCATCATCTTGAAGTAATGATGGTTGATCTTCTGTTGGTTTAGTAAAGTTGGCAACCATAGCAGCCACTGTCACTAGTCTCTTACCTTCCTCTATTAAACATTATAACAGACAAAGGGATGATATAGCAATCTAGTACTGACCTCATCATGTTGAAGTAATGATGGTTGATCTTCTGTTGGTTTGGTAAAGTTGGCAACCATAGCAGCCACTGTCACTAGTCTCTTACCTTCCTCTATTAAACAACCAGGCTGAAAATAGGCAGTTTACTAAACAGAAGGTTCAAAGATAGATGAGAATTGTTGTAAACAAAAAATATAAACTAATCCAGGTAATGGGTATATTTTATACAGGTATATATCCTACACTGCCTCTACATGTATGATAAATTTGCCGTTATTTACCTGTTTCTATGAATAATGGTATAGTTCTATTATTATACATCTTTGAATCGACTGTACATTAAAAACATTTTCAACAATTTTTCAGTCATGTCGGTATAGGTCTTTCTGGTTTACCGATAATTTCAATAAATATTCCAAAAGGAATTTATTCAACATAATACCACAACAGTTGACTCTTGATACCTTGAACTTCACGGGACTGTGCAAAATGTGTCGAGTTATCAGTTGTTTGAGGTAACCAAATCATGTCGTAGTACTGTAGCTACCATTTTTGGGACAAAAGACTCATCTATTAATAGATCATTTTCGCAAGCTATTATACATTAGGAATTAAATAAAGAGAGAGGTTGGTTACTTTTTTATTTTATTTCATCATCCACAAACATAGGGCATGTTATTCTGAACGAATACAGACCCAGTCATCGAATAAGGTAAATACATGTATTGGCACCTCAAAATAAACTGCTCAAATATGACAGGATGGCTCAATACTGTCAAAACAATTTACTCAACCGACAATTGATCAATCAAATTAGCCGACCAAAAATTCTTATTGAGTTATCAGTTTTATCAACTAATCCATAGTCGAGAAATGCATAGTAGAATATGCGTTAACATATAGGGGGAGATGTCTGGATCAGCATGTAAGTTCAATGTATGTGATAGAATCGAGTTATGAATTGTTGAGTTAACGAGAATTTTCGGCCAAGAAACAAATATATAAATGTATGCTCTAACCTATATCTTAAGGTGTAAGCTAACCAACCAATTCAACTTTATGATATATAGGGCAACATGATAAAAAGTTGAGGAAGTGATAAAAATGCAAGGCTTGCGGAGCATTTATTGCCTTTCTGAAACAAGTCTAAAAAAGACAATAACACAGAAGAATGAATGCAAGATTCTATTTATCATATGATATTGAAATTATTTTAAATTTTGGCTTGAAAACGTTATGATTTTGTCTTTACGTACGCAACCTTGTATGGACGACATTACATAATGTTACAAAATATTTAAACTGCTAGTGGTTTATGGGTTTTAAATCAAGGCAATAGATCACTCCCAGATGTGATGTCATATGATAAACATAACTTACTAATTTTGTTATATAATGTGAAGACAGAGCTGGTCCCTGTGGATACAGTTTAGATAGTTAGTTTTGATTCTTTACATCCCAGACAACAATTTTTTCAGTCATGTCGGGATGGGTCTTACTGGGTTGAACCAGTACTGAGCAGAGGATAAAGTGTCTTGCTCAAGGACACAACACAGCCCCCAGGCTTGTGAGGAAAGCCTAAAGTAGTTACCTGTAATCCAAAACATGCTGACTTGTCCAACCTGGTCCCATTTCATTCAGGACAAGTTAGGAATGTTTATTTACTTGTCCTGGGACAAGTTTAAAGAAAGTAATTATAATTCTTTATTTTATATTCAATAATTATTATGAACTCACATGTTGGAAAACAGTGTGGATCCTGATCAGCTGGCTTCTGAAGAAGCCAGTTGATCAGGATCTACACTGTTTTTGATAGTGTTTATAACTGGCCATGGTTTCATACTGTTTTTAAAAGAGTTCATACAAGTGTATTGTTTAAGCACGGTAAGGGCTTATCTATGTTTTTTGTTCATTATCTGTTTCATGGGACAAGTAAATGTTTTTTGGACAAGTCTATTTACACACCCTTGGTTTTGGTTTTTATGGATAAGGGCTAAGTTAGTTACCTGTAGACCAAAACATGCTGCATGTCCGTACTTGCCATCTCTGGGGAACAGATCAAGGTAGAAATAGCCTAGCAGTTCCTGGGACTCTTTGTCTGTCACACTGTACTAACAAAACACAAATCAAGTCATTAACTCTTTGCCTAGTAGTGTCGTCTGCTGATAAACTTTGCAAACAGTTTAGACCCAGATCTGGCCCGACAAAATGTCGGGCCTGATCTGGATTAAAACTGTTTGACACTCTGATGGTATTCATGAAAGAATTTTTCAGAAAAGTTGATTTTGAAAAATATCAGCAGACGACAAAAAAGCATGCAAAATTACTCAGTAGGCAGAGTTAACACAGGCTAAAATATTGGGACTCTTTATCTGTTAACTTGTATTAAAAAACACAAATCAAAATGTTAACTCTTCGCCATTTATTGTCGTCTGCTGATAAACTTCGCAAACAGTTTAGACCCAGATCAGGCCCAACAAAATGTCGTGCCTGATTTGGATCCAAACTGTTTGACACTCTGATGGTATTCCTGAAAGAATTTTTCAGAAAAGTTAATTTTGAAAACTATCAGCAGACGACAAAAAAGCAGACCTGGGGTTATCGTAATCAGTAATTGTAATTATCTGTAATTAAATACAATTTTCAAAGTAATCAAATGTAATTGTAATCATGTTGTTTTTTTTCAAATACATGTAATGTAATTGTAATGATTACTGAAAATATTTTGGCTGTAATTATAATTACTTTCAAATACTTTTCAAATACATTTGGCTATTTACTTAGAAAATTTGCCCAACACAAGAAACAAAATGGTGACTAATGATAATATTTTAATTCAGATCTATGAATGAGAAAAAGTACACAGGATAAATAAAACATATTGACTTTTGTGGACAATAACAGTAGCTCACTTTAAAATATTTAGTCAGTTTCAGACTTAACATGGTGTTTAAGATTAATTGCATTTGCATAAAAATTAAAAACCAAACTCTTTTTTATTCAAAATTAAAATTTAAAAAATATGGCAATAGACAACTTAATATGGAATAAGGTACATTTTCTCCCAAAATTTACTCTTGACAGCATTTCTGTTTCTCCTATTTGCTGGAGGACTAGGCCTTTAAAGAAATTTTGAGAAACAAAACTACAGATATACCACGACCTCCGACCAATGACCTTTGGGTCTTTCTATTCAAATGATTGATGCAGAATGCGTAAAATGAGCCAGTCCGGCTGAAACATATGTGTATGTGAAAGCTTTTATAGTAAATGTAAATAAACGCCTGAAACCCTTTTTTCTAGAACAACATATCAATTTTGTAAAAAGAGTCACGCTTCAAAGCTTTTGGTTTATCTTTAGTTCTGTTCATTTTGACATGCTTAGCTAATTTCCTATGTAAATTCATAAAATCCAGACCATAAGAAGAAGACTATAGTCTGCCAAAATTGACCTTAGACTGATTTATTTTCGCCAAAATCTTCGTGATATTCGTGTGTTTTCGTGGAGTATTCCGACCTTAGACACGTTTTTACAGAGGATATGAAGATAATGTCAATCCGTTCATGCAAATGGTATGATAGCCTAGTGGTTACTTGACTACTTACAGATCAAGCATTCCTGGATCGAAACTTGGAAGGAACCTTTTTATATAATTGTCAAATTGCTTTCTTTTTTTAACTTAATATTGTTCGTATATTTTACTTCATCTTGTGATGAGCTTTACATCTTTCATTTGTATTTACATGTAGCCGCTTTTTGTATTCATTATTCCTTATGTTTCCCACTCTTTCCTTGTCAGCTGATACCATTTGGAAATAGTTTGGACCCAGTTCAGTACCAACAGAACGTAGGTTCTGATATGGATACAGACCATTTGACACTCTGATAGTGTTCCTGTAAGATTTAAAAAATAGTTAATTTCGATTAAAAGTCAGCAGATGATAACAAAAGTCTCAAAAATATTCAGCGTACAAAGAGTTAATCACATGTAGGCTTATTGAAATTATTCACGGTGCTGTATTTGTAACATAAACCCATGCCAAATTCAAATAAATGTATCCAGTTGTGCACAAAATCAAGAATAAAGACAAAGAAACTAGCAAATTGAAAAAAATGAACAAAAAATACTTAAATGCTACTGGACTCGAACCCACATCTTTTGAGTGCTAAAATACTCGACTATCCACTAGGCTATCGGGGAATTATGATCAATTTCATTCAGATTAGTAATTGTACAACAATCTAAAGCGCACTTTTTACGAAGATTCACGAAGACTGAGTAAAAGGTCATTGAATATTCATATGTCTCGGGTCAATTTTGACAAACAATACTCAAAGGTGTTAAATCTTTTGTTATTGAATATAGCTAGCTCATGTGAAAAGGTACTTATGACCTTCCTAAAAGCTACCTGTATATGTGTGCAAACTGGACAAAGGTTATTACACAAAAGTACATTTTCTTGTGGAATGGCTAAATAACTGTTTTTCATCCAATAGTAAGTTGCAAGTGTTTATTATCATCATATCATTAAATCAATGTACAATGACAGCACTAGTTTTTGTTTGATTTGATTCTTTACGTCCCATCAACAATCTTTCAGTTAAATAGAGAGGGGTCTTCCTGGGTTGAACCAGTACTAAGCTAGGATAAATGTGTCTTGCTCAAGGACCACAACACACTGACACCAGTGAGGCTCGAACCCGCGGCCCCTCTGTCTCGAGTCAAGCACTCTACCACTGAGCCACTGCGCTCCCACAGCACTAGTTTTGAGCCATTTTGTATTCCCACCAGAATCTTCAGGAAAAACATGTATCATGGCTAAATCAGCATAGCATGCAAAGTTTTTAGGCCTGAAAGATGTTCCCTCAAAGATGACACATTTGAAAATGATGATTAAATGTAATCATCAAAGTAACAATTCAAAAATAGCTGACTGAGCAAAAGGTTGCAGTTGTGTAACGGACAATTTCCATACTTTATAAATCTATCTTGCTAGTGAAATAGATCTATAAAGTATGTAGGCAGATATAATGTATGATGTATCAGACTTTAAAATCTTTGCATAGTGTATATATATTTGTTTAACTTTAATAAGAACTTGAATAAAATTTCATAGCTAATTATTTATCATTTATTTAAGAAAAAACAGTATAGGACATTGCTTTATATATACTTAACAGCAAAAGAAACGCATATTATTCAATGTCCATTTAATACAAAAAACCGTAATCAAAATTTACCCTGAATTATATGAATATGTTTGACCGGACTCATACGCTCGATCCGGTCCATTTTGTTCGTCATTACACAGTTAATTATTTTTTTCTGTTAATTAATGCAAAAAACGCAAAAACAGTGCCGTACATTGGAAGAGCCATGTTTTGAATCCGATTTTGCTGCATATCACGACAACACAATGTAACAAATAAGAAAACAGCATAAAACTTTAAAAAATCATTGCTGTAGGAATTACACTGCAGGTCCAAAAATTTGTATTTTTCCATCGTTTACATTATTCTTAAAAACAACCGGAATCACTGGAATGTTAGAAAATCTGGTATGTTATGCTTGATATCAAGTAAGGTACTGTCCTACAGAACCGTTTAAAACAATTGTTTGGACACTTACTTGCTTGTCTTAAACACACTTCTGGCTAATTGTTCGATAATGTAACTCGTTCACATTGGTCCACTTTGAAGAACTC
Source organism: Loripinus fragilis (assembly GCA_964019695.1). Taxonomy (NCBI): domain Eukaryota; kingdom Metazoa; phylum Mollusca; class Bivalvia; order Lucinida; family Lucinidae; genus Loripinus; species Loripinus fragilis. The sequence continues at coordinate 36,203,411 of OZ026518.1, forward strand.
CAGATAATTTAACCTTCAAAAGTAGCCTGTATCTCCTAATCATGACGCAGGGTGATTTTCATTAAAATCCGTCCAGTAGTTTTAGGCATACAACATCTCGAAGTTCGTCTTAATTATAAGTTATTCCATTACGCCCAGAGTTATCCCCCTTTATTTGCATTATTCCAATGAGCTATCCATTTGCAATGCATTTGATTATACATAGTTTTCAATACATCCGTGGTACCTTTCATATCATTAGATCAGTATTTAACACCAAATTTATATAATATTCCAAATATGCAAAATATGCGTTTCTTTTGCTGTTAAGTATATAACTTCAAAGACCCTATCCGTCTTTATAATTTTAAATGTGAGTACTATATAGCATTGCAATTTTACATAAAAAACTTCAAAAGTAATTAGTAATGTATTTGATTACATTTATAAACTAATTGTAATTGTAATCATTACATTTCTACAGGGTCCTGTAATTGTAATGTAATTGTAATCATTGATAAGTCAAAGTAATTGTAATGTATTTAAATACTTTTCAAAGTATTTGGCCCCAGGTCTGCAAAAAAGCATGCAAAATCACCCAGTTTTGTTTGTTTTGTTGCTTTACGTCCCAAGTCAACAGCTATGGTCATGGCGGGACGGTCAGTTCACCTAACCACACTTTTTCCTGGGCAAGGTTGAACAAGCAGTTAACAAGTACTTCGTGCACATACTTTCGCTTGTAACTGACAACAACCCTTCTTGAATGACTCAGCAGCAGGGAGGAGAATGACCGTAGAAATTATTTCATGATCAATCTCCACGAAAGTATGGGACCGGGCCGGGATCGAACTCGCGACCCCTGGAACTGCAGTCAGACTGTCATCTGTTGCCAGACACGTTACCGACTGCGCTACACGGCCCTGTCAAGATCACCCAGTAGGCAAAGAGTTAACACAGGCTAAAATATAGCCTGTCTTCAGGCCCTGTATTAAGACATCTAACTGAAAGTTCTATAACTACTAAAGAGATAAATTTATGATACTTTATTACTTCCCCATTGCTCAGAATACAGGGCCGTGTAAATAAGACAGTCAGAGATTTTTTTTCACAGATGTGTATAGAGAATATTCAAATGTTTTTGATAAATATGTCAGTTATTTCACGAGAGAAGTGGACAATATTTGTATTTCATGAGTGGCGGAGCCACGAATGAAATATAATTATTGTCCACTTCACGAGTGAAATAAAAGACATATTTAACAATAAAACATTTGAATTTTCTTTTTATTATCTACAAATTTCCCTTAATCTTTTAAGGTAAAGAGAAGTGAATCTTACTTTACATTAGCTTTTGTTTTGATTTTCTAGTTGTAGCAGACAAATTTATAAAAGCTCTTTCTTTTATTAAGCTTCTAAGCGACGCTGACTTATTGTTTACATTTCAATAGAAATAGGAAACAACAAACAGATATTTCATAAAGAGTTGCTTCCCTTAAACCATATAGAGAAAATAGAAAAAAAGTAGTTCCAATCTTACGGTTTCTCTCCCGTGAAAATATCAAATCTTGTATTTTCACTGCTGTGAAAATACAAGTTTTTATTTTCACGGCTGTGAAATATATGCATTATATTTAATCAATTTCTTCCTGTATTTCATTACATGGTAGATAATAAATGCATGTATATGTATGTGCACATATTTTACTATTTTTCTATTTACTTGTCTGATACCAGTCTAGCTAAAATATTGGGACTCTTTATCTGTTACCTTGTATTAACTCTTAAAGCGCCATGAAAAACATGCATCTGAAAATGTCGTCTGCTGAAGTTGTCCGCTGCAAATAATTGCCTAACATTACTGACGAATTAAGTATAGAAGCAAACAGCGTGGACCCAGAACAGACTGCTCCTATATGATTTTGTTTGTTTGTTTGTTTGTTTTGTTGCTTTACGTCCCAAGTCAACAGCTATGGTCATTGCGGGACGGTCAGTTCACCTAACCACACTTCTTCCTGGGCAAGCTTGAACAAGCAGTTAACCAGTACTTCGTGCACATACTTTCGCTTGTAACTGACAACAACCCTTCTTGAATGATTCAGCGGAAGGGAGGAGAATGACCGTAGAAATTATTTCATGATCAATCTCCACGAAAGTATGGGACCGGACCGGGATCGAACTCGCGACCCCTGGATCTGCAGTCAGACTCGCATCTGTTGCCAGACACGTTACCGACTGCGCTACGCGGCCCGGTGCTCCTATATGAGCAGTCTGATCTGAGTCCACACTGTTTGCCATAGAGGCTTCTTAAACATTTCAGCAGACGACTTTTGTTGCGATTGGCGCATTAAGGGTTTTCAAAACACAAATGATGATGTTACCTCTTTGCAGGCAACTAGTGTTTAAAACTTTAGAACATGTATGGTAAACATAATAGTAAACAGTGCAGGCACATAGAGGATCTCACATGAGTATCTCACAACTTCAGTGCAGAGTTGGTAAATCTTCTACCCATGCATCGATATAGTGTTGATATTTTTTCATATTCTGGTCCTTGTACACACTGGTAAATGTATACGTCGATTACGCATATTACCGGTACTTCATAGACCGGATGTGGTAGATATTGGTGTCAATACTATACTGAACTACTAAAGAAACCTGACACTTTTTACTTGCTTCAAACTCGTAAATAAAAAAAAATTATAGAGCTAAGCCGATATGCTTATTTTAATAACAAGACATTACAAAGTACTCTTCGAAAAATATATTTATCAAATATAGAACATGATGTCACGACGTCAAAAACACGTTTTTTATGACTTCGGGATTGTATGCCTATATATTTTTTGAAAACTTTTTTCATGTATGCAAGGCCTATACCCATACAGACAAAAGTGCATTTTAAAAAATTGCAATATCTTGCTGTGACATATGATATGGGGTTTTTAAATTTTGCTTTTGAGGTTGTCTAAACAGCAGTGTTTTTTTTGTTGTTTAAGCAATTTCTAAAAACTGAAATGACTTGGAGTCCACCAATCATTGTAAGAGAATGCATTTTCAAAAATCAGAACTTCTGTTTCACGTCACATTAAATGGTATACCTCTACTAAATTAACCTGATCCTGACCTTTATGCATGAATAAATTATTACGGTATTAACACTGAATATATAGTTTTTCGTGATGGATCGAGTGCAATCGGTATGTTTCGAGCAATTACGGAAATAAACGTCTTGGTACAATTGCGAGGAGATCCGTTGATAACTCAATGAAGTTGTACCTTCCACAGTAGTCGTGTGGTTAGTCGGAATAGCTCCAGAGATACGTTAATAGTGGGTTCGAATCCTGCGTGGTTGACCCAATTTTTTTTTTAATTTCATTTTTCTTTGTTTTTTTGTCAAAGAAATGCACATAAACACAAAAAATGTAAGGTCACGCTTTCTTTGAAAATGTAATGACTGACAGCTTCTTGATGCTTGGAGTGTTAGAATTTAGTTTGCGAATATAGGTCTACACCCATGCTCTTGGCTCCAAAACAAAATAAATCAGTTATAGCAGGTCGAAGCATTTCTCTAAAAAGCAGCAAGGAGGTCCATATATGAGCCACGATATGAGATTTCCAACGATGTGGGATGTGCAGGGCCGTCGCCGCGTATTTAAAAGTGGTCCGGCGGAGGAAGACATCGAGTGCCGAAGGCACGAGAGGGGGAGAGCACGAGAGGGGGATTATTCCCCCTCTCGTAAGGGGGGTTTGGGGGGCCTCCCCCGAGAAAATTTTTGAATTTGAGCGCTTCTATGTGCTTTTTTAATTGGGTTTTATGCGTTTGGGACCGGATTTTAGTCGTTTTGGTCGCAATCTTTTGCTAGAAAAGATATTTCTTGTCGCACGAGAAACCAAATGCTAGACAAAATTGTTTTCAGACAGTCACAAGTTATTTTACTTTTTTCTCTAGCATGTTTCTTTGACATTATTTCATCTATGTACCCACAGGTTGTGGCAAAGTACTTTTAGTGCTGATCCTTGGTGGCAATTCAAAGAGTCGTGTTTTCGAAAAGATATACACTTAGTCTAGCGTCTTTTCAATTAGAACACCCGTTAGATGAAGCCTGCAGCTTCATCTAGATTTTGGCTTCGGTAGGCATAACATGAGATCGTTGGCTTCATCGTAATGGAGCCAGGGCCTACTGCCGAACCACGGCGGCTAAACACTTCTCTGCTCAGGCTTCAAGGCTTAAAGTCGAATGCACGTTGGGGGAACCGAAAAGTCTTGTGCTGAATTGGAACAGGCGGGCCATGTATATCCGTAACGGAATGCATTGTAACAACACAGGCTCACGATGCTCATATATGTCAAGTTAAAACTTGTCGCTCGACATGTTAATTATAAGGGGAAAAAAACGAATTGTCAATTTGAGGGAAATGAAACTGGATCAAAGAAATTATCTGGACATCAACGAGAAGACCTGTTTTCAGGCTTTCCGACCATGCAAGACTCAAACCAACCTACTCAGTTACAGAGATTAGCTAGAATGCCGAAATTTTGCGTGGAGCAAGTTTATCAATTATACTTTCCTGGGCGCGAACAACAAAGCCGTTGATCAGACTATGCGGATGTGTAGGCTGGTCTGCGCCTTTGATGTTCGCATGCAGCTACGTTCGGGTTTCTCTCGACACGCTCCATAAGTTAAGACCGTCCGATTATGAAATTAATCAAGCCGGTGTCATAATAATTGTTCAATGTTTTCACACCTTGGCTAGGTCGGTCTATTGATGACACGTGCAATGAGCGTTATTGATAATTGCATCAAAAAATTGTGGAAGATTGAATAAAATCAGAGGTAAAATGTAAAATGAGCCGAAACGAGAAAAAAAGGAACGGCGGAAAGCATACTCGGCCCAAAAAGTGGTCCGGCGCTCGCCGCCCTGCCGGACCGGCGACGACGGCCTTGATGTGCGACAAGCAAAGGCTCAGACCAGCATGCGAATACGCACAGTCTGATCAGAGCCTTTGCTAGCCACTTGAATATTCTATGGCTGGTAAGCTACTGAATGAACAGCATTTAGTTTCAATTCTTAAAAGGAGGGTGCACATGCTCACCTGTGCCTATTCGTGTCAAAATGCCACATTGTTGGAAATCTCATGTCGCAGCTCATATTTTAAAAACTAAAGAGATGACAGGCGATAGTTGAAATACAGTGTTACGGATCCGACGAGAGAATGTTGGTGTCACCAAAGAGATCAAATTAAGTAAAATAGAGAAACGATATTGCAAAAGGAGAAAATTTAATAAAAATAAAAACAATAGTCTTTTCAATAGTTACAATATAAATGTCGCGTACGGGATTCGAACTAACAACGCAGAGCTTAAAAATATAAGTGTGCAATATTCAGGTGCTCTACCCACTGAGCCACGCAGGCAACTGATAGCCAGTTGGGCATTATTGCGGTATATATATATATATCTATTGTGTTAAAAAGTACAACGTGCATTTCCGTATTAGTTATACGATGAACGCCGAAGATGTATTTAGAAGCTCAATCGGCTGTGAAATTATGTTAATGATATAGGCCAGGATCAGGTTAATATTTTCAAGGTATAAAAGCGGAATAAACCAAGTTTAACGTCAATTAAGGAACAACGTAAACTACGGATAATAATCGTTTTTTCTTTGTCAACGTATGTCACCGGTTAGTGTGTGCTGTCTACTTTGTTATAGTGCCAATTGGCTGCACTTTACTTTAATCACGTATGAACTTCAAGCTCTGCAGTATACACATATCAGCATGCCACTGTAACGCTTGACGTCGCTACATGGACGTAAGCGGCAGCTGCGGAGTTCAAAACGACTGAAACATTGTCAAAATGCATTCCAAACATCATACAAAGTGAAAAAAGTTGGTAAAGTGGCAGAGCTTTCTAAAAGCTTATAAAACGCTGATAACGAAAAATTGACGTTAAGAAAATGAAAATAGGCTTTTGGGTTCAACATTTCTTGCACGCTTTATTTGAATGCCAAGAAGATGTCAATGAAATAACAAATAGTTACACAAAAGCGGTTTCTGGTGAATTTTGCGTGTTTTCTTTGTTCTTGTGAAAACTGATTTTAGGGGTTACGTGACGTTTTGATAGCTGACGTCTGAAATAAGTGCATCTTTTCAAATAATCTCAGTGCATTTTAGTCTACCTTTACTCAGCTTTATGCAATGGATAGACAAGTGTGCATCGCAGACATGTTAAGATTAACGGATCCCCTGTGTCACTAACGGAAAACTCTGCCGTTTTCCGCAAAACGGATTTTTAAAAAAAATCATGAATTTTCAAAAATCCGCTCATAGTCTTACCGTTTTTTTGTTAAAAGCCATTTCTTGTGATAATTTGGCGGAAGTCGCCGAGAAAAATCAATATTGCATTCTCGCGAGACCTGACAATACCTCATCTAGCGAGCTTCCTGTTTGCGACAATGATCAATATTGATATCGTAAGGGAGCTTGGTAGTTTTGAATAGCTGTCAGGTAAAGCGTCTCGAAGTCACTGAAAAATCGATATCAATTAAGGGCTTGAATATAAACCGAATAATACATGCACAAATAATCCAAGCGGCTGTATAACTTGATAAACCCAACAAAGATGGCGAAACGCGAATCATCGCCAGGGATTAGCCCAGCAAAAAAACGAATGCAGTATAGAAGCGGGTCAAATTTTAATGCAGTATATACAAGAACGTTTGACTAGGTTATCGCCAGCGACCGGGGCAAGCAGCAGACGTACTGCAAGGTTTGCAGTAAGCATTTCAGCGTCTCTCACGGCGGGATTGACGACGTCCGTAGACATTCGGAAGGCAAAAAGCATTTAGAACTGTTCAACGGATTTTTTTTAAAAATCACGGATTTTCCTCTCGTTGTCCCGCATTTTTTTTTCAGAAACTTAACATGTCTGGCATCGTATTCATTTACTACCAAAAAATTAACACACAGTATGTGTCAGGTTTCTTTAGTAGTTAAGTATATATAGAACAACAACGTATGCCAAAGGGACTATAGGATTGATCATTTTTAAGTATGCGGCATGCACATGGCATTTTATGTAAGCATTTAGGAACAGATTCGTGTACTGATCCGGATGATAGGTAAACGATCGGTACTCCAATCTATTCCTAAGTGCTTACATAAATCGCTATGCACATACTGAATACTTAAAAATGATTGAAGTCTATAGTCCCTTTGGCATATGGCATGCTTTTCTAAAAAGTATCAACACCGACAAAAATGAAAATACCTACCACATCCGCCCAATGAAGTGCTGGCAATACGCGGAAATACCCGCAAAGAGACGTATACATTTAACAGTGTGTAGTAGGTTCTCTCTATTTCTGAAGGATCCGTTTTTCCAAATTATTCAGAGCAATTTTCAAGCACTTTTCAAGTCATAATAAATTTTCATTGACTTTTCAAGGAAGCCCTACATATCCATGTACTTTTCAAGCCTCTGCAAAATCTGGAAGTACAGGTAATGAATATGCCCAATGTGCAGGCTCATCACAGCCTACCCTGGTCACCTATGTGATAAGTACCAAATTCATTAACTGGCTCGTTTATTGATTTGAAATGTTAGTTACCATGGTAACATCTTCATGCCATACTTCTGCACCAACAACATGTTTGAACTCAAGTCCCAGCAACTCCTGTAAGATAAAACATGTACAAATCATTTCAAGCAACTAAACACAAATACACTGGAACATCGATATAGCGCAATATTAGAGATCTTTGTTTTCATGCTTAACATCACAGCCAATTACTTTTGAGTCATGTCTGGATGATTTTCAGTCATCCTTGTTTGTTTGATTTGATTCTTTACGTCCCATCAACAATCTTTTAGTTAAACAGGGATGGGTCTTCCTGGGTTGAACCAGTACTAAGCTAGGATAAATGTGTCTAGCTCTAGGACCACAACGCAGTGACGCCCGTGAAGCTCGAACCTGCAGCCCCTCGATCTCAAGTCAAGCACTCTACCACTGAGCCACTGCGCTCCCTAATTCCAGTCTTCCTGGATTGAACAAGCACTTAACAGCAGATAAAGTGTCTTGCTCAAGGACAGAACACAGTGACTCTGCTGGTGGTAAGCCTGGAACTAGCAACCCAGTCTAAAGCTCTACAGAGCCTCTGGGCTCCGCATACAGGGTTCATACAGACAAGATTGTGTAAAATTCAAGGACTTCTCAATGACTTTCCTTCTGTTTTCAAGGACTGAAAACTTAAGAAAAAAACTGGTTTACATGTTGAAATTCTACTTCTGAAATGCTAGAGTCCATTACTAAAGATATTAGTTGAAGATAATTAGTATAAAATTATGGTGCCTTTATTTGGTGCAGCATATGCTGCACCAATTAAAGGCACCACACTTATATACCGATTTAGGTCTCCAAAAACACTGTTGAATCCTCCTGTAAATGGTAAAATTCAAGGACTTTTCAAGGCCTTTGAGTGTTTTTCAAGTACTTTTCAAGGCAAATTTTATTTTCAAGGACTTTTCAAGACAGTCCTGTATATTCAAGTACTTTTCAAGCATGTGCGAACCCTGGCATAGTTGTGATCCACAATCAGCAACCGGCATCATATATGGTCAGATTAACACAAGCCAGTGTTGTTGGTTGTTATATTTCAGTGATTCAGTAACGTTACCAACTTAGGCACCCATTTCATTTATTGGTCATATTTACACTCATATGTGCTGGGCTATAAATATTGAAAACATTGCTTGCATACTCTGGACTCTTTGTCTACTAGTGTTGTCTGCTGATAACTTTTGCAAAACAATTTGGACCCACATCAGGCCTGACATGATCTGGATCCAAACTGTTTGACAGTATTTAGACAATAAGAAAATATGAAATATTTCCCAGGGGGGAAAGATTAATGAGGGTAAAACTTCCTACTATACCTGATATATCTCTAGTAGTCCCTTTGTGACCACTTCAATAGGGAAATATTCCTTGAGTTTGTTTTTGTCCACGTTATATTTCTTCTCCTCGGTCATTGTCATGAAGTAGCGGAAATCCCACATGTTGATCTTGTTGTCAAACTCGTACCCATACTTCTTGCACTGCAAAAGTAACAAAATAAACTCATAACAAGGCCAAATAAAAAATTACCTGTGCTTTAGGGTAACCTAACCCTACCTAAATTTACTGGTGAAACCTAGAATTTTTTTCCAGGTTTTCTGGAAAAAATAAAATTGTATGCATTTTGAAAGGCGAAATAAAAATCTCAAAATTAAAACCCTCAAAAACCTGAATTCAGGAATAATCCTGAAAACTTTCACTCAAGTGATTCCATTATGGACGGGTCCAGTGGCCAGACCTGTACTTACTATTAATTTATAAAAAAGTTTATTATATAGCCTATCTCATATTGTAAATCTGGACTGGTCCATGTGGGCAGGTCAATACAGTAAAACCTGTCTTAAGCAGCCACTAAAAAATAGACAAAACAAAGAAATTAATGACAAATGGTAGCTTAATGAAGGCCGAAAGTATTGCAGAATGCTCCCTTGGAGCATTCTTCAATACTTTTGACATGCATTTAGAGATAATCAGTCGTGAAAGCCAATTTTTGATCTTTTTAGAGTGGCCTTTTTAGACAGGTTCTACTGTACAGTTTAGGAGATAAAGCCAGAAAATTGAACAAAATTTGTTCAGGCAACTTGTACACCTTTTCCACGGAGTCAATTATGGAACACAGTCTTGCTACCAGTCTTGCTACAGGGCCGCGTAGCGCAGTCGGTAACGTGTCTGGCTGCAGATCCAGGGGTTGCGAGTTCGATCCCGGTCCGGTCCCATACTTTCGTGGAGATTGATCATGAAATAATTTCTACGGTCATTCTCCTCCCTTCCGCTGATTTATTCAAGAAGGGTTGTTGTCAGTTACAAGTGAAAGTATGTGCACGAATTACTGGTTAACCGCTTGTTCAAGCCTGCCCAGGAAAAAGTGTGGTTAGGTGAACTGACCGTCCCGCAATGACCATAGCTGTTTACTTGGGACGTAAAGCAAACAAACAAACAAACAAACAGTCTTGCTACTACAAATGAAAGCAGATTAGGCGATAAGGTTTCAATTTTCTACCAGCATTTTCAAGACTGTATATACAGACCATTTGAAAGTACATTTGTCTTAAAGAACGATGCAATTTTATTAATTATTCTGTTTTATTGTAGATATATCTGGATCAGAAAAATGTTGCAAACAAAGCAATTGTTATCAGTCGAAATAGAACATATTTTTTCCTGCAACTGATCATTGCATACATTCTTAGTTTTTTCTAATGTCCTTCTTACAAAGAATTATAAACTGATTTGACCAGCACTGATTTTTTTCTCTGTGGTCCAAACTAAATTTACAGCAGGAACAAATTTCAAGGTGACAAGTTGATATTCAGAAAAAGAGCAACTAGAAATTATAACTATTTGAGGAATTCGGCATTATATTCTAGACTGTGTATATTACCTCTTCCTTTTTGTACTCCAAGAATCCGTCCATTTCTTTCACCTTGAGTGGTTGTAACTTGGCAGCTAGATCTTCAAGAAAAGATTTCACTGCGTCCGCTGTCTTAGCCATTCTCATTTCCAGGACGAACTCTGCATGACTTGGGAAATCCAACAATTTAGCTTTCTATAAAAAAAAGTAGAGGATCTTATATGAGTGCTAATGCAGGGTTCAAAAGGCATATTTCAGTAAAATTCAATGAATTTTCAAGGATATCTAAGATTTTCCTACAGTTTTTCGAGGATAAAGTTTATGAAAAATACAGATTTAAGTGTAAAAGTTCTACTTCAGAAATGCTAGACTGGATTAATGGAGAAATTAGCACTATTGATTAGTATAAAATCATTGTGCATATGCTGAAACAAATAAAGGCACAACAAGTTTATACTGATTTAGGTCTCTATCAACTGTGCTAAGTCCTACAGAAAATAGTAGAATTCAAGGACTTTTCAAGGCTTTTGAGTGATTTTTCAAGGACTTTTCAAGGCAGATTTTATTTTCAAGGACTTTTCAAGAAAGCCCTCAAATTCAAGTACGGTTCAAGCCTGTGTGATTACAGTATTGTTTTTTAAAATTTATTCAACAAGTTGGGAAAGAGATAAAATGCGAAGCTTTCAAAGCATTTTATTACTTTTTCGCAATGTCAATAATATAGGATTCTATTTATAATATGATATCAAAATACTTTGAAATCGTAATTTATGGGATAAAAAGTCAAGATTTTGCCATTATTCATGCAGTTGTGTTAGATGCCATTACATAGCATTACTAGATATATGTAAACCACTAGTGGTTTTTATAGCAGTTGTAGCAATAACCCTTTCTCAGCCAATATTTTTTTTCCTGAAAACATTATCTGCTTATTACACCTTCAGCATATATCCAAATGCACTATAGAATACTATTATCATGGAAGCAAACACTATGATCCTAAGGGATAAGGGAACAATCTGACTTGGGTCTGCAATACATGCTTATGAAATACATAAGCAGATATTAAGTTTTGTTTGTTTGATTTGATTCTTTACTTTTCAGTCAACTGCTATGGTCATGTCAAGATGGTCAGTTCACCTAACCACACTTTTTTCCTGGGCAAGCTTGACTAAGCTGCTAACCAGTACACATTCACTCACTTTTGCTTGTAACTGAAAAACCTTCTTGTGGAAGGGAGGAGAATGACCATAGAAATTATTTTATGATCCATCTCCACGAAAGCATTGGACAGGGTGTGGATTGAATGTGTGGCACATGGATCTGCAGTCAGTAACAAGTCTGACTTAGGTTTCAGTCTGATAATTTTTTTCCTTTTTTTTTAATTTTTAGTTTCTGGATAAAAAATGACAGCCTCTGTAACTTTGATTTCATTCGACAGCGCCACCTGGATTATCCCTCAGATTTTGAGGGTTAAGGGCTAGAATGATAACTCTATCGGATAACTCTAGTGTGCTTGAATCAGGGGAAGGAGTCTTCCAAAAATGAATCAGCAGACTACAAAACCATGCAAAAATACCCATAAAAGTTACCTCATGTCTTAACTTCACCAAGTCTTCAAGAATTTTGGTATTTTCTTTGACACATCTGAAATAAAAGAACCTTTCTGTATACTCCTAAGAGTACTTTGGCAAACAGTGAAGACCCAGATAAAATGCTGCATAAAGTGGTTAGTTCAGCAGTGTCCACACTTTTTGTGAAGACGAAAACAATCTTCAGAGATAAAAATACAATTTTATTTGGAAATTATAACCTGTGACACCTCTAAATATACAATGGACCATTCCAAGTGAATTGTTGACAAACCAGAAGAGTCCATCAGTAAAGAAATACTATTTTATTTGGAAATTATAAACTGTGACCCCTTGATATATACAATGGACCATTCCAGTTTACTGTTGACAAACCAGTAGAAAGAGTCCATTAGTATACTTCCACAAAACGCTTTGAGGCGTGACTGTAACGGTAAATGCATTGAAATAATCGAGGGTCATTACTTAGAGGTCATGGTACTACTGTACATAAAGAGTTAACCCTTAATGCGCCAATCGCAACAAAAGTCGTCTGCTTTTCTCGTCTGCTGAAATGTTTAAGAAGCCTCTACAGCATACAGTGTGGACCCAGATCAGACTGCTCCTATAGGAGCAGTCTGTTCTGGGTCCACACTGTTTGTTTCTATACTTAATTTGTCAGTAATGCTAGGCAATTATTTGCAGCAGACGACTTCAGCAGACAACATTTTCAGATGCATTTTTTTCTTGGCGCTTTAAAGGGTTAATGCTGTACTCATACCATCATAGAGAAGCTGTTCCAAAAGGATGTCAAATAGGAAAGTCTGATTTACAGACTGACAGATACCAGCATGCTTCCCAAATACAGTAAAACCTGTCTTAAGCAGCCACTCAAAAATAGACAAAACAAAGATCTTAATGACAAATGGTAGCTTAATGAAGGTCAAACGTATTGCAGAATGCTCCCCTTGGAGCATTCTGCAATACTTTTGACCTGCATTAAGAGATAATTGGTCTTGAAAACCAATTTTTGGTCTTCTTTTTGAGTGGCCGCTAAAGACAGATTTTACTGTAGCTCATTTTTCAGCTAATTGCTGTAGCATCACCTGATGACCATTATTAACTCTTTTCTTGTTAGTGGCGGCTTTTGTCATCTGCTAATAAACTTTGCAAAACAGTTTGGACCCAGATCAGGATCCACAGAATATTGGTCCTGATCTAGATCACAACAGTTTGACACTCTTATACAGTGTTAGTTTTAGGCCTGATTTCTATTGCGTCCCTGGGACCCAGGGCATCAACAAAAGTTGAGTCCCATGAAATACTTGTGAGTCCCTGAAAGTTTTCCAACCTATATTTTTTTTTTTGCAATGTTAAACACAAAGAAGTTATCTAAAACTATCAATTAACTTTAATCTCAAACATTTTTAGTTAACACTAAGTGATTGACGATCAATTAAAAGGGCAAGAAAGAAGCAGACTTAGCAATGATGGAGTCTTTGATTATTAACCTTTTTCTCTTTTAAAAAGTCTTTACTTGACATTCTAGACCAAGATTATTTTACTTGTGTCTGTTGAAAATCGCTGAACCTGTCTGTGAATGCATTTGAACTGATAAAACATTGAATTGTGATAGTATTGGCTTCAGAATACACCTTATTAAGTAATTTAAATGTTTCTAGTGTGATCCCTCGAGGCAAACACCATTTTTACCCAGCAAATCCATTTTGGAAAAACCGTAAATCATTGTTTATAGCTGAGCCTCGTTCTGATTCAAACCGTTGCTATGAACAACGGATCTTGGAAAAGCACAACTGGATACTATTTATAGCAGTCTCTTTGTGATTTTGAAACGTTGCAAAGTACAAAAGACCGATGTTCAAGGGTTTTAGCTCTCTTCACTATTGAGCTGGCTTAAATGTGTTGAAAATCAACTGCATTTGATCTTGCGTTCCATGGACGCAAGCTACTTGTCTGTTTTGCGTACCAACGATATTCGTTGAAAATTTAGATATCCTTACAGCATAAACACGAACACTGTCATAGTGTTCGTGAAAGGATTTTTTGAAAAATATTAATTTTGAAAAATGGTCAACAGACGACAATAGCATGAAAAATTACCTAGCATGCAAAGAGTTAAGTAATAATTTTCACATTAAATCAAATATGTGCTGTGACACGTGATTTCCAACAATGTGGCATTTTGACAAGTGTAGACCAAGACGAGCCTGTGCAGCATGCTTTTCATATCATCATAATCAGATTTTTGATTAACTCGCAGGTACAGGGGCATCATCCGCATCAGTGGGCCCCTTTCCATGTAACTGGCTAGCTGCACGCATAGCAGATCTCACACCTGATCTCCAGGTGCTCCTTTCTTGAGGGTCAACTTTCGTAAGCTTCCACTCATGGCAGTCTCTCTCCGTCAGTTTCTTCCATGTTAGCTTGGGCCTCCCTGCCCCCGGCCTGCCATCAATCTGTATATCACATGCTGTTCTGATTGCACCACTAGAATGCTCCACATGCCCAAACCAGCGAAGCTTTTCTCTCTCAAAATGAGGTCGAGGTCCTCAAGCTCAAGCTTTGCCAGAAATTCTCTTGACCTTACCGTGGCCACATCCTCTGGCTTGATACTGCAGATCTGTCTGATCATGGCCCTATCATTGCGCTGCAGGTTTGTCTTGGTCAGTGGCCAGGTTTCACTGGCATGGAGCATGGCACTCTGCACTCAAAGGCTGTATACACAGCCATGTGTCTTGTAAGAGAGGTGGCGGGATGTGAGAACTGGTAGTAGCTCCCTGAACTTCTTCTAGGCTGTTTTCACACGAGTAGGGACCGCTATTTCACAGCCTCCACCAGCAGTAAGCGTGTCACCCAGGTAGCAGAAGGAAGCTACCACCTCCAGCTTATCAGGTCCGACCTGGACTTAATTCTGTGGCCTGCCGCCAATAGGGCGGGCAATTCCCATGCACCGTGCACACCTATAATCAGGATTTGGTGTCAGTCGTTGTAGCATGCTGCATTTCTTATGCACCCAAAGTTTGCAGCCATTGCAGTAGATGCTGTTGTTGCCTACTCCGGTACGACAGACAGCGCATGGGTATTCAGCGCATGGGTATTCGCCTGAACTCTGCAAGAGGTCCAGGCCTGTACCACAGATCATGACCTTTGTCTTTCCTGCATTTACCCTCAACCCCTTCTTCTCCATGGCTTCTTTCCATATCAAGAGCCTCCTGACATATTCCTCTAGGTAGTCAGCAATGATGACAAGATCATCTGCATATAGGTCCTCCCGAAACTCACGTGACAAGGCCTCCAGCAAAATGATGAAGAGCATGGGACTGAGTACTGAATCCTGGTGGACTCCGACCTTCACCTCAACCTCTTTGCTGAGACCCTCGCCAACACGAACCTGGCTTTGCACATTGGCGTACAATCCTGGACTAACCGCACAATCCATTCTTCAACACCTAGCTTTCTCAGGGCCCATCAGACTACCTTCCAAGGGACACAATCAAATGCTTTCTCTAGACCCACGAAGGCCATTGTTTGTTTTTGTTTTTTGTTGCTTTACGTCCCAAGTCAACAGCTATGGTCATGGCGGGACGGTCCGTTCACTTAACCACACTTTTTTCCTGGGCAAGCTTGAACAAGCAGTTAAGCAGTACTTCGTGCACATACTTTCGCTTGTAACTGACAACAACCCTTCTTGAATGATTCAGCGGAAGGGAGGAGAATGACTGTAGAAATTATTTCATGATCAATCTCCACGAAAGTATGGGACCAGACCGAGATCGAACTCGCGACCCCTGGATCTGCAGTCAGACTTGCATCTGTTGCCAGACACGTTACCGACTGCGCTATGCGGCCCGGTCCACGAAGGCCATGTAAAGCCTCTTGTTCACTGCTAGGTATTTCTCCTGCAGCTGTTGGACCACAAATATTGCATCTGTAGTGCCTCTTCCTGGGACAAAGGCAAACTGGGAGTCGTCGCTAGAAACCACCTGTCTTATGAGACCATCGACAATCCTCTCTAAGATTTTCATGACCTGCTCAGTCAGCTTGAGGCCTCGATAGTTGCCTCTGTCCAAAGCATCACCCTTGCCCTTGTAAAGGCAGACAATGAAACTTTGCTCCCAGTCAGCTGGGACCTTGCCATCACGGATAATCGCAGTAGCAAGATAGCGGATCGTGGTGGCACCTGTATCACCTGCTGCCTTGATCATCTCCACCACTATGCCTGAAGGACCTGCAGCTTTGCCGACTTCATCTTTGAGATAGCCTTCTTAAGCGTATAAGCCTCAAATGAAGTTGGGTCAGTAGCGTAACAGTCATAGAATATTCAAGCAACAAGCAAAGGCTCTGATCAGACTGTGCATATGTGCAGACTGGCCTGAGCCTTTGCTGGTCGCACATACCACATTGTTGGAAATCTCATGTGACTGCTCAGATCATATATTTTTTCATTTATTTTTCACAAATTTGTCATTCTCTGCACTTGAACTGAAATGTTCTTGTAGTCATATGGTCGATACAAATCTACTGGTAGCCATGTGTTCAACGAGTTGCTTCAAATAGCAATGTTCAATTTAAATTCTCAATGGTAAATTTATCTTACCAGAGACTACAAAATCAAATCTCCAAAGTGTTTAATTTTACCTTGAATTAAAAGCTATTTCTAGTTGTTTTCTGGTTTCAGGATTTCTGGCTTTCTTCATACAGGGGAAATAATGTGGATATTTCAAGGATACTTTACACTTTCCACCTTCAGTCTGAAGCAGAATAAATGATCTACCGTAGTTACCCTCAGAAATTTTCGAAGGCATGATTTTGGGCTGAATAATGGCTCCTACCCAATTCAATAATGAGCAAAAACTTCCCAATTTCTTAGTTCTACATTTTGGAGAAAATTAAATGAAAATCCGATAAAAAATACCAAAGTTACAGATGCATGAACATTTGCATAAAAATGTGAATGAAAACATGTTTTCATTCACATTTTAATGCAAATTTTCATGAGTTTTTATGGTGGGCAATTTAGGCAACAAATATGTTACAGCTGTATACTCAGCACCCTAGATAAGCAGCGTATTTGCGTAAATACGCAATTAAATTCCTGAAAAAAGCAATTAAACTGAAATGAGTGCGTACCGAAAAGCAATTCTAAAGTTCGGTATGCAATTACATGCGATGTCATTGCTTACCATTTGGTCCATTTCGTTTCCATTCAGGTAATAAGCAAATGCAAGTCGGGTATTGATTTTTTTTTACTAGCTAGCGCGCAATATTTTTTTTTTGTGAATAAAATATCGGTACCCAGTCCAGTATTTCGCGGAAAAACACATGATGAAAGTGAAACTTTGCAAAGTGTACACGCTGGAATGTCAACAAGGGGATAAGATTTGCTTCAGGTACAATAAAATCCGCTAGTTTGATACTTTAGAAAGGCAGACGACTGCAGTGAATAAATATGCAAGCACATTCCCGATGGCTTCATGCAATATGAAAACGTGTAATCACAGAAAAAAAACGTTGCGTAAAAAAATATGAAAATACGCAATTGTTTTTGCAAGTACACAATTGAGGATAACCAGGTTGCGTAAATACCCAATTGACCCAAAAGCTTATCTAGGGCGCTGTATACTGCTAATTTCTTATATATTTTAATCCATTTAAAATGGCAGTCCAGTTCTAGTTTTCCCCATTTTATAGTTCAAATGCTTCTTTCCCAAAATTAACAGGCCCCTGGTTCTGACTTCAGAAAGGTAGGAAAATCCCTGACCCTAAATATTATATATGTCAGTATGATAATGTGGATATTTCATGGATACTTTACACTTCCCATCTTCAGTCTGGAACAAAAAATTGTTCTTGAACACCAGTTTGGGCCTTTTTTACCCATTTGAGAGAATTCAGGCCTTTAGTTAAGAGTGTGTATCAAAAAATCACTTTCCTATTTCTCAACCAAAACCTATGTTGTGGGTACTCAAAAGAACCGTCTCAGTGAGACGGTTCTTTTGAGCACACAAAACATATGCTAAAACTGATGGGTAAAAAAATATTAACACTTTAACGCCCAAAAATTTTGTTTATCTAAACCTATGGAATTCAATCTCACATACGTCTGTACCAACCAATGGGAAGGATAAAACAAGCAACTGCCATCGGAAGACAAGTGACGTCATTGTTATGTCCAAAAAATAATAATAAAAAAATGACGTCATCTTTTTATGTTGCATATTGAGCAGCTATTCAGGAACATCTGGGAGATTTTTTTTAAAGTAACATAAAAATGTGTTATTTAGTGGTGAGCAAGAAAAAGAATCTATTATTTGTGTGAGGATGGGATAGAAAAAATTCTCCCTCAGGCAAGACTCTTGATGCCAATCAGTGATTCTCTGGGCAGATTTTTTTTATCGCACACTAACACTCACGATAGATTCTTACTATCTAATATAGTTACCTTAAATATTCAGACAACTTAACTTTGAGACAGAGTGATGGGAAAGAATGAGAAAACTTTAAGGATACTTCACACTTTCAGGCCGGACCAGAAAACAAGAATCTACCAAGAGTGTGAGGATGGGATAGAAAAATCTATCATGAGGGACAAATTGTTGAACTTATGCAATAATAACGATCAAACCTTGTTTTTCAAAGCATTATCCCTTAATGCGCCAATCGCTACAAAAGTCTTCTGCTTTTCTCGTCTGCTGAAATGTTTAAAAAGCCTCTATGGTAAATAGTGTGGACCAAGATCAGGAGCAGTCTGTTCATAGGAGCAGTCTGTTCTGTGTCCATGCTGTTTGCTTCTATACAATAATTCGTAGGTAATGTTAGGCAATTATTTGCAGCAGACTTCAGCAGATGACATTTTTAGATGCCTTTTTTTTTCTTGGCGCTTTAAGGGTTAACATTAGTCAGGTCCCTCGGACTTTGTCTTAGTTTTTAACAAGTAAGGACATGGTTTTTGAGGGCTTTTGCTGCATATACTCACTTTTTCTAAGGATTTGATGAAATCTTCAGGTAAACCAGCTGTAAGAGAAATTGGATGTTTCTGATTAACCCTTAATGCGCCAATCACAACAAAAATCATCTGCTGAAATGTTTAAGAAGCCTCTGTGGCAAACAGTGTGGACCAAGATCAGACTGCTCCTATAGGAGCAGTCTGTTCTGGATCCACGCTGTTTGCTTCTATACTTATTTCATCAGTTAAGTTAGGCAATTATTTGCAGCAGACGACATTTTCAGATGCATTTTTTTTCTTGGCGCTTTAAGGGTTAAACATGCAAGTTTGTGCTATATTCAAGGACTTTTCAAGGACTTCCATAAGACTCAATTATGATTTCCAAGGGCTACAAACTTATGAAAAGTACTAATTTACACTTCAAATTTCTACTTGCTAAATGCTAGACTCAGATAATTGAGAAATTAGTATTAGAAAATAAGTTTAGCTAGACAATTGAGAAATTAGTATTAGAAAATAATTATAGCTAGACAGAGATAATGGAAAAATTTGTATAAGAAACTATGTATAGCTTGACTGAGATACTGGAGAAATTAGTATAAGAAAATAAATATAGCTAGTCTGTGATACTGGAGAAATAAGTATTAGAAAATAAGTATAGCTAGACTGAGATAATGGACAAATTAGTATTAGAAAGTAAGTATAGTCAGACTGAGATAATGGAGAAATTAGTATTAGAACATATGTATAGCTAGACCAAGATAATGGATAAATTAGTATTAGAAAATAAGTATAGCTAGACTGTTGTTGTTGTGTTTGTGTTTAACATCCCACCAACAGCTAAGGTCATATGGAGACGGGGCCATGGCTTAAAGTCTCATCCAACAGACGAGGCAAACCGTTTATCCACTACATCACAGCGGCTCCTATAGCTAGACTGAGATAATGGAGAAATTAGTGTTAGAAAATAAGTATAGCTAGACTGAGATAATGGAGAAATTAGTATTAGAAAATAAGTATAGCTAGACTGAGATAACGGAGAAATGAGTATTAGAAAATAAGTATAGCTAGACTGAGATAATGGAGTAATTAGTATAAGAAAATAAGTATAGCTAGACTGAGATAACGGAGAAATGAGTATTAGAAAATAAGTATAGCTAGACTGAGATAATGGAGAAATTAGTATTAGAAAATATAGACTGAGATAATGGAGAAATTAGTATTAGAAAAAAAGTATAGCTAGACTCATATAATGGAGAAATTAGTATTAGAAAATAAGTATAGCTAGACTGAGATAATGGAGAAATTAGCATTAGAAAATAAGTATAAAATTGTTGTGCCTTTCTTAGGTGCAGCACTTACCTAGCCTACCTAGCTCCTCTACAGTGAACTCTAGAATAGTGTTCTCGTCATTCAGGTTTTTACTAAAGTCTTACCTAGCTCCTCTACAGTGAACTCTAGAATAGTGTTCTCGTCATTCAGGTTTTTACTAAAGTCCTACCTAGTTCCTCTACAGTGAACTCTAGAATAGTGTTCTCATCATTCAGGTTTACTCAGTCATACCTAGTTCCTCTACGTGAACTCTAGAATAGTGTTCTCGTCATTCAGGTTTACTAAGTCTTACCTAGCTCCTCTACAGTGAACTCTAGAATAGTGTTCTCGTCATTCAGGTTTACTCAGTCTTACCTAGCTCCTCTACAGTGAGTTCAAGAATAGTGTTCTCATCATTCAGGTTTACTCAGTCTTACCTAGTTCCTCTACAGTGAACTCTAGAATAGTGTTCTCGTCATTCAGGTTTACTCAGTCTTACCTAGCTCCTCTACAGTGAGTTCAAGAATAGTGTTCTCATCATTCAAGTTTACTCAGTCTTACCTAGTTCCTCTACAGTGAACTCTAGAATAGTGTTCTCATCATTCAGGTTTACTCAGTCTTACCTAGTTCCTCTACAGTGAACTCTAGAATAGTGTTCTCGTCATTCAGGTTTACTCAGTCTTACCTAGCTCCTCTACAGTGAGTTCAAGAATAGTGTTCTCATCATTCAGGTTTACTCAGTCTTACCTAGTTCCTCTACAGTGAACTCTAGAATAGTGTTCTCATCATTCAGGTTTACTCAGTCTTACCTAGTTCCTCTACAGTGAACTCTAGAATAGTGTTCTCATCATTCAGGTTTACTCAGTCTTACCTAGCTCCTCTACAGTGAACTCTAGAATAGTGTTCTCATCATTCAGGCTTACTCAGTCTTACCTAGTTCCTCTACAGTGAACTCTAGAATAGTGTTCTCATCATTCAGGTTTACTCAGTCTTACCTAGCTCCTCTACAGTGAACTCTAGAATAGTGTTCTCATCAATCTGGTTTACTCAGTCTTACCTAGTTCCTCTACAGTGAACTCTAGAATAGTGTTCTCGTCATTCAGGTTTACTCAGTCTTACCTAGCTCTTCTACAGTGAACTCTAGAATAGTGTTCTCATCATTCAGGTTTACTCAGTCTTACCTAGTTCCTCTACAGTGAACTCTAGAATAGTGTTCTCGTCATTCAGGTTTACTCAGTCTTACCTAGTTCCTCTACAGTGAACTCTAGAATAGTGTTCTCATCATTCAGGTTTACTCAGTCTTACCTAGTTCCTCTACAGTGAACTCTAGAATAGTGTTCTCATCATTCAGGTTTACTCAGTCTTACCTAGTTCCTCTACAGTGAACTCTAGAATAGTGTTCTCATCATTCAGGTTTACTCAGTCTTACCTAGTTCCTCTACAGTGAACTCTAGAATAGTGTTCTCATCATTCAGGTTTACTCAGTCTTACCTAGTTCCTCTACAGTGAACTCTAGAATAGTGTTCTCATCATTCAGGTTTACTCAGTCTTACCTAGTTCCTCTACAGCGAACTCTAGAATAGTGTTCTCATCATTCAGGTTTACTAAATCTTACCTAGCTCCTCTATAGTGAACTCTAGAATAGTGTTCTCATCATTCAGGTTTACTCAGTCTTACCTAGTTCCTCTACAGTGAACTCTAGAATAGTGTTCTCATCATTCAGGTTTACTCAGTCTTACCTTGTTCCTCTACAGTGAACTCTAGAATAGTGTTCTCATCATTCAGGTTTACTCAGTCTTACCAAGCTCCTCTACAGTGAACTCTAGAATAGTGTTCTCATCATTCAGGTTTACTCAGTCTTACCTAGTTCCTCTACAGTGAACTCTAGAATAGTGTTCTCATCATTCAGGCTTACTCAGTCTTACCTAGTTCCTCTACAGTGAACTCTAGAATAGTGTTCTCGTCATTCAGGCTTACTCAGTCTTACCTAGTTCCTCTACAGTGAACTCTAGAATAGTGTTCTCATCATTCAGGTTTACTCAGTCTTACCTAGCTCCTCTACAGTGAACTCTAGAATAGTGTTCTCATCATTCAGGTTTACTCAGTCTTACCTAGTTCCTCTACAGTGAACTCTAGAATAGTGTTCTCATCATTCAGGTTTACTCAGTCTTACCTAGCTCCTCTACAGTGAACTCTAGAATAGTGTTCTCATCATTCAGGTTTACTCAGTCTTACCTAGTTCCTCTACAGTGAACTCTAGAATAGTGTTCTCATCATTCAGGTTTACTCAGTCTTACCAAGCTCCTCTACAGTGAACTCTAGAATAGTGTTCTCATCATTCAGGTTTACTCAGTCTTACCTAGTTCCTCTACAGTGAACTCTAGAATAGTGTTCTCATCATTCAGGCTTACTCAGTCTTACCTAGTTCCTCTACAGTGAACTCTAGAATAGTGTTCTCGTCATTCAGGCTTACTCAGTCTTACCTAGTTCCTCTACAGTGAACTCTAGAATAGTGTTCTCATCATTCAGGTTTACTCAGTCTTACCTAGCTCCTCTACAGTGAACTCTAGAATAGTGTTCTCATCATTCAGGTTTACTCAGTCTTACCTAGTTCCTCTACAGTGAACTCTAGAATAGTGTTCTCGTCATTCAGGTTTACTCAGTCTTACCTAGCTCTTCTACAGTGAACTCTAGAATAGTGTTCTCATCATTCAGGTTTACTCAGTCTTACCTAGTTCCTCTACAGTGAACTCTAGAATAGTGTTCTCGTCATTCAGGTTTTTACTAAAGTCTATACTCATGTCACTCATTTTCTTCTTTATTTCCTTGATTTTATCCTGTATCTCCTTGGGTAGATGTAAACCTGTGGATATTCAAAATACGTTCCAATTCATCAATCGAGCACACTGTAATAAATATTTTAACCCATTTAAGCCGAATGAAATTTCCCACTATTATTAGTTAGATCAGTTCACAGTGTTTTCGTTAAGAGGCGGCAGCCGGCAAAAATAGCCACCTACTTTGCCTTCTGTGCCAGCTACTTTGATAGATTTGGTCCTTAGAGATATGGAGCAGTGAATTTGGCCAGGTTCCTGAGAATGTCTGCCGGCTACTCCAAAACTTAGAGAAATCCCTGGTTCATTTCCGTCTTAAGGGTTGTTGAATGGTATTTTACATTTTTATTCAAATTTTAATTGAACAATTTGTAAGCAAACAGTGGAGACACTGATCAGATGCCACATTCTGTGGCGTCTGATCTGGGTCTGCACTGTTTGCCTGTGTCCCATAAAAAGGGCGCTAGGCTTATATGGGTTACCTATAACTATTGTTTGTGGAACACTTGGCCCCCAACCATACGCTTGTCTATAGGAGTGGTACTCTCTCCCTCTTTCTTTTCTAAAAAACAAACGTTGTGGGTATTCGATAAGACGGTTCATTTGAGCACCCAAAACATGTGCTTAATATTATGGTGATTTAAAGAAAATATTAACAAATTGATGGAGATAATTTTTGTTATAATTATCTAAACCTATGAGTTACCATTTCTTCTGCCATGCTTGATAAGCCTCTCTACATATCTTTTTTCTTCCTTCGTAAATTTCTCAGTTCCTTTCTTCTCAAATGCAACAATCACATCAAATACATCTTGCCTCATGCTGAAAAAAGCAATATCATTCAATCAGGCCCCCAGATAAGAGTGTGTACATGTAACTGAAAATTATTTTTCTTATTTCTCAACCAAAACATATGTTGTGGGTACTCAAAAGAACCGTCTCGATGAGACGGTTCTTTTGAGCACCCAAAACACATGTTTAAACTGATAGATAAGAAAATAATCGCAATTTTACGCAACAAAAATTTCTGAACTCACCTTATGTTCAATTTTAACTCTTTGTCTGCTGGTGTTGTCTGCTGAAAACTTTGCAAAAAAACACCAAGTCAAGTCTCTTGACATTTGTACTTTGTCAGGACCAGTTATTTAACTCTATCCTTCATGAATATTCATGCTAGGCTCCACCCACCATGAATAATTATAAAAAAATAAACTTTCATGTTAGTACACAGAACAAAGAAATTACTTGTCAGGTCCACTAGTGTAGGATCATATCTTCATATTTCCATAAGCAAACAGAGTAGACCATGATCAGGCAGCTCTTACAAGTGCTGCCTGATCTACGTCAGCTCTGTTTGTAAAAGCATAAGTATAAAACTAAATATAAATATGGAAACCACTTGCACTTCTTCATACTACATAGGGTCAGATAAGCAAATACTTTTAGCGTAAAATTGCGCTTATTTTCTTATCCATCAATTTAAACATGTGTTTTTGGTGCTCAATGAACTGTCTCATTGAGACGGTTCTTTTGAGTACCCACTACATATGTTTTGGTTGAGAAATAAGAAAGCTAATTTTCAGTTTACACACTCTTATCTGGGGGCCTGATACTCTGAAGAAAACACATGCCCAGTTTAAAAAGATTGATATAAGACTGTAAGGAGTAATCATGAGGCACCCACTATGTAACAGGTATAAAATTGTGGTGCCGAAAATGACTAAGTTCACAAGTTGAAAAAGGGCAAAAATTAAAGTCAGGACAGTGATTTTATCCACCAAATTGGGAAAGTGCCTGTACCTTTGAAATTTGGAAAATTGCTCATGCCAAAGGCATGAGCCCGAACGCTGTAGACGCAAGGGGGGGGAGAGTACGAGAGGGGAGTGAGCCCCCCTCTTGTTGGGGGGGGTATGGGGGCCTCCCCCAGAAAATTTTTAAAATTTAGAATACAGGAGAGTGCTTTTTAGACCATTTTTCAATGAAAAAATCAGTGACAATTTTGCTGTGAAATGATCATTTTGAGGTGATTTCTACACATTTTTTTTTTACAAAAAAAAAACCTTTGTGGGTTCATGTAATCAACCTTATGTTGAGCTCGGACTCAACATAAGAAAAATCCTGGCATCAACAGTTTGGACATAATCAGAGTCAGAGTCCTCATCATCTGTGTGGCCTTCTCCACTTGCTCTGTTGTTGTTGTTGGTAGTGGTGGTGGTGGTGAAACAATTGGGGTCAATGGGGTTCCTACGTTGCTGGCCGATTCAACATGAACTGGTACTATTTGATTGCTAAATGAAGGGAACAAAAATCCTGTTATCTTTTTATTGCTCTTTGTGACAGATTTAAGTATTCTTCTAGTGTAATATTAACTGGTATCCGATGACATTTTGTCACTGAAAATAATGACTTAGCCAACCCATCCAAATGAATTTGGACAGCCCCTCCCCCTAGTCTTGCAAAAAAAAAATGACTAAGTTAATGCACTGAAAAAAAAATTGGGCAGGGGTTTCCCTATACATGATGATTTTTTGTTCGCTCCCAGCCCTTTTCCCAAGCCAACATAAAGTGGGTTTAAGACAGAAAAACTGAAGAAGTGGGTGGGGAACTTTGAACTACTGAAACCTACACTAAAGTACCAGCTTCTTCAGGTCTAATAGACAAGAAAGATAAGATAGCCAAAGTAAAATCTTTCCTCTTTAATTTTCCATCTCAATTGAGTCCCATTTTTATTCACAGGTGTACCAATTTATTAAAGCTAGCTAATTTTTTCCAGCTTTTTGTCATTTATCTTTTCATGAATCTGGAGGACAAGTGTTAAATGCTGCACTTTCAAGGCAAATTATCTGTTAAAACAAAGAGGCAAACCAATGCTAATATGACGATCGTTAGACGACACAACACTTCTGGGGCCCAGATAATGCACTGCAGGATCTAATACTACATGACCATTAAGCCAATAGTCGGTAAAAAATCAAAGCATCCGGTTTTCACCACGGCAAAAAATCGTTTTTTATCTGAAAATTGTTGCATAATTTCGAAACTTGTAGGATTGGTAATGCGCCAATTCGGCCGCGGCAGACATCTAACTTGCTCTAGCTGCCTGTAACGGACCAATGACGCGGTCTAGATTGAAAAATGCAAACACAAAAAAAAAAAAAATTTATTGGGAAAATACTGACGAAAATTGGGAAAATACAGCCCTTTTTTGGATTGGGAATGAGGCCGATATTCGGCGTAAAAAACGGCCAAATAAAATCACTGCAGGATAATGTCAAACTGCATACTGTAAAGAAAACACATGCAAAAGTTCAATAATATAGGGAACACAATATTTTGACACTTGTCCTGTATGCACAAAAGCAGGGCTCGAAAATAGCACTCGTCCGCTCGTATTTACCAGTGCCTCAGGGTGCAGGGCAAGTGAAAATTTTGATATTTCTAGTGAAAATTAATTTGTTTCCCATGTATACCAATATTTTTGTGATGCAGGGCAAGTGCCTATTTTAAGATTTTTCGAGGCCTGAAAAGCATAATTTAAACGCCCATGCTGACCTTTCCAGAGAGACTAGGTCTAAATTTTGGTCTGAGCCTTCACCTACGTCCCTACTCTGTCTTTGGGGGGCAGCAATGGCTTTATGGAGACTCCACATTTGAACAAGCTGGTCTGAAATGTAATATAACCAAAACCTTGTGTTGGCACATATATAAAGCTTAGCTTTTTCCTTGATACATGTAGCAGCGACTTTTTTCATCTGCTGACAACCTTTGCAAACACTTTGGACCCAGATCAGGACTGACATTATTATGTCTGTCCTGATCTGGATCCAAACTGTTTGACATTCAGATTGTGTTCCTAAAAGAATTATTTGAAAATGTCAATTCTGAAAAGTCAACAAATGACAACTATAGTATGAAAAACTATACTATTTTCTCCTCCAGCAAGATACAAACCTTATCTCGACATCAAACTCAGACAGTTTCTTATCCGCTTCCACACTAGCATCCCTCATTGCTTTATCAGCATACACATGTTGAACAAAGTCTATGTTATTTCTCTCTACAGCATATTCCCTGTCACTGTACAAGAGAGGCTACAAATAAAAAAAACATAAGATTTTTTAACTCTTTGCCTGCAAGCGCAGACTTATGTCATCTGCGGATAACCTTTGCGAACAGTTTGTAAACAGATCAGGCCCAACAAAATGTCGGGCCTGATCTGGATCCAAATTGTATGACACTCTAATGGTATTCCTGCAATAAAAATCAGTAGATGACAAAATTGAAAAAAACATGTTACTAATCTTTAACTTTTGCCTGGCTAGCGACAACTTTTGTCATCTGCTGATAACCAATGCAAATTGTTTGGACTCAGAACAGGACTGACAGAACATGGATCCAAACAATGTGATATTCCTCAAAGATTTTTGTGAAAAAGCAATTTGGAAAAAAGTCAGCAGACAACATTAAAAGCATTTATCATATAACATCGCGCCTGGGAGTGAAATAACGGCATGCATTAATTTATAAAATCGTTAACAACTAGTGGTTTACAGATTTTTGGGAAACTTTATGGCGTCCATAACAACTTTGTGTACATAATGACAAAATTATAACGTTTATACAACAGAAATGAGATTTCAAAGTAATTTTAATGTCATATGATAAATAGAATCTAACATTTGTGCTCTTGTATTATTGAATTTATTAAACTCGTTGCGAAAAAGCAATAAAAATTACCCAACACACAGGTATATACGTATTCCATACCTGGAGTGTTTGCGCAGGGCGCAAAACATCCACTATTGGATTAATTGAGCTTTTTATAATAATCATGTGTTGGATTTTTTGCGCATATACGCAAATCCTTAGTAGAGACGTGGAAGATTTTGCGTACATTCGCAGAAATTCCTAATAATGATTTCGGATAACAAAGTCTTCCAACACTGGATTTTTTGCGCATATACGCAAATCCTTAATAGAGACGTGGAAGATTTTTGCGTACATGCGCAGAAATTCCTAATGATGATTTGGGATAACAAAGTCTTCCAACACTAGATTATTTGCGCATATACGCAAATCCTTAATAGAGACGTGGAAGTTTTTTGCGCACGTGCGCAGAAATTCCTAATAGCGATTTTGGATATTCAAAATCTTTATTAGGAACATCTGCGTACGTACGCAGATTACATCCATGTGTCTATGTACTTGTACAAATAATCCAGCATTGGAAGACAAATAATTATTAGGAATATCTGCGTACGTACGCAGAATACATCCATGTGTCTATGAGGTACTCGGTCATATGCGCAAATAATCCAGCATTGGACAATACATCCATGTCTCTATGAGGTACTTGCTCATATGCGCAGATAATCTAGCGTTGGACGATCAAAATCATTATTAGGAATATCTGCGTACGTTCGCAGAAAACACACACACGCGCCTATGTACTTGCGCAAATAATCCAGCATTGGAAGACAAATGATTATTAGGAATATCTGCGTACGTACGCAGAATACATCCATGTATCTATGTTCTTGGTCATATGCGCTAAAAATCCAGCGTTGGAAGACCAAAATCATAATGGGTAATATCTGCGTACGTGCGCAGATAATATCCATCGAAAATGATCAACTTATCATTTGTTTTAATCAGTGATAATCATACATGTATCTCTAAATGCGCAAATAATCCAGCATGGAAGACTTTGATAATTTTCATTTTAAGATCAAGATTTCGTATGGACGCAAAAGCTCCAACTTTGCGTGCGCAGAAAAGATCCAAAAAGCTAATAGCCTTCTGCGTATCTACGCACAAACTCCATTCCTGTACAAATGGATTTTTGCGCTGTACGCAGATAATCCACGAAAACAAGCTTTTCAGTGCACACATAAGCAAAAATTCCACTACAGGATGTTTTGCGCCCTGCGCAGAAACTCCAAATTTGGATCAATACATACCTCCAACACACATAAAGTTAAAAATTAAAAGCACTCTGAAATTTTGGTTTGCTGGTGCAGTGTGTAGTTGTGAAGGATATGTTTGTGTGAATAATGCTGAGTCACTCTCATACATGTAGACTGACATTTGGCAATATTAAACTTAATCTCGAAATTTATCAATTTCTAAGTTATTTCGATCATTGTCCCACCACTAAAAGCTGGCTCATATATGTTTCTCATAGTTCCAAAATACCCCATCAACAGTGGGTTGGAATGAAATTTGGATCGAGCGAGATGATTCTATGAAGTTGGAAAACGACTGTACGATTTAATGTATCATACGAATTACTAGCCTACTTTTGATAACATTTTCGAAGCTTAAGTTACCTTGATAACATTATCATAGGAAACTTCCTGCAGTTGAACACTGCCAACTGAGTCCCAAATTTTCTTGTGCGTTTCTATCAATTCATCAGCGGATTTCTTTATTCCATCTGTCGTCAAATTCCATTTCATTCGGTTTCCTACAGCCTTTTCCATGGTGGATTTCACGCCTGTATAAAGTGATCTGTAATTACAAACTATTAGCAAAGAGTTGCTAAATGATGACTGATTAAGTGTGTCACTTCTGCTACGTATGACAAGTGAGTAGAGTCCTAAAATTTTTTTAATCTTTGGAGCAGTCAGTTTTGGCAGAAAGGCCATATGTATAAATGCACTTCCGTTTTTTGAAGCGGATTCGATTAGCTCTTAAGGAATTGAGTCAGTTCAACGACAAGATAGTTCACCAACCAAATATTAACAGCTAGTTCACTGACATTTTATATCGTATTTATATAAGGAATGTTAACATTTTTTACCATTAAAATTGTGATAATATTAAATGAATGACTAATATAGACCTATATTTTTTTTCTCAAAATTTCTAAAAAACACTCACCACAGAAAATGATCATACATGATCGCCTGAGTATAAGAAGATAGATAGATAAAGAAATTTGCATAATTGCTGTTGTATCTCGTATTTTATTAGACACACCAGTGACAGTCACTGGGCACTCTTTATTTCTTCAGATACTCTGTCGATCAGAATGATCATTATCAGAGGTGAGTGTATATTTAGAAATTTTGAAGAAAAAAACCCTTCTGGCTGATTCATTCAAATGAGTGCCCTAAGCTCCTCCGTGGTCTCTCCTACGGCCACAGATGGA
The DNA here is from genome assembly GCA_964019695.1 of Loripinus fragilis. Taxonomy (NCBI): domain Eukaryota; kingdom Metazoa; phylum Mollusca; class Bivalvia; order Lucinida; family Lucinidae; genus Loripinus; species Loripinus fragilis. The sequence goes on from OZ026518.1 coordinate 36,233,700, forward strand.
GCCAATCTATTCCAATGGGGAATAGTCCTTGGGAAAAAAAGAAAACTTCAGGGCATAACTACATGTATAAGTCTGGGGCCTGCAATACTGTAATTTGTGTGATGACCTGGTAGATCTTGTGCTCTCTGAGACGGGGTCAAGTACTTGTCTTTAGTAATTGACATAGTTCCACATTGAATCTTGTGGAAGAAAAGCAGAGAGGACTGATCCCTCCGGGCCTCCAGTTTGCCATTACAGCTCATCAAGCATCTCACCAACACTATTAGTGTTGCGTCACCTCCTGCAGGTCCAGCGGGCTGCCGCCCTCTGTACATTAACCACATGTTGAATCTGAATTTTACAATATGAGCTCCAAATAGGTACTGCATACTCTGTATCTGTATATGTTGAATGGTAGGACCAATTCTGTAACATTAACCGCGGATGTGTGCGCTACTTATTGGCTGCTTATGTAAGTATGGACAGCTGTTTTAAAGCTGTTTACTGTCTCTGCGCGAATGTGGGTGTCTGATAAACAGTTACAATCACTTGTAGTTTCACAAAGTAAGAGTTGTTATGTTGATCTGTGTTTGACGCTGGTACTTTATAGCACTTCGAGTTATTTAAAGCATATTTACTAATAATGTTTGATGAGTAACAGTCTTGATGAGATTTTGGCTTTATTTGTCGTTTGTTCCTAATAGGAATAAATACCTCGTCAGCATTGATTGCTGGTACCATACCCCTCACAATTTTATACATCATAACTAATCTTGATTCTAATCTTCGTTGTTGTAGTGGCTGTAACTTAAGGTCCCGAAGAATTTCAGGTAAGCAACCATCAAATCTAGAGCAATAGTCATTTTTTATGTATCTGTTTACTCTAGTTTATGGCATACCAAAGTTTTGTAACCTCCTTAATACTCCTAGATGCGAACGCCAAATTCCTGCGAAGGAAACCTAAAGTCTTAGTTGCTTTGGACGAAATATCAGAGATATGTTGACTCCAATCCATGTTCTCTGTTCTTGTTATGCCAAGATATTTGCGGACTGAAAGGTTTCCAAAATATGTTTTTACCGAATATCTCATATACCTTTTTACAGTACTTGATAACATGTTTTTAACAGCTGTAAGACACGAGGTAAACAATTTAGAAAGTTCTGTTGTCGTACAAGAACTAGAATTCGCAATAAATCTTGCTGTATTGGTTTTTTATGGAGTTTAGGTAACCAGTACAACGTAGGAACTTGTCTTGATTTTCTTTAGCCTTGACACCAAAATGTAGGGCTGTATGACAAGCATGCCCATCGACAATCACCCTCTCACTCAAAGAAGGCTGCAGTTAATAGGCATTAGTGTCAACAAGCTCGCTTTTAAGAGTATTAATATAATGCCATCGTCAAACAACTACAACACTGTTAGCAGGTTTATCTGCTGGAACCAAAACATAGTTCATATGAAAATCCTGGATACCTCGTTTGAGATGACGAAAATAAGATTTAGGTTTAGGGGTAAAAGATATGTATTACGAGAGTAAAATGAAATACGAGTATCAACAATTTTAAAAATGTTAATCTTCCATTCCTTCAAGGCATTAGGTACAACATTTTCCTGTTTGCACCAATGATTACTAAAGTCATTTAAAGAAGCAGCGATCTCTCTACGACATTTAGGGAAATCAATATTAGAAGGAAATTTATATTTATGACTTTTAGAAATAATATTGCGAACTCTAGCGTCAGGAATGACATCTAGATTACCTGTAATCACATGCCCTGCAGAGGGATATAAATAATTAGATTTTTGACAATCTCAGGAGTCAGGAGTATTAGAATCTATATCTATATCAGTTACAATTTTATTAAAGTTAAATATAGTAGACCTAATTGGTTTGTTATATTTATAACAAATGACGGGAGTTTCAGAATTATCAAAGTAATTTGGAAAAGATGCAATCACTTAATCATCCTTAAAGATACTATGTAAATCAATAAACTCCATACCTTTGTTAATGAATGGAATTTTGATAAAATGTCGTTTATGGTTGACCTCAGAACCGATATAAGGACTAAGGAAAGGTTGAACATAACACCTTGTAAGAAGTGCTGCATTATATAATTTGTTTGCTCTATCGTAAAGTTTATTAGCCTCTTACTGTAAATTACATAAAACTGAGATAGGCAAGAAACTAAAAAATGAAAATAAGCCATGCCGACCATGATTATTTAAAGCTATAGAAAGATCCTTTAGAGAAGTATTTGAGCGTTTTTCAGCACAAATTTTGCGCTTTAATGTAATTTACGATAACCATGAGATATACTTTTACGCTTTTTACATTCCAAAACAGAAAAAACATCGAAATCTGGCATTTTAGAAATGATACCTTCATGGTATATATTATCATTAAAGCCTAAAGGTAAAGGTAATTGCAAAAATTTAATCCATTTTAGTTCAGTTTCATGTCTCTTTATATTTTTTTTAATCTAGTTGATGAATTTGAATCATATATGATTTTTTCAACCGACTGAATTACAATTTTACTAGGTGAATGACCATTACTTTTGAAATGGCGATAAAGAAATGTGTCAATTTTTTTAGGCTTTTTCATTTTACGAAAGTGCTCACAAAACCTAATCTTAAGGGTTAGGCCAGTTTGTCCAACATTTTGCATTCCACAATTAATTTCAGTTCAAGTTATAATATAAATCAGATCAGATGAAGTTCAGTCCATATCACTATTATTGATTATGGAAAATTGCCTACCATTTACAGATGATGTAATGGTAGTTTTTGTACATAAATGTGTGCAACAGACACATCTCTTGGCATTGCACTTAGAAACATTAGGATACATTCCGCGTCTTTTGAATGCATTAAATGGTTTAGTATACTTCCTGATAATAGGTGACACAGGAGGAGATAACCTAATGGTTGGAAGCATATCCCAAAAATTGTTAACAGATCTAGGAATATGAACAGAGGACGCCTAATGTAAACTAATGGGATATAATTGTAATTTTGTTAATTTAGTTCTTATCATAAAAGTTTATCTTCTATATACCAAAGCAATCATTGTGCTATATATGAACACTCTTTATAAAAAATGACAGAGTGGTTCTGGTTATGAGCCAAATAGCTGCTTTAAGTATATTTGACATTGACCTTTGACTCCAATTTCATAATGGCAATGCAAAACAATTGTTGCCATCTATACACCATTAACAACCAATATTTACATTTTCCATTGTAGTAGCTTAGATGTAACCTAACATTTAGGGCCAGATGTTTGCATTTGTCGATGCAAAACATTGACAATCACGTGATCTGACGCGCGCCTTGGGCGGACTAACATTAACGTTTTGTTTGTTTGATTTGATTCTTTGCATCCCATCAACAATCTTTCAGTTAAACAGGGACGGGTCTTCCTGTGTTGAACCAGTACTAAGCTAGGATAAATGTGTCTTGCTCAAGGACCACAACGCAGTGATGCCGGTGAGGCTCGAACCCGCGGCCCCTCGGTCTCGAGTCAAGCACTCTACCACTGAGCCATTGCGCTCACTAACATTAAAGTCATCCAATGACTGGCTCTGCTTATTCGTGTTTGTGTGACATAATAATCGTACCACCACGACGTAATTAACGTATCGTCATGTCGTTGTGTACAAGAGTTTCGGTGGTTGGCTGTTACAACACCCCTGTTACAAATAGAATAAAACACATTTTAAAATGGTAATAAGAGGGACTGGGTGTAAGATTGTGCAGCATATTTGATTGATACTATAAAATGTAAATATAAGGATTGAAATGCTTAATTTAGCTTGCACTGGATGATGCAAACATTAGCTTTTTTAATGTCTCTGGGAAGTGCTTTGGACTCCACAGACATTAAGATGCCTAATATTTTGCATTATCCAGTTTAAGCTAAAATCTGCGTTTCAATCCTTAATTGTGTAAAACATGAACGATCACCATTCAAAGATGAAAACAGGAGTTCATGCTACTAGCCGTATGACATAATTTAAGTATTGACCGTTCATTCCAATATCATGGCGGCGATCTGAAACATTTGCTGTCACCTAAACACAATACGCCACCATGCACGGTTTTGTTGTTGTTACTGTCGTGCCAACCAAGAGTGACAGTGACGACATGTTTGTTTACAATTGCTAAATCATACATTAACTTGTATACACCACTTGAGCTAGCGTGAATCGATAGATCACTAGTGTATTAATCCTATCCACAGGATAGGATTAATACACAAGTGATTTATCGATTACAAGTTCCTGATAATTTTGTAAACAAAACATGTCGTCACTGTCACTCTTGGCTGGCAGAATAGTACTTCAAAAGTTATCCTTGTTTTGTGATAAAGTACTTTTTTGTCATTTATAGTATTGCAATCATCTAGATAGCCGAGTGATCTGGGCCCGGAATTACAATGCCTCCTTAGAGTTAAGGAAACCTTAAGTTAAGTATTGATTTTTCAGGACGCGAAAAATAACGTTTAAAACTGATTAAAATCAAAATAGTTTTAATTTTTCTGAAGATCACAATGATATCTTTGACCACAAATGCCACATCGATCCAGGCAATTTATATAGCATTTGATATAGCATGTTGAAATATCAATACTTAACTTAAGTCTTGCTTAACTTTAAGGAGGCATTGTAATTCCGGGCCCTGGGCCCGGAATTACAATGCCTCCTTAGAGTTGAGGAAGACTTAAGTTAAGTATTGATTTTTCAGGATGCGAAAAATAATGTTTAAAACTGATTAAAATCAAAATAGTTTTAATTTTTCTGAAGATCACAATGATATATTTCACCACAAATACCACATCGATCCAGGCAATTTATTTAGCATTTAATATAGCATGTTGAAATATCAATACTTAACTTAAGTCTTGCTTAATTTTAAGGAGGTATTGTAATTCCGGACCCTGGTTGCTTTACTTTAATCTAATTGTATTCTTGTATTTAGATGTGTTACTTCGTTTATCTGTGTTCTAGTTTTGTATTTTCACAACTGCAGAACCTAGGGCAAAGGTTTGACCAGTAAAATTAATTCAAGACATAAAATCAAAGCCCCTATCGGTCCGTTCTAAGGCGATGGTTCAGATGTTGTCATTTCATTGTGTATTGTTACTTCCAGTGTTAGTGAGAATTTTGTGTTGGTCCTTGTTATGTAGAGCAGTATTTAGTGTCCTTTCTAGTGTTCCAGTCATCTCGCTTAGAGAGAGAGAGAGAGAGAGAGAGAGAGAGAGAGAAAGTGAGAGGTGGTAGCTTTAATTGTGGTTTTGCTTTCATCTTGCTGATAGTTACTGTGCCTCTTGCTTGCGGTTCTGTAGGTCGGTCTGTGGTCTGTGACATTTCATGGTCATTGTAACACGCTAACGTAATATTTAAAGCGACTTATGACTGTTACGACATAAAGCCGGTCAGGAAGGAAGAGGGGAAATCTTATTGGAAAATTCCTTTATGCGATGACGATGCTACCAGGGAAAAATAATGCACACAACTAGCAAAAACTTTTCAGTACTTTATGTACTAAGAAAACATCAACAACACATTAATATACAATGACACCACCTACGCTGTTATTTCTGGCTAATTGACCATCCTATACTAGGGCAAGTTGCCACTCCAAGATCATTTCAATTAGAATTAATCTTGGAGTGTCCTGCTCTAGATGTACGTCAACTAGTCAGAAATAAAAGACGTAAAGAATATGATTAATATATAGCTTAAGTTCTTATAGGAAAAAAAATTGGGCCCTTTAATATTTCAGTTCTCGTATTGACGAGAAATCTCGAGATTATACGCGTCTCGCGAACACTATGTCTTCTTAGCCGCACGTTGTCTACTTCAGACCATCGGCGCTGAAGTGATCAAGCCTGTACTTTGGTCGTCACTGGTTTCGCATAGTATTACTTGCGCGTAATACTGATGGTCGTTCTAGACGTCAGGATTAATATAAGTGGTTCTTCCTGATCGTATCCCCACGTTGGGATGTCAGATTCACTTATAACAATTCAAGCCGGTTGGCTCCCAACTCAGGCTGTTCTACGTGGTAACGATTGGGCCTGATCCACGCTGGTCGTGGCCTGAGGGGGACATCTAATAAGTGCCCTCAGGTAATAATCATTCGGCTCACCAACATTCAGCCTCCAACGTAGGAGGGGACACAAGAGACGATTCTGCAAAAAAAATCTATATTTAGAATCTCAGAATCACTCTGTTGCGTCAATAATGGAGTTGTTCGTTTGAAGTTCACAAAAATAGAAATAATTTCAGTGGTCTTACTCTTTTAAATTACAGCCTAACCCTATAAGCGCGCGATTAGCCCTCACCCGTGGGTGTATGGCTAACGGCTCCCATGCGGTTAGGATGGATCGGCTCTTCTAAATAACCACACTCAAAATTATATAATAGAGAAGTATTTTTAGTGACTGGCCTATGTCAGCGCTAAACAATACCTCTTATGCCAAACGAACAAACCCATACGTAACAAAATTTCCTATACACTGTCGTAACGTCACCCTGGTTGAGACGCTATCGCAGCCGAAACATCAAGATCCTGTGGCCCTTTTTCCCTTCAAGGTCACGTTATCTAGATAGTTTCGAGGTTTACAAATACTGATACCAATTCTCTTAAAATTCCAGGAAAAGGTTGAACAGTGTGGTGCCGACGTAACGTTTGGACGTTTACGTCGGACATCACCCTGCCCAGGCGCTAATTTCGTACATGTATAACGTATCAGTTGTAAACAACTAATTATGACCTCTCGGCAAACATATTTACATCAATATTGAGAGATTACATTCTGCTGTTTTATGTGTGTAAAACCGTACAATATTTTTTCTACATTTATTTTGGTGTAACAAATATCTTTACATTTACTTTGGTGTAACAAATATTTTTACATTTACTTTGGTGTAACAAATATTTTTACATTTACTTTGGTGTAACATTACACCTACCTAATCTCTAAACATACATGTCAGCTATCACCTTATTTAAGTAAGTGTGTTGTAGTGTATGCACCTAACCCTTATTCTTATATACGTCAGATATAACTCGAGGTGACACATACAGGTCGCTACAGAAAGTCGACTATCACTGGCAGTTAAATCGTCTTTCCAACAACGCCATATAAAATCACAACAATTTAAAATCTAGCTGCTAAAATTGTTTTTCACCTATCGGTCCCTGGTAAATCTTTCAGCATACCATTATAGTTTTATGTGCAGGCCCGACATGGCCTGTGACTACTTTTGTCCAAAATAACCCGACGAGTCCATCCGGACAGCTTTTACTATAGCCGCAAGAATGGTCCCAGCAGATTTTTAGGCATTACGCATGTGCGTAGCTTCATACACAAGTGCGTAACTCTCGCTATTTTCACCGAAAAAACGGGACGTTATTGATAGCACCCGAAAGAACTCATACACGGAATGCTGGCCGATTCAACAGACGACAAAATAGAAAACGAGTGACTTATTATTTCAATACAATGTGACATGCTAGAGATATCACGATTCAATGCAATAACATGAGTCGCCATCGCCCTGTCATGTACAATTTCAACACAGTAAAATATATATAACTTCACGTACCTTTTATAATAATGAATAGCGTCTCTATATCGAACCTTTCAACGGTATGTTTAAAATGTCCCCTAACAAGAATGGGAAATTCCATCCTTTATATATTGAAAAATGCACAGGATTTCCAAGATATTCAAGAAAAGTAAGGAAATCGTGCAAGCGTTAATAAATATAGACACAATGAATTTCATCTCAGACAAACCGACCTTTTATTGGGACTATTAGTAGAAAAGGTACCATATCATGGTTCGAATAGGAGACCAGGTGCATACCTAAACCTTTGCGTATTTGTGCGTATACGCAACCATCACTGATTCTGTTGTTCCATCTATTCTGCATCGTAACAATGACCTACAGCCAAGTATGTGGCGTGGTGAGTATGGCAGATTCCCAATTTAGAATAATTATCTGAATGGCATGTTTGTAGTATGGTTGTTTTTGGGTCTCAAACCTTCATGACATTCATCTTGATTTTTTTCTGAATATCTTTTTTCAATATTTCACTTTATTAGTTTTCTCATCGGCCCTCAAAGTAGATCTTTGTGCGACAAAAGTATGTCTAAAGTTACTGTTAGTCCTCAGATTGCAATGAACGCACCTGTCCACAATCCAAAAAACTAAGATGCACCTGTTTTGACCCCGGGCATGCTGATCTTAACAGTGAAGTACGTTATATAATAAAAGACTTGGAACATTTTAACAGTTTTCTTCAGCGGAAATGTAATACAATTTTATATACATGTAAAATATACACTTGTATTTAACAGTTAGATAACTTGCATAAAAGCATGCTATTCGATGATCTCAAAATTTGTACGTGGGGTGTTATAAAAACTGTGCCTGTTGATAACTGGGGGTTAAGACATAAATAATAGAGATAGAAATATAACCTCATTTTTGTTAAATGAAGCTTACAAAAAGGGTATCTTTGTTGCTTATATCTCAAGTAACCGGGTGAAGCAGAATAATTATAAACCACAAGGGTCTCCTAATATACGGACATATGATAGAGGTCGAATTATCTAAACCCCGTTAGAGAGCATAAAAGAACACACACATACACACACTACGAGAACTGCCTTATATTAAGCCAACCAAACAAAAATAAGCAAATAAACCCATAAGTCCAGAAAAGGCAAACTAATATTTTCTTAACCATCAGTTTTGACATTTGTTTTGGAAAACGCATTTTTGAAATATCTAGATTAACCCATTAAAACGACCTACTTTGCATAGAGGAAAATCTTACCATAGCCATATTTTACGTTTTCCATAAGCATTTTGTAAGATTTGAAAACATATCCATTACGCACTGTTTTTTGTTTTTGTTCTTTTCTGTAATTTAGCATTTGTCGTCGATACTGTCAATAGAGTTATAAAACTTTAAAGAGGTAGCTTTATGCAAATTGTGTCATTTCATCTACTTTTCCAGATCGTTTTTATAGTTTAATTGTCTTAAAAGTGCTTGAAAGATGAATTTTATTGACCATCCCACAAAGAACAATACACACAGTAATGTAACATCAATAGCAGTATCGTTTACATAGGCAGAATGACTTCATAGTCTTTACGATATAAGACGTAAGGATGATTTCATCCTCGACCAGACACAAATAAGTAGGACTGAAACGACAAAGCTGGTTTTTATTGTTGACTCATGTGCTAGTAGGAGAACTTACATTTGAGCCGCGGCATTGGATTTCCAACAATGTGACATTTTGACAAGTGTAGACTCGGACGAGCCTCTGCAGCCTCCTTTTAAGCTTAGAAGCGCCAAATGGTGTTCAGTCAGTAGCTTAACAGTCATAGTATATTCAAGCGACTAGCAAAGGCTCTGATCAGACTGCGCGTATGCGCAGGCTGAGCTGAGGCTTTGCTGGTCGCACATACCACATTGTTGGAAATCTCATGCACTGGGTCATTTAGAAGTCGCGTTATAACATTGAACTGTTTTCTGTATGACTACGCAGTTTAAAACTAACAGGATACGAAAACGGAATAATTCTATAGATCTACAGTCATGTCTCGTTAATTCGAAGTCCCCGGAACCAAAGTTTGTATTGCGAATTATCAGTTGTTTGAAATAAAAGGAATTTGTCATAAGACAATTTATAATTAAAATTATGATTATTTTCGGTATTGCTATCAAAATATGTTCTGGTGACTTAAAAGAAATGTCTCGCTTTTAAACAACAAACCATTTATTTAATAAGAAATTGATAAATTTAACCCCTTTTCATTCAGGATACCGATTAACAGGTCCCTTCCCAAACAGTGAAGACCCTAATGAAATGCCGCTTAAGCCGGCATTTCATCAGGGTCAGCACTGTTTGCTAAATTGAAAACAATCTCCAGGAACAGAAAAAAAAAACACAAACATTTTAAAGGAATTTTGACTGGCAGCAATCTTTTAAAATATAAATACGTATTGTATCAATATGTATTGAATAAAATAAAATAGGTGAAAGCAGTTGGTAGTCTGAATCCAATATATCCCACTTTAATTATAAAACACACCCTGAGTACCTTTGTATTTTTGAACTAACGGAATTCGAATTATCGAGTTTTTACTGTATCTTTTTTGTTTTATAGATAAGTGTACTAAAACAATAGACAAAATGTGTCAGTTGGCTAAAGGGAAATTCCACAACATGTAACCAGATAGATTCATCAAAATGGATGCACTTTTAATAATCGTGTTTGCTGTTGTATTCTTGGTCTCCTACACCTTCCTTTCCAAAGCGAGGAGATACCCACCGGGACCTCTATCAATTCCGTTCATTGGTAGCTATTTCTTTGTAAAACGATCGCATCAAGGCCAGAGACACGTAGTGTTTATGAACACTGCTGAGAAATATGGCAATGTGTTTAGCTTTAGGATGGCTTCGCAACTGCTCGTCGTATTAAATGGTTATGATGCAATACACCAGGCTCTTGTAAAACAAGCGGAATCATTTAGTGACAGACCTAATTATTTATGGCTATTTAAGAGAGCTCTGCGAGATGGTAGAGGAATTATACTGGAAAGCTATAACAATAAATGGAAGACAACACGAAAGTTTACTCAGCATGCATTACGTGATTTTGGAGTTGGGAAAACCTCGATAGAGGAGAAGATCATCAGTGAAATAGAAGCAGCTTCTATGGTTATAGAAGAGACAAAAGGTGAACCATTCAAAATTGGACATCTCCTTTCAAACATTGTTGGGAACGTTATTTACAGTATTATATTTGGAAAACGATACAATTATGATGATCCGGAGTTTGAAATGATTCGAAAGATGGCGGGTGTTACAGTAAGAGGTCAAGGGATTATTGACCCAGCCAGCTTCCTTCCAAGATGGTTACTGCAGATTCTCACGACTAAAAATGCAAAAGAGACAAAGTTTAGAATTCAAAATATGCTCAAGATAAAGGAACATATACATGTGCTTATTAAAGAACACGAGGAAACGTTTGATGAGAATCATATCCGTGACTTTGTTGATCTGTATATACAGGTAACACGAGAAAACGAATCTGATGTAGCTGAGATTTTTACGAAAGGGAATATGTTACGTGTGATTCTAGATTTATTTATAGCGGGTTCAGAGACCACGTCAAATACACTGGACTGGGCATTTTTGCTAATGACTGAATACCCAGAGATACAACAACGCTGCCAAGATGAGATTGATGATGTTGTCGGTTATAAGCCGATAGCATACGCTGACAGAGGAAAGCTGAAGTATGTTGATGCCACATTGATGGAGGTCCAAAGACTAGCAATCACGGTACCGATTGGAGCACCACACAGCACTAGTGATGACGTAATGTTTATGGGATATTACATACCTAGAAATACAATTGTCATTCCTAATTTATACTCCGCCGTGATGGACCCCAAACACTGGATTGAGCCCAATAAATTTAACCCATCTCGGTTTATTGATAAGCAAGGAAACCTTGTCAAGCACGACCCATTGATACCATTCTCCATTGGACCAAGGGCATGCATGGGGGAATCCCTGGCAAGGATGAAGCTGTTTCTTGTCTTTACCAGTCTGTTACAGAGGTTCAAACTTGAAAAAGAAGATATCAATTTCAAACATTCCATGGAATCAAAACCTAATCAAGTCATACAGTCCCCCATGCCATATAAACTTCGACTGAAGAAGCGGAAATGCTAATAGATTTCTAACTCTTTGACATTGACATTGACCTTTCAGTTAAGGTTGCTCATATGGGACTGCCATCTATGTATTTAACCCATTTAATTAAACCTAGCGTCCTTTTTATGGGACATCAGCAAACAGTGCAGAACCAGATCAGACGCCGCGTTCTGCGGCGTCTGATCAGGTTCTTCACTGTTTGTGCACAGAATGCACTTTATAAATTTGAACGAAATTGAAACTTACTACCCAACAACCCTTAAATTCGAAATGGATTCGCCCAATTGATAAGGGTGAGAAATTCCATTAGGCATAAATGGGTTAAACGCATTATTTTTAGTATCATAAGACAAATTGAACTCAGTTTCATATAGTGAATTAATTAGATGAAACAATGTAAATTGACTATGTGGTCTAGGTCGCATGACGAAAAAGGTTGACATACATGCCCATACAGTAAAACCTGTATAAAACGGCCACTCAAAAATAGACAAAACAAAGATCTTAATGACAAATCGTAGCTTAATGAAGGTCGAAAGTATTGCAGAATGCTCCCATTGGAGCATTCTGCAATACTTTTGATCTGCATTAAGCGGTATTTGGTCTTGAAAACCAATATTCTGTCTTTTTCAGGGTGGCCGTTTTACACAGGCTTTACTGTATATGGTAGAAACTCTTCAAAAAAAAATCCTATCAAGAACCCGAATGATTAACGACCCTGGGCTTTTGTATGTAGCATTGTGAATGTGGGCTCTACAACGTATTCTTGACTAGTGATCCTGCGATGACCTTTGATCTACTTTACAACAAGGTCAAATGTGTTTCTGTATGTAATAATGTGGTGAAAACTCGGGGGGGGGGGGGGGGGAACTTGGGGGGTAATTTTGGTATGGGAGTGCTAGCCAGTTTTTGAAATCTACCCCAATTGTATACTTGGTCTTTGAAAAAATGACCTATTCACATACTTGATTGAATATATTCATACATGTATACTGTTCTTTGATTTTTATATACCCTCTTTGTAAATACATATTACAATTATGGTTTCTGAGCCGGCAAAAATATGAGTATTTTCAAACAGGGATGCCAGAAAACGGGACCATTCATATATCAATGATGAAAACTGGGCCAGTCATATCTTTTTCTTAGAAAAGCGGGCTAATCGTATACCTGGCAGCGCTGAAAAGGGGGCTATTCGGCACGCACATCCGTACTATGTCATATATAGGTAGTTACCCCCCCTCCTCCCCCCAGGGTGAAAACCTTGAAAATATGGTTTTTCGATAACTGTTGAAGCCAAAGTCATAATACTTACTTGATATATTTAACGGCAAGAAACATTGACTGTAAGTAACCACCAAAGTGACCTTTGACTTTTCAGCCAAGGTAGCTTTTATTCGGGGGTGAGTGGATTGCAAAAACATTTTTCTCAGAAGCCAGAAGGCCGTTCGAAGCCGCATTTAATACGCAACATGCTTCGGATGATTCAACCATAATACTATATTGTTCATGTCACATGCCCAACAAAACCGTTAATAATTACATATTATAAGACAAAACTGTTTTTTCACCTAAATTATAAATACTTTTATATATTAGATATTTATAATAAAATGTAATTAATAAATTCAATTTTCTGGAAGGTTCATGGAATCATGAATACTTCGGGTCTCTTGCAAAATAAGTGAAGCCCGAATACTTCGGGCTCTTGCGGGCTTCACTTACTTTGCAAGAGACCCAAAGTATTCATGATTCCATGAACCTTGCAAAAATCGAATTCATTTCTTAATTAAAAGAGCTTTCATGTGTGGCGAAGGTATCCAACATGCAGACTATATGAGTAATTTAAATAACAAATTAGTCTAGATGTCTTACATTACTGTAGCTCAAACTTTCATTATACCCTTTCTTAATTTGATATACATATTGTACGATGTATCACATAAAATAAGCTGTTACATACTAACGCACCGCAAATTTAATTACAGAGCGCAGACATCTCTCATTCAACGCAGCTTGGATTGTTCTTTAAGATAAGGTATGTCTGCAAAGTCTCCTACAGGGGAGGACAGGACCTTTTTCAGTTGACAGTCTACTAGTTTCTCGTTGCTCGGTTAAAAACTCAATGAGTCACATTCAAAATACAATTAAGTAATTCATTTATATTTACTTCAGTCGAATAACCTACTACTTTGTAAAGGCAAACAAATTCATATAAATCTTATATAAACTTACAATGGTCATGAATAAGACTTGCATTACAATGAGTCTAGCCTCATGATCTTGAGAAAATGGTAGTATTACTTGACTTTTCGCTTTCTGTAAAGGCGGCGCCTCATGAATGCGTAATTAGGACTAGTCAACCTTAGGCATAGGTACAAGCTGAAAATGAGGCGTGGTTTTATCCAAAAGTAACTGTATCATCTTGTGCTGCCACCTCAGTCATTATTTAGTCCTTAAAACGCCAGCAAAATAACTGCATCTGAAAATGTCTTTTTAACATAAGCAGGGAGGCAAACATTGTGAACCCAGATCAGACTGCTCCTACAGGAGCAGTCTGATCTGGGTCCACACTGTTTATCTATGGGGTTTCAAATAGTTTAGTGGACGCCCAAAAACATACAGTTTGTGATTATGCGCTTTAAGGGCTAATAAATGTGAGTTCAGTGTGTATACGGTTAGGATTTTCATGAAATGCACTCACGTTTGCGCGGCTCAAAAAGCTCATTAACTCTTTACCAAATTATAAATAAAACCTGATTTCCCTTCCTTAGCAGATGAAATAGCCGAACCACACCCAGATATGAATATTAAAGTTACCGCCTTTACAGAAAGCGAAAAGTGAAGTAATACACGTATATTTAAGCTTTCCTGTACAATCAAAACATGTACATGTACATCTACTCTAATCGAACATTCATGTCCCGCTAGCCGCTACAGTAGAAGTAAAAGAACCGCAGATCCAGATGCCGATCAGGGTGTTTTGTTTTTCATATATATATATATATATATATATATATATATATATATATATATATATATATATATATATATATATATATATATATATATATATATATATATATATATATATATATATATATATATATATATATATATATATATATATATATAATGAGCTGAGAGGGGTTGTTGACGCTTGGGGCGACATAGGCTTTAGTCGGTTGAAATTCTATACTGTATATCGAATTGCGAGACTTTCTAAATTTGTCCATTGATTTTGACATAAATCCAAATCCGATAAAACCTAAATTGATCGCTTTTAAACCATTGCTTTGCTGTTAAAATTTAATTTGCTCTGTGATTGCAGTGTTGATCCATCACAGATGAGCTGGTCAAGACATACACTGTTTTGTAATCATTCTGTAACGTAGAAAGTAAATGCCGCCGTACCTGTACATTTGTAATGATTTAAGGCATTGTTTTTTACCGATTTCGATACATGTATACACTCGTCGTATGAATAAAGCCCAACCAAGGATTTAATTACGTAGCATTAAATAATTGAGCCAGTGCATGAGATTTTCAACAATATGGTATGTGCGACGCGCAGTCTGATCAAAGCCTTAGCTAGTCGCTTGAGTATCTATGATTGTTAAGCTACTGACTGAACACCATTTGGAGTTTCTAAACTTAAAAGGAGGCTGCAGAGGCTTCTCCGAGTCTACACTTGTCAAAATGTCAAATTGTTGTAAATCTCATGCCTCGGCTCATTATTGTTCTGATTGATAGCACAGGACTGTTGTCATATAAACAAATGGCTAAATAGTAAATCTGTTGGGGGCTACAACAGCTAATTAACCGAACTAGTATATTGTTTCCATTTAATGATCACTTGCAAACAGGGTCCAACGTTTCCTCAGACAGAAAACTCAGAGTCTGAACAGACGGTGCGGAAACACAGCCTATTTGAACCTTCGCTGTAGGCACGTGCCGACTTGTTCCTTAACCCTTAAAGCGCCACCTATAATTTGCAGCAGACGACAATTGCAAATTTTGTCACTTTTTCAAAAATAACAAATAAGGCATGAAATATCATACCTTATTTTTGTCGAAAAATGGGAAAGCTGTCGCAAAATTTGTCGTCTGCTGCAGTCGTGATTGGCGCTTTAAGGGTTAAAACAATTATTGTGTTTGAGTATGAATGGGAAGCTAAACTAAGAATGTTCGCTTAAGCAGTAGCATAATTACATGTATCATGCACCAGCGCGTTATTTAGGCTTTCCTACCACGCATGACTCTAACCAATCTGTTCAACTACAGAGACTAGCTAGTATAGTGAAATTTGCATGTACATGTAGCTAGTTTAACTATAACAGTTTCCATATATAGAATAACAAAGGTGTTGATCAGACGGCGCGGATGCACGGGCTGGTATGGACATTTGTTGTTCGTATTCAACAGAATCAGTTTTTCTCGCCTCGAGGCCCTTTTGGTGTTACAAAAAATTATACGATGCTACACCGAAGAAGTGACAATTCAAAAGGAACAAGGCAATGTTGTCATGAACGTCTATTTAAAACAGAAGGCCTCGATAATATAGACAGAAAATTTTCATGCTCAGCCCACATGAGCATGGAATTGCAATCTCCATAAATATATAATATATTAACAAATTAGAATTTTTTCCTGCTCAGAACAGCTGAGAAAACGTCATTTGTTGAATTCATAAATTTTAAAATGCCAACGATTATTAGCATTTTAAAATTTATGACCTGAACAATTGTTGGCATGTTAAAATTGATGACCTGAACAACTGTTGGCATTTTAAAATGTATGACCTGAACTAATTTCATGCTCATGTTAGCTCAGCTTGCATCTTTTTTTATGAATTTCAGGGCCATGATTCATCAGCCTTTCTTTTATATGTTTAACATATTGTTAGTGAAATGAAGCCAGTCGCGTGCATATCATATGTTTGATAGTAGTTTTCCTCTGTCATTTAATATATGTGGTGAGCTTATGATGGTGGGTTACTCAATATGTACCGAAGGCAAGCGAATGTCCAGACGAGCATGTTCAACACAGAGTCGTATCAGTTCGCATGAACAAATTGTAGACGACGATACTGTCACATTTTACGAGTAACATGTTGTCACACTGGACGTTAAAGGATAGACTGACGTCAGTCGTAGATGTTGATATTGCCCCTATGAATCCATACCAACCGCTACCATTTCACATCTTATCTTATGCTTACACTCCAGTACAGAATTTTAATTTATGCTGGACCATACAGTTAAAAGACATCAATATCAATATGAATAAACACTCATATCTCATCAGACTTTATAAGTCTAGTTAAAGGAGTATGCATTTGAAAACGTTTGAAGACTTTTCGCATATGCAATTGCAGTAAAACTTAAATAGTCTATAGACTTTTTGTAACTATTTATTTGACCCATATGAGCCTAGCGTGTTTTTGGTAGGACGCAGGCAAATGGTGCAGACCCAGGCCAGAAGCCACATAACGCGGCGTCTGATCAGGGTCTCCACTATTTGCTAACAGAATAATTGATTAGATGAATAATAATGAAAAATACCACCCAACAACCCTTGAATTTGTAATGCACTCTTCTAATTGATAGGGATCAGAAAGTCTATTCGGCATAAATGTGTTATGTGCTTGTAATTTTGCTGTTTGATTTATACAAAGAAATAAAAATTTAAACAAAAACTTCAATGACGTTTTCATATAAGGGTTTTTGGGATACATGATATTTGCCAATATAGGATACTATCCATTTTATTACAGGGATATGGGATACTGTGGTCAATATTTTGGTTACTTTCTGGGATATGATTGGATATTGACTGTTTAGGAAAATTAATTATGGGGATAGTTGCCAATGTATAAGGGATCCTTATCTCTTTACTTCAAGAGATGTTGGATATTTGGTACCCCCATATACAAGCCCCAGTTCATATTCAGGTCCCAAATATTTGCCGCCGGACGGACGGACAAACGAGAGTAACCCTACAAACCCCGTCGGTTAAAATGGGTAAATGTTGAAAATGTGTATTTCTTTTTGCAGTATTTTACAACTGTATAACTTGTACTGCCGTCAGCAAAAACAAAACTAACGATTCGAACAGATAATATATTTATTTGTCAATACTGTAGTTGGCACTCATTGACAATTAAGCATACATCCATTTAAACCATTTTCCTGCCACTGACGATACTTGTGGCCTGCTTGTGAATACCTTTACAGCATTATATTTCTGACAATATTGACCCAGGTCGGACTTCCTGTGGCAGTCTGATCAGGGTTCCATATAATTAGCTTCTATGCGTCTATGCTTAAGGAAGCCTGGAGTGCATAAGAATACAGTAAAACTTGTCTTAAGCAGCCACTCAAAAAATACCAAAATTGGTTTTCAAGACCGATTATTGCTTAATGCATGTCAAAAGTATTGCAGAATGCTCCCTTGGAGCATTCTGCAATACTTTCGACATTCATTAAGCTACCATCTTCCATTAAGACCTTTGTTTGTCTATTTTAAGTGGCCGTTTTAGACAGGTTTCTGTACATGCATCAGATATAATAAGCAGTCAACTTTTAGGAGAAAAATGGCAGGATCATTGTTTTGTCTACTTTTGAGTGGCTGTTTTACACAACTTTTACTGGATACGTTATTGTATGCGTTTATTGTATTGTCTGTGTATGTGTATGGGTTATCACATGTGCAGATAAACGAGCCATGCAATAGTGTGCCTGTAGCAGACCATGTATAAATATCATCTACACATGTTATTGATATTTCCATGAATGCACATCTGTAGCTACAGTCATAAATTTTTGCGAACTAACTGCAAATGACCCAGTTCATGATATATTGGCACGATCGCATATGTGAGCACAAATGCTACAACAAAATTGCGCAAATGGGCAGTTTCAATAGAGCATTTTCTACTTGCACACACAAAATTGTGACATAAATGAAAGCATTGGGCAATCATATACCTCTAGCCACTGTAGCATATTAATAACGTTGAATACATGCTTTTAAAAGTGACTTTATGCATTAAATGCTAAAAATCATGGTCTGGCTAAGGTGCTGTATACATGAATAGGGAAGGTCAGGGGATCCAACCGTACACCTGTATATATAACCGTCATACATTTCCAAGGTTCATATGGTAACTAAATAAGTAATAACTTAAAATTTAATAATATTCATATTCTGATAGCAGGATCTTTTTGCGCATTGCATTTACTAAGCAAAATGACTCCCATTTTTGCATCTTCGATTATGAGGAAATTTTAGAACTCTGTGATAGCTATTTGTAAAACATATCACTTTGTCTACCATCGAAGACTCAGGCGAGTCTGCGCAAATGCACATGTTCGTCCAAGTCTTCGATTTACACACATACACACACATACACGCACGCACGCACACACAGTATGGATGTAGATGAAGATTCAGACAAAAACTTATATCTCTTACACCGCTAGATACGTCAGCATGGACATTAAAATACTGAGGTTTTTGCGCATATGTAATAAGTACCAAAATCTCACGCACTGGCTTATCTGTCTGAACTGAACTGAACTTTATTAAATATAATATTTTTGCCCAGGCCATACGCAGATCTATAGTTTCTATTTACCAAAGAACATGTTTAATGCTCAAAGGAATCATTCCGTTATATTTTCAATAAGTATCTGAGCATATGTATTCCTAGGGAAATCAGAAAAAGTTATTATTGTATATTGATGTTTTTGTTACATAAAAGAATGGGAATGGGGAGAGGAAGGGGGGGGGGACAAAATGTATGTCCAATTGAAAAACACATCGTATGTAAAACATTTAAAAATACATCAATACCTCAACAGTATGGCCATAAAAGTATTAGAGGAATGTGAAAGGTTAACTCGTACCACTACATCTTCAAACTTTAAGAGGAACTAAGATGAATTTGAGAAAGTGTTCTCAGAAGTTTGCATTCTCAGTGCATTGTTAATAAAATCATCTAAGTGTTTCTTTGCTGGTATACAAATAGCAAAGTTAAATTGTGATGTTTAGCACTGTTCTAGTATTATATAATTTTAAAGCCACAAAGTCACGTCCCTAAATGCCCGATTTTCTCAAATTAAACATTAAATATCGAAAATATAATCATTAATTAAGTATATTGACGATACAAACCATCTATTCTTTTCATGCGCTAGATAAATGATTTGCTCTGTTGTATAAACTATAAGGAGCTCTAGCGATAAGGCATATATTTTCCCTAGTTGACATGATTACAAAACCTAAATTTTCAAATTGCCCTAATGTTTTTAAAATTGGTCTGTTTCGATAGTAAAACATGCATAGAAAGTATCAAAATACTGTAGGTTTCAAAGCGATTCATCATTTACAAAGCCGTGAAAACTTGAGCCTTCTACTCCCACCCCCATTTTAGGTCTTTAGACTTGGTGCCGTTTAGACGAGAGTTTTAGTAAATCCTGAGCAGGTTTTCAAAAAGTAAAAGGGCTAAAATATTAAGGATATAAGTGCCCTTCATTTCCCAAACTCTGCGGTATTCCTTCTGCGCATGCGTACGAAATATACTTTAAATTGTGACGTTTGTCATTGAAAAGATGAAACTGACGTCTTTCAGTTTGTTTTTAGATGCTTTCCCCCCTAGACCCAAGATGCCCTTTGGACAATTAAATGTCGCTATACAAATATATAACATATATAAAGGCCGTCTTGGGTCTAGGGGGGAAATGGGTTGTATAAGCGAAAGAAGACATCAAATATCTGACAAACATAGACCACTTTGCAAGATGGTCGTTTTTATTGTACATCAACTGTATAAATAGTTTTACTGTACATAGCGTGATAGGACGACTGTTTACCCTTGTTTAACGGTCTGGTTCCCATATATGTTACTGAATAACAAGCACAGTTGATGGTCGAAATAAATTCTCATTCAATAAGAAGTAGAGCTATTACATGCATTAAAGAAACACCGTTTTAAATATACAAAGGGGGCAATGGTGCATTGACGGCTCGTCTATATATATTTGTTGAATGTGCCTAGTTTCTCAAGTCGTTATTTCAACAAAATAAAACGAACGTCTCGTTTAGGGAGATTGCTCGCCTTATCGCTAGAAATTCTTTAAAGTATTTGTGGCGTATACATATGGATGGTACTTTGGAACTGACTTTAATAGCTTAAACAACACTGACCATAACATACCCTTGTGGATATACATGTAGTAATGATAACTATGGTGGCGGTCACACATGTGACCAATAAATCATTTTAACTATAATTTGATATAAATAGACAAATTGAATGCTGCTTTTCAAGCACAAAAATACACTTTACTACAAAGTACTCCTTAATTTTGCAGCTTTAAGTCGCAACTGCCATCTGACAGTTAATAGTCAAATGACGCAAATATTTACTATCAGTGACCTGGTAACGGCCATTTAGGTAATAAATAAATATATTATATACATATATATCTATATAAATCTTTATAATATGTCAAATGAATTAATACTGATAAAACTACTAACCGCTTTTCTTACCCATCATTCTCAGCAAAAACGCATGCTACGTTTAATCAAAATAATCTTCGAACGATTGCATAAACGATACAGCATATGTTTTTGCAGAGAAACATGATTACTATCACATTCTATGCTTTACAATTTTGGTATTTTGGTCTCGTCAAGAGAAAACCTGTCCTCGTATTTTGAAATTAGTAGCAGAAACTATTGTGGAGTCAGAACTAAAGTTATCACCCTTTGTACACATTGATTGCATCTGAAGTAAACAATTTACTATTAATCCTCAGCAGTGCTGGGCACCTCCAGCGCCCAACATGTGCAATAACGTGTTAACTTCAGTTATTGAACTTTTGCATATAGCAGCTGGAGCAAATAACAAAGGCACTGAACAGACTCTGCAGATGTGCAGGCCGGTCTGCCCTTTGCTGTTCATACCAGGTTTTCTCGCGACGAGGTTTATTTGTGCCTTACAATATGGCTACATCTTGCTATAAGATGCGCTCAGTACTAGACCTATCAGTCAAGAGCTGTCAGCAAGATGCAATGTTGCCATTTTTCGTATGATACAATGATGTAACAAGCCTAAGGCTCTTTTTATCACTGTGTAATTATTTTATAAAACAAAAGCTACAAGTGTGTACAAACACCTGTTTGGTGTTTTTGGAATTGCTTATCATGGTAGAATAGTCGTACACTATTTTGGCCTCTGCAGCCTCTTAAAACAAAGTTTGTAAAATGCCATGACTCTTGGATTCTTGGGAATTACAAACAGTGTTACAATATCCACGTTTACCTCACACATGTTGTACACTTTATGTTCAAAAATGTTTTGCTGAACCGAGTCAGTTTTCTTCAAACGAGTTTATGCACATAAGGACTTCGATAACCATATCATCAACTTCCGTTTTAAGCCTGACTTTCAAGTTTCCAAAGTATTTTTTCATAAATGGACAGCTTTAGGTTCTTTTAATAGCAGATATCTATATACTTTCTGGTGTTTAAATAGCAGATATCTATAGTTTTTTCTGGTGATATACATAAGTTTGTGTAAAGTGCACCGTCATAATCATTTCCATTTCAAAAGACTATAATAATTCCTTCCTAAACCTCATAAGTACAATAACATCTTTAAATTCCTTTATAATAATTCCGAAACTAATTTTTTTTTCTTCTAGCAGCAACCAATTTGGTGTTGACCAGAATTTCATTTCAACCTTTTTTTCACGAACTATCCTATGAATGCTTGAAATGGCAAACGACCTTTTGTTGAAAATGGTTTATTTTTCTTATAGCCAATGCACTTTTTAATATGGAATTTGAATGTCTTACTGAAGGCATTCTGTATATGGTTGGATAAGAAATGACAAAACTTTTGAACATCTTACTGTCAGCTAAAATGTTTTCTGCAGCGTTCATTCTCATTTCGAAAGGGTCTGTTAATTTCCTTGACCATCTAGGTCCAAGTGAATGCTGCAATGATTATTCCCTAAATTCGAACCCTTCATGTATCTATTTCACTGAATTACTGCCTATATTTCTGTAAGTTTCATTCTGGCACAATAGGTGTCTCTTGCCTTTCCATCAAGTCGCTAGCATCACCTATTATTTCACTTGTACCTTGATCATCACCTTGCTGTTGAGCTAGTTCCTTCTGCATCTGTTTTCGTTTCCTGACTTCCTCTCGTCGCCTATCTCGCTCTTTAGCCTTTTCTTTAATTGCCTGTAGTCGTTTCTCCCGATTGTCACTAGCACTTTCTAATTTTTGAGACACATTTTCTTCTTTTTTCTTCTGATACTCTGCGAATGATTCAAGGGCAGCTGTTTGATCTGTCTTGTCCAATTCTTTGATCTTCTCAAGCCGGGCTTGTTCCTTTTTCTGTAATAAAATAGAACCATTTGTGAATTCAACCTTATTTAACCTCATACCAGAATGTGTTATCCCATATAAGCATATACGCCTAACGTCCTTTTTACATGTATAAACAGTGCAGAACCGGATCAGACGCCACATTTTGTGCCGTCTGATCCGGTTCTGTATTGTTTGCTTACAGAATGCTTTATTAAAATTTCCAAAAAGGAGAAAAATACCAAACGACACCTCTAAAATTGGAAATAGACTTGTCTCATTGATAAGAGTATGCAAATCTATTTGGGGTAAATGTTTAAACACGATTTTAACTATGAGCCAGTCCATGAGATTTTGGTATGGATCAACCACGCATAAGGTCACTCTTTAAACGTGTATGCACAGCTATCTAATGGGGTTTGAGATTTCACCATTTGTCAGAGCTTAAAATTATGCTCTTCAATTCTTTAGGCATGCGAGCCGCATATGCTCTGGCGAGACTGCACGGATGCACAGATGCGACAAGTACCAACATGGAATGAACTGACCAGTGCGCTCTTAGTTGTCATTGGTTTGAATGTAATAATTACATGGCCAGGATATATCACAATCAAATACAGTAAAGTCTGTACTTAACTTTACACATTAGTGCACCTGTTGAACACTGGAGGTGCACAGCACTGTTGAGGAATAATAACACATTGCGCAACAGCAAACAATGAACTAATTACAACTAAATCAACAGCAGCCACTGGGGCAGGGATCAAAGCATATTTTACCAACCAAATATTTTGCCGCACATTTTGCTGGTGTTAATACTCGTAAAATGAAATAAAGGGATCCAATAAGACAACTGTTATAAACATTTTGAATTTTCGGTGCTAAGCATAGTTCTCTATTGTCAAATCGTGTTAGATACCACCCTACTATAAAACGTACAATAAAACGTATGTACAACGGCCACTCAAAAATAGACAAAACAAAGATCTCAATTACGAATGGTAGCTTAATGAAGGTCGGTAGTATTGCAGAATGCTCCCCTTGGAGCATTCTGCAATACTTTTGACCAGCATTAAACTATCATTGATCTTGAAAACCAATTTGAGAATGGCCGTTTTACACAGGTTTTACTGTATTCATTGCATTTTTCGAAGAGAGTTTCTTCCTAAATAGACTAGTAATCATTTTCCCTCCGGTGCATGATGTGAATTTTCGACCAAAAGGTGATCATGCAATATTCGTACTTATCGATTTTATTGATTTTGATTGGTTTTGATGTACACTTAATCTCTATACTAAATATTTTACTATTTATACATTAATACTTTACGTCTAAACAGTAGTACGAAAAGCTAACCAGACAAGATATTTGTACCCTTTATGTACTAAAATTACCCAAACCGATTTTAACCTAGTCCCTGACAGGACTCCAGATTAGAGTGCGTAATCATACTTTTCTTATTTTTCTGCCAAAATACGAGTACATTGTGCGTACTCACATGACGTATATAATATAGATAAGAGAATATTAACAATTTTACAATCTGTCGGTTCTGCAAGAGCATTCACATTATGCATTTCTGATTTTCCCTTAATACCAAACCATAATGTTAGTTGCTTGCAATCAAACCAACATGCGAGACGGTGTGTTTGAGTTTCCACGACATATCAGTACCCTGGCCTGAAATGTCTGGTTTGAATATATGCATCTGTGATATTGATATAAGTGATTTAATGATTACTTTATTTGACATGTCAAACCTTATAGATTAAATATTAGCTGAAGGTATATTTGTCAAGCCATGTGAGCACACCGTGGGCTGCTTATGTCAACATAAAGTAGTTCACTTTATGCCATCACGGTAACCTTATAGCTTAAGGTCACGCTAGAGGATTGCATGGCGAGCAAATGAGCTTTCTCTGGGTGAGAACAGGAACATTACACAATCTTAACCAAAATTGACTAATTGGAGGCGTCTGGATACTACATGCTTCCAATGAACACCCTAACAAATGCTTAACTCTAGATTTATAAGAAGCTTGTGAGATACAAGCTTTGGGTCAATAGTGTTTGAATTTATTTTCATGGTTGCATATTGTTATGACTGACATGAATGAGCTCGGACCACTATTTACGGCGGCCAAAATGTAGTAGAATGCATTAGATGCATAGTCAGTTCAATTCTGACCTGATAACGAATGTTGGGTTACCTAGCTACATGGTAAAAATGTTAACGATAACACCGACCCTTTTGGTACTTTCCAAATAAAACGAATTTTGAGAACTGATAATGTTTTTTCTTCCTTTTTTGTAAAAAAAAAATATTGCTATGGTTATTCATTGGGTAAAGCTCGTATATACCTAGTAAGCAGATTAATGGCCTTTGCTAGTCGCTTGAATATTATATGAGTGTTAAGCTACTGACTGAACATCATTCGGAGTTTCTGAGTTTCTGAGTTTAAAGGGAGGCTGCACAGGCTCGTCTTATTCTACACTTGCCAAAATGCCACTTTGTTGGAAATCTCATGTCGTGGCCCATTTGTCCTTACCTTTCTTCTTTGTTCGGCTCTCTGTAATTTATCTTTTATTTCGTCCTCTGTTAACGATCGTTTCTTTTTCCGTCTCTTCTCCAACTTGGCTAGTTTTAAAGGAGGTAGTGCTGGTAAAGCCTTTTGTCCTGGGGTGGCCTCGAAAATTTCGAAAGAAACCCCACCGCTCTTTTCCGCGGCGGGCTTAGAGATTAGCCCCTCTTCTCTTAACTTTTGGATTATCATTGACTCCTCAAGTCGGGCTTTGTCCTTGGCACTGTTTCGGGTAGGAAGTTGAGTTCCAGTTATTCCAAGCTCTGAAAATATACAATATATAGGTACAGTACATGTACGTTATTATGTAATCGAATTTGCTTTGCTTTGTTGTTTTCAAATCAGACAAATTCGATCAAATCCGATCAACTATATAATAGTCTCGTTCGGCAGGAGTGGCCAGAATGATATTTCAAGATTTGCATACGTTTATTCAGAAATATACTACAATAGGCCAAACTAGGCCCATTTTAGCATATCAACCTGTGTGGCTTCAATGTTTTTGAGAAAGCTATCCTTGTCGCTCATATATTTCGGATTTGGCGCGAGGAAACCTGACTGCTATGTTTGTGACCAAGTAAGGCACATGCCAGCCTCCTCAGCTACAGAGACAAAATAGAGAATATTTGAACTTGGTATGTTCATAGTGAAGTTATAATTCTATCAGTAAGCGAATAACAAAATGCGCTGATCAGATTGCGCGGATGCACAGGTGGTCTGAGCCTTTGTTACTGGCAAACGTCAAAGATGAGGTCCGTTGCTTGCGGTGAGAGGTGGGGGGGGGGGGGGGCTTCGTAATTAGTCCTGATTAGACTTAGTTCTTAGTTTCACTTTTGTTTGGCAGTCATTTCACTGAGGAAGAGAGAGCTGGCTGCATTTCAAATTTCTTTTTGTTACATGTACGTTTTCACTCGGCGTGTCTTTGTTGCTTTACTGTACGCAAAATTCAAATGTTACAAAAAAAAATCCGCTGGTCTTTGTTTTCACCAAGAGCATATTTTGTGAAAAGATTACCTTGACACAATTCATATCTTACAATTGTAAATGAATATCATTGCATTATAAATCTGATTAAAAGAGCCCTTGATCTAACAAACAACTCTGCACCCCGTTCACTATGTTGAACTCATAGTTAATATTTTTTTATGGATCCAAAATTACAATGCCTCCTTTAAATACGAAAAATGATGTTTCAAATAGCGTTTAAATCGTTTTTCTTATAGGCTCGATTTAACCATTTTTTTTTAAATCTTTAAATAGTCGACTTTTCGACATTTTAAAGCATGTATCACGCTTCCCTAGGCCAAAAATCTCTCAAAAATCATAACTTCAAGCCCCTGTGTTTGCTGGTCGCTTTAATAGTCTATGACTGTTAAGCTACTGGCCGAACATCATTTGAGGTTTCTAAGCTTAAAAGGGGGCTGCACAGGCTCGTCTAAGTTTACCCTTATCATATTGCCAATTTGTTGGAAATCATATGTCGCGGCTAAATTATATTTTTTTAATTCTAAAAGGTATGACAAACTTCTGATATACATATAAGTATGGGATTGTCCAAAAAAGTTATGACTTTATGACTTAAAGGGGTCCCAGGTAGAACGAATTTTCTTAATTAAGATGTTTGTTTTGTTGTTTGTTTGATTTGATTCTTTACTTCCCCTCAACAATCTTTCATTTATAAAGGGACGGGTCTTCCTAGGTTGAACCAGAACTAAGCTAGGATTTAATTAAGATGTGCTTTATGTTGTCCATAAAGGTTCTTTTGATGTCAGCAAACAGTGCATAACTTGATGAAATGCAGCATAATGCTGCATCTTCTCTGAGTACTCACTGCTTGCCAACATACCCGTTTCCAATATACGAAAAGTTAAGGAGCGTTCTTTTTATGGGACATCGGCAAACAGTGCAGAACCAGATCAGACGCCGCAGAACGCGGCGTCTGATCAGGTTCTCCACTGTTTGCTTACATAAGTTTTAATAAAATTTGAACACGATGGAAAAATACCACCCAGTAACCCTTAAAACGGAAATGGACAGATCCAATTGACAAGGGTAGGAAATCCCATTCGGCGTACATGGGTTAAGGAGGCATTGGTCAACGATCTCGTTGATCTGATAAAAGTTCAAAAACGATCTGCTACTATTTAAGTTACAAAGTAAAGACACCAAACAAGATCTAAAGTATTATTATACGGCTACCACAGGTAATACAGGTATGTATAATCCATTAGATCTAACGCAAGAAAAAGCACCTTCGGACGCAATTCCACCCTATTGCCACCTAATTGACTTGTGCGTGTCTTTACGGTTACTTGTAACACGTACGAAGTGAATATATCACGTTTCAAACGACAAAAAAATTTGAGCCGTGACATGTGATTTCCAATAATGTGGTATTTTGACATGTGTAGACTTAGACGAGCATATGCAGCCTACGTTTAAGCTTACACACTCCAAATGATGTTCAGTCAGTAGCTTAACACTCATAGAATACTCAAACGACTAGTAAAGGCTCTGATCAGACTGCGCGTATGCGCAGGCTGATATGAGGCTTTGATGGTCGCACATACCACATTGTTGGAAATCTCGTGTCGCGGCTCATTAATTTTATACATACGGAAATTTTGTTATAGGGTAGCATTGTACATGTAGGACCGAAAATGTTACTTCTGCAAAAATGATGCTTGACTAACGTGAGTTACAATTTTCGTACACAATGTACGAAAAATCGTACATTGTGTACGAAAATTGTTACTCACGCCAATGTTTCATGTTCTTGACAAAACCAACATCATCAAATGTGCGCACAGCAAAGACTAGAATCAGCTTAAGCAGTAGATTCTAGACAGCCGTCTTGTATGACTTTTTCTCCCCGCTTGGACAATTATGCAGTACAAAGCGGATTAATGTTAATCGTGTGTCTTTCAGAAGCGCTAAGCACAGGAAAACCGTTAATCAATTTAAACGAATTACTGATATTCATGTACACATACCTATAGTTTTGGATTTTCGATTCCATTGCAGGTTGTCACCCGAGTTATATAAATGTATTTGAAAACAGTTATATTGCATTTTGTTGTTCCTGGTCTTTTATTGAAAAATTGCTTTGTCTGTCGATTATTTTTCAGAATCAACTTTTTCGAAAAAAAAAAACATTCAGGAATACCATCATAGTGCCAACAGTTTGGATCTGGATCAGGCCCGACGTTCTGTCGGGCCTGATCTGGGTACAAACTGTTTGCAAAGATTGTCAGCAGACTACACAATAAGCCAAATAGTTAACTGTTTAAAGATCAATTGGCATTTGTAATCTTAAAACCCGTGCCGAAAATGGTAGGTGCAAAACGCATCAAACCAAATAGGTGAACGTCCTTAGCATTGGTGGTGTTTTAATAAATTAATTAATTAAAGAAAAATAAAGATAGAGTGCAAAAATACGAATTGAGAGTGCGTGCAAAATAGCATGCAACGTTAATAATCTTGCAGAATTGATACAAACTTTATTGCATTTTCCAGTTGAAAGAGTAAATTCAAATCATGCAACAAAACTAATCTTACCCTTTGAGTTTATTTCAGATTTTTGTCGATTTATGGGTGCTGAAATTTATAATAGATTGCATTGATATTTGTGTTTTTTATTTTTGATAATTCTGGAGACCATATGGGTACAAAATGGGTACACAATTTTACACCATGAGTCAGTTTGGTACATATTTACAGGTCAAACAATGTTAGCTATACATATTAGACTCCACTATATCTGTTAACTTCACCTAAAAACAGCCCATTGTGTTTTGATATTTTAAGCCATTTAAGTCCCCATTGGCTTAGGCTGCTGTCCGTTCTTCGGTGGTAGATCTGCTATTGTTGATTCATTGTTTATTGTTGTCCCCATTGTTTTGGGGGTTCTGTGTTTGGTGCAGTACTTAGTGTCATTTCTAGTTTTGCAATCATCTTGATGAGAGTGAGAGAGGCTGCTTTTGTTACTGTTAGTGTTCTAAGGCTCTTCCTCACGGTGTCGTTGGTTGGTTGTGGTATTTCCTCGTCAGCATACTTACTCACTTTTTTAATCGAATATAAACCCTTAAAGCGCCAGCCCAAAAACTGTATCTGAAAATGTCGTCTGCTTAATGTCGTCTGCTCCATAATTTACTAACATTTTGGATGGATGTAAGTATAGAGGAAATTAGTGGCGACTCAGATCAGACTGACCCTATAGGAGCAGTCTGATCTGGGTCCACACTGATTTTACATTGATGCTTCTAAATCATTTCAGCAGACGACAAACTTAAAGCAGACGACTTGACTTTTGTTGTGATTTAATGGTTACTCAGAGCTTGGTACAGTCTCGTTAGAGCCTACGCTTATCCGGCGATTCAAATTCGAGGATGTACATGTAGACGATACTAGGTCTATAGTTCCACTAGGTACATGTGGCTGTGTATACATGGTTAAATAGTAATTTTACGGAATATCGACAAGTACCAAAAGCTCGTGTGCTGGCAGAAATATGCTGACATTATAGCCCAGACCAGACGCGACGTTGATGAAATTCAAAAATAGTAAGTGAGTATGATCAGGAAATGCCACAATCAAAATCGGCTGACAAACCCATTGCACCCCGAGGAAGAGCCAC
The DNA here is from genome assembly GCA_964019695.1 of Loripinus fragilis. Classification (NCBI taxonomy): domain Eukaryota; kingdom Metazoa; phylum Mollusca; class Bivalvia; order Lucinida; family Lucinidae; genus Loripinus; species Loripinus fragilis. Next base: position 36,264,046 of record OZ026518.1, read on the forward strand.
ACAACTATCACGAGAGACCAGGACGACAAACTAAGCAAAGCAACCAGCTCTCTCTTCCCCGTCAAGATGATTGCAAAAGTAGAATGGACGTAAAGGTAACGTACAACAATACATAGAACAAAAACAGACTCCCACAGTGGGAGTAACAATAAACAACAACTCATCAACAACAGAACCACCGCCTTAGAACGGACAGCAGCCTAAGCCACGGGGGGGGGGGGGGGGGGGAGGGGGCATAAATGCATCTTGCTGGTACCAAATCTTCGCCCTAGATTCTGCTGTTGTTGAAGTACTATAAATGTTCAGCTCGCATGGAAGCCTTCTAACTATTGCAATGTATCATCATGGAGAAACACTCCAATCAAATTAACACACTATGATGAAACAAAGAAAAGGGCTCATGACTCAAACCTGCAACCTCGTGATGACACTAACGGGTGCTACACGGCTCTCCATTTTGCTGACGATTGAACTACATGTATACAATACGGTGCTTCTTAGTTGAGTGGCAAAACGTGAAACCCTGATATAACATTTGTCACGCGAAAACAGTATATTCTATACAATTTGGAACATTTCTAGAAGACGTGAGGTGCTGACAAAATAATTTACTAAGATTCATCCACCCGCTAGATCGATGTCGGTCCGAAGTGCACTGACATGTTGAGAACGTAGGTCCTGATAGCGGAACTTTTCATGCGTCAAAATGAGATTATTTCCTGATTCAATGGCTAATATGTTTAGGGTGCTCAAAAGAACAGTCTGATTGAGTGACGGTTCTTTTGAGTATACACAGCATATGTTTTGGTTGAGAAATAACAAAGCATAATTTTTAATTACGCATTCACATCTTGAGGACTGGAATAAACAATAAACCCAGTAGGCCACAATCGCCCCACCAGCGAAATGCCATTTGAATGGCTTTTCGCTGGCGGGCCGATGGTGGCCAACACTGTATGGTTACTGGCTATGATGGAGTAAACTTACCTAAACCATCTCTTGCTCTAAAGTTCTCCTCAATCGCCCTGACTTTATCGGGGTCTGAGTATTCTGTAATAAACCCGTGGTTTTCTTCGCCAAGATCCAGCCCTGAGTCATCGCTCTTCTTTGATCCCTTGGATCCTGCCGACCCTCCCCTGTCCGAGTCCAGTGACCTGTCATCGTCCAAACTTCCAGTAGACCCTAGAGATTTTTTACTTTTCGACTTTCGTTTTCTGCCATGTTTATTTGTGTTGTCATCAATGTCGTATTCAATAGGATCATTGTCACTCATGCATTTCCTTAATTTGTTCACTTCTTTCGTGCCCACAGGCTGAACCTGTACCTGTCTTGATTGCTTGCATCCCATTTTGTATTAGTATTGTTTTAATGATCAGCTTCTGAACTTTTACAATTCTTTCGATTTAATCACACATGTTTGATATGAACGTTCCAAGTGTTTGGTAGCAAAATCCAATACTTCTTTCAATTAATTTCCTTCAAAAACCTTTAGAAATGACTCAGATAAGAGAATATGTACTAATACCACTAGTCGCTCTCAGTACCCCAGTTGATATTTTTTTTAAGTTAAGCGACTTCTTGATATTTTCTTTTTAAATGCTCCAAAATATTAAAGTCCAAAAGATTAAATGGCAGAACACATTCAATGATATTTCTCTTATAAATATTTCTAAGCTTGAGTGACCTGGATTATTTACAAATCGCGTCACGGTTTATCAATCTGTTCGGTCGTTGCTAACAATAATATTGCCGGTCGTTAAGCCGCCATTGAGGTTTTATTGTATCCATAGACGCTTAAGCCAAACATCGGTAATTTTCGGTAACATTCGGGAAGATTATCGCAGGGGATACACTTAACTCTTGTCCTGCTTAACCCGGATTTATGCCATTTTGAAAACAGTGTAGACCCAGATCAGTAATACATGTACTTGCTAAGAATTAAGATCCCACAGATAAAACTTGTTTGTTTGATTTGATTCTTTACGTCCCATCAACAATTTTTCAGTTAAACAGGGACGGGTCTATACACATAAAAACTGGGAAGGAGTGCAGGCAGTACTTAAAACGTATCTAGTAAGTCAAGGGTTTATGTAAAATGAGCCAGCTCATGAAACTTTGGTATCGCATTTGCGTCCTGTGTTAACTCAGATAAACCCAGAACACTAACGCAGTCTTATAATCTTGGGCATTTACTGTTCGCACATGCTTATTTCGGAGGTAGATAAAATCAGACATCCGACAAGTTAGCGCGAAAGTTGTTATCGTATTGGGTCAACAATTTTTCAGTCATCGGCAGGTCTAGTTTAGAACCCATTTTTGTATCTTTCATATTTAGGGTTTGAGGTGACATCATCTGCTCTAGTTGATTTGAATGCATTTTTTTGCTAGGTCTAATCTTTTTAAAGGATCAAGTGGGCTGCTCTGGAGGGCCCAAACCTGTTATTGTTTTTCCATTATAGCCTTTAAGTAAGCTGTGGTCCTCACAACTCCTAAAGCACAACGAGGCTGTCATAGAATTACAGATTAGACCTAGTTCAATCTATAAACAAGAATGAGATACCCTGGTGACCGCCATGTTGTACCACTTTTTGGCCCCTGAAGGTGGGCACCCTACATGAGAAGAAATTTTAATTGAAAAACAAAACAAAATGCAAGTTCCTTTTTTCTTAGCCGAACAAGTAAATCTAATCAACAAAAGCAGAGAGATGTTGTTTCAAAAAGTACAGCAAATATATATCCGTCTAATAAATATGATTTCTTTCCCGTAGTTTTATTATTGACCAATCATGAAGCACTTTTCAACTTTAAACCATCAAACATTTTGAAGCACATTTAAATTGTTTGTTTGCATTATTTACCTAAAAATTATTCTAGGGAACCCTTTTAACAAGCATACCCCCTACACATATCACTGGTGAAATCACTGTAAAGCAAAATAATGAAAAAGAAAAGCGAATATATCACTTTTATTATATCTCTTTTATTAAATATCAGAAATGCCTTACGGGTCTTCACTAATATAAGCTTATAACCCCACTTTACAATATATTATACCAAGAAGATGAATGTGCTTTACCATCATGAGTCTAATGTGGAATTATCCCACCCACCCCCATTGACAAGGCCAAGATTACTTGCTCCTAGATATGAGGCATAAAATCCCTTTTTACTTCTTTAGCTCAAAAAGTTTATCTGTACAAAAATAGAGCAATGTTTTGCTCTCATTTAGGTGAAAGAAGCTAAAATAATATAACAGCCAGAGATGGTGAAGAGCAAAACTATTTTCCATGCAGAGAGGCTATGCTATGTTCACCGACATGGTATTTTGACTGCTTACATTTTTCATGAAGGCCTAGCTGGAGAATAAAACTTCTACAGCAAGGATGCCACAAACTGAAGGTCAGTGAAAAGGAGATTATCAATGTCAAAGGTCAAGGTCACTTTGCAGTTTTATTGGACAGAAAAGTACAATTTCTACTATTTATGACCTATCTGCCTTTACTTGAGGTAAATGGTCAGAGAAAAGCATCAAATTACTGACAAATTTAAAAAAAATACTCGCCCAAAATACTCATTTTATAAATGGCGGGCTTTTGGTAAAACATGCCTGTGAACAGGTATGTTGCTGCAGTTTCATTAAGTCGTTTTTTTTTCAAAGTGTCATGTATTTTGCCAGATAGAATAGTAATGACTTAAACGGATTAATACGCATACAAACATCCATCTTATCCTCAAGGTCATTAATAAGGTTAAGGGTCAATTTGGACAGCAAAACAACCCAAACTGACCTAACTGGAGTACTAAGCAAAGTGGACGGTGCAATAACAGACAGGTTACCAAGCTGTTCTTCACTGTTGCACAACTGGAAGGTCAATTTGTCAAAGGTCAAGGTCATATTGGATCATATGGCAGTCTCCTGTACTATCTCCAAGTTCAACTAAGGCACATGATAATAAATGAGCATGCAAAGATGGGTTAAACACATGTACCACTTTTCAACTGAGTTGCATAAAACTCAATCAAATGACCACTAAGCCGTTTACGGAAACTTGGGCCTTTTTACTATATTTTGATAATTCGTAGAACAAATACTCAAAAAACCACTCCTGCATAACAATAAAAATACAAATGCTCTGATATGGGAACCAGTGAGTTTCTGATAAATGAACTGATGCTTACGGTATCATCCTCATAGTGCAGAAGTGCAACTCCTATGCTTCCATCATGCCCAGTATGTAGTGCAAAACTGAATCAATCATCATCCTCTATCCATTAGTAACGCTCTATTTCTGCAGTCTTAATGATTTTTTGTTTTAAAAAGGTGGACTTTTTAAAAGCTGAAATCATTATAGGACTTACTGAAATCAAAACAATGCATCAAAAACATAGTACAGGTCAAATACATAGTAGCCAAGGAATCCAACAAAATAGTCCAGATATTCGTTTTAGGGCCCAGACCAGTAACTGTTTTTCCATAGACCTCCATTATGCCATATTTACAGGGCGCATGGGTTTTTATAAGCCATTTCGATTATTGAGTGCATTTTCATACCTTCATTTTCTTTGAAGGACGCATAATTATACTGGTTGTATAATCTTAATAACCGGTATGTTGATCGCTTGTCTTGGGAAGGTTTGAAACCACACAACTTTTATGATAAAAAAAAATAGTAAATGAGTATGATCAGGAAATACCACAATCACAAACTGCAGACAACCCCGTTGCATCGCGAGGAAGAGCCGCTCAACCATCACAAGACACCAGGAAGACAAATTAAGCAAAGCAATCAGCTCTCTCTTCCCCATCAAGATGATTGCAATACTAAAATGGACATAAAGTAACATACAACAAAACATAGAACAATTACAGACTTACACAATGGGAGTAACAATAAACAAAAAGTCAACAACAACAGAACCACCGCCTTAGAACGGACAGCAGCCTAAGCCACCGGGGGCTTAAATGCATTTTACTGGTACCAAATCTTCGCCCTAGATTCTGCTGTTGTAGAAGTGCAAAAAATGTTCAGCTCGCTTGGAGGCCATCTAACTAATGCAATGTATCATCATGGAAAAACACTCTAATCAAATTACTATACCATGATGAAACAAAGAAAAGGGCCCATGACTCACAGATAGTCAGAGCTAAAGAAAAGCTCAAGTTGAGCCACGGTGGGTCCAGCTACAGATAAGCATCAGGCACCAACCCACCGATTAAAGCTTTACGTCAGAGCCGTCATAGAGTCTGAGGCCTGACCCACCGTCGTGCAATTAAAGAGGAAACCATAGCTATAAACCGTGATTGGGTTTAAAACTAGGCATGCAGATTGCCGCATGATATCCAAGTTATATCCAACCCTTATATAACGTTTAACTATCTTTTTGAATTGATCACTAAAATTAGGTTTTCCAATAATACGTTTGAATTTATAGACTAAATCACCATAAAATATAGGTTCTGATATGCCTTGTTGCAGAACTAAATTAGCAAAATTAAACATTTCTCCTATTAGGCTACTTTCCGCGTCTTCTGTTTGTATCCCAAGTACTGTTAAAACTTTTCTGAATATGCTTCCCACCATTAGGCTATCTCCTCTTGGCTCACCTATTATCAGGAAGTATTATACTAAACTATTTAATGCATTCAAAAGACGTGGCATGTATCCTAATGTTTTAAGTGCAATGCCAAGAGGTATGTCGGTTGCACACATTTATGTACTAAAGCTACCATTACACCATTAGTGAAGGCCCCTGTGTCGAAATTTGGGCTCCCGTGTGCATTTTTTGTAAAAGTGATTCTTATCGATTTTCAACTAGAGATATATATGCAGTGTAAGGAAAAAGACATTTACATTTTTTCTTCCAGTATTAACGTCACAGTGACGTCACACAATGGGGTACCGTCTTTTCACTTGCACCGAAGAGCTTATATGTGGTGGGGTTATTAACACATCTAAAATAATTTTAGTTTTATGTTTGTTGCATTGAAATGGTTAAAAACGTCTATAGAAACACTAAAATGAAAATTTGTTTCAAAATGGACTTCAATTTTACGTGAAAATGACGTCGATTTGACGTCAATGTGCTGGAATAACACATTGCGTACAAAAAATAATTCTGGCAATTCGCGTGTGCCTTGTAACTGAAATCAGATCTTAGCATAACTGTATGTTCCTGGCTTAGCTTTTTTGAAACAAGTTAGCTCTCTGGTGGTTTGGACGTTTTAGCTGCTACAGCGTGTTAACTACATTACCTACATTTTTAAACAAAATAAATGTAATCAAGGTTGTTAAGGTAATGCTTGAATTATTTAAATTGGACAAACATGCATGTATCATACAAGAATATTTCATTCATAACATACATCAGTGTTTATAAAAGCTTTTATGGGCCCATTGTAATGTTACTTATGTTACATTTTAAGCTACTCCCCTTAAAATAACTGAAATTCTGTTAAATAATTTTCTTTGATTTGTTTTCCAGTTAACTTTTAGGTTTAAATACACCTTCCAAAAGACAAGTAATGGAACATTATATAGCTGCAAACGATTTGTTTGTATCAAAATACTTTAAGAGTTATAAACTGTTAAATGTGATGTCCCTGAACAAAAAAGTTCATGCTTTAATTCAGCATGAAATTCAATTGGAAAACCTTTAAAAACCAAATATGAGTATTTTGCTGATAAGCAAGAGTGAAAAGCCATACTAAACTTCGTTTCTGGTGTAAAATATTAGTTTTGTTTTTGTTAGTACGGCATCATGTACCGTATATTATACCTTTCAAGACTGCATAATCATTGCTTTATTCCGTATATTATACGTCATAGGATATTTTATTTCATCCCAAAACTGACTGCGCTTGTTAAATAGATATCAAGATACCAGTCTGTCTGAAAGGATTTATCAGATTGTATTTAAGTTTCTACTAATTATCCATGCACATTTGCATTTGCAAAATAGTATGTTTTGAACTATTTACATTTACAAAGAAATGATTTGCCGAAAAATATAGATTTTAAAATTCATAAACAAAGGAAATAGTTGCACTCAAGTTACAGCACTTAGATGGATACATTTCAATTTTCTGTCAAATTTGTTGAAATAACATAATAGTACTGTACAAAATGTATTATATTGACATATGTTTATTCATAATGTTAACAAAGACGATATAAAATTTAGCCATTAAACTCCAATATGAATCACGTGTGAATGTTTTAAAGAGCCTTTGCCAGGTGCGTTATCTTGTTGAATGCTTGGGATATAGTGCATTTATATTGGAGTTTTATATCGCTTTTGATATTATCCTGATATGCCTTACTAGTGATTGTTCCATTAACAAGCTTAAGTGAAGAGACCCCTTTAAAAGTTACGAGATAGTCACCTCAATTCGACTCCAGTGGATTTTTACCCATCCATCAATGTAATGTTGATAAATGTTTAGAGTGTGGATTCGTCTGAAAAGATGTCATTTTCCGAATCTTAATACAATTTTAAACCCTCTTGGCCCATTTACACTGTTGGCAGTACTGTACTTTCCTTTTGGCCTTTCTCCTAATAATTGGGCTCTTACTATGTAGCATCAAATCTGATCACCCAAAAAGGTATGTCAGGTACTGCTGCATTGCTCACCTTTTGTAATCAGGCGACACAAATGTGTTAAAGAAATGGTTACGAACCAAGTGGGGATCCAATTGTAAAGTCACCAAAAATAAGCGTTTTTATAATGCTCGTTTGCTGGATTAATTCAAGCAATGGGACTCGTCTCTGTAGACCAAATTGTACTCAGACACTTATTCTTTGCATATTTTATCTTTGATTTTATCATACGCCATTATTGAAGGCTAGGTACCCCTTTATTGTGACTACCCTTTGTATAACGATTCCATACTGGAGATAAACCTAACAAAATATGTAAATATATTAACATTGTTTTAATCAATTTAACCGGTCCTAACTTATGAAAATGGATTTTGAAATAGCAAAAAGCATCAATAAACACATTGAATGTCTCACATAATGACAACATATCGTTTTCATACTTTGCAATTGTAAAGCATTCTTGAAATTCCATGTAGACAGTAGAATTGAATAAACGCTCCCAAATCTCGCTTACCATTTGCATTGATGTGTTTTGTTTCAAAACAGGGAAGGTAAAGATACTCATCTACGCCACATTCAAGTTTTGGTAAGATTTGATCAGAAATAAATATTTCATAACAAATTTAAAACATTTTCGTATTTAAATGAGAACTCAACAGGAAAATCATAGTGGTGCGTTTCTTTTTTGTCAAGTATATATACAATGAAGGTAATATTTCTAAAATACCCGATTGTGACGTTTTTCTCTTTTGGAATGTAAAAACAACGTAAAAGGAAAAACGAAAAAATGGAAACAATAAGAGCACAATTTGTACTGAAAAACGAACAAATACTTCTCTAAAAGATTTTTCTATAGCTTTAAATAATCATGGTCGGCATAGCTTACTTTCATTTTTAAGTTCCTTGCCTATCTCAGTGTTACGTAATTTAGAGTTAGAGGCTAACAAACTTTAAGATAGAGCTAACAAATGATACAAAGCAGCACTCCTGACAAGGTGTTATGTTCAACATTTCCTTAGTCCTTATTTCGATTCTGAGGTCAATCATTAACGACATTTTATCAAAATTCCATTAATTAATAAAGGTATGGAGTTTATTGATTTACATAGTATGTTTAAGGATAATTCAGTGATTTCCTCTATTCCAAATTACTTTAAAAATTCAGAAACTTCAATCGTTTGCTATAAATATAACAAACCAATTAGGTCTTCTACATTTAAATTTAATAAAATTGTAACTGATATGAATATAGATTCCTATACTCCCGACTCCTGAGATTGTAAAAATTCTAATTATTTATATCCCCCTGCAGGGCATGTGATTACTGGTAACTTAAATATCATTTCTGACGCTAGAGTTTGCATTATTACTTCTAAAGGCCCTAAATATAGATTTCACTCTAATAATGATTTCCCTAGATGTCGTAGAGAGATCGCTGCTTCTTTAAATGACTTTAGTAATCGTTTGTGTCAACGAGAAAATATTGAACCTGATGCCTTGAAGGAATAGAAGATCACCATTTTTAAAATTATTGATACTCGTATTTCATTTTACTCTTGTAATACACATCTTTAACCCCTGAAACCTAAATCTTCTTTTCGTCATTTGAAACGAGGTATCCAGGATTTTCATATGATCTATGTTTTGGTTTCAGCAGATAAAGCTGCTAACAATGTTGTAGTTGTTTGACTATTGTATTGTATATATACTCTTAAACGTTAGCTTATTGACAGCAATGCCTTTGAAATGCATGCTTCTTTGAGTGAGAGGATGGTTGTCAATGGACATGGTTGTCATACAGCTCTACATTTTGGTGTCAAAGCTAAAGAAAATCAAGACAAAGTTCCAACGTTGTACTGGTTACCTAAACTCCATAAAAACCCTATTAATCAAGATTTATTGCTAATTCTAGTTCTTGTTTGACAACAGTACTTTCTAAATTGTTAATCTCATGTCTTACAGCTGTTAAAACATGTTCTGTGAAAAGGTATATGAAAGATCTGGTAAGAAACTATTTCAGTCTATCAAAAATTCAGGTGAATTTTAGATAAACTTAAAGCTAGAGATTTCAATGTGATCAGTTTGTCTACATGTGATTTTTCTACTCTTTACACTACTTTACCTCATACTTTGATTAAAGATAAACTTATTGATCTTATTGAAAGAACCTTCAATAGAGAAGGCTCTCCTTACCTTGCATGTAACGACAGAAACGCATGTTTTACTTTGGAAAAACCTAAAATATATCATGCATGGTCTTTTCAAAAATGTATGTGATGCGCTGACGTTTTTGATGGACAACATTTCTATTTAATTTGGCATCATCTTGTATGGATAAGTAGTTAGGATTCCTATGGGCACAAATTGTGCTTCCGTTGTTGCGGACTTATTCTTGTTTTTTTATGAGACTCGTTCAGATGATAAGCAGGCTGATATTATTGACATTGACCTGAATTCTATGGCGACTTGGTGTATAAATTGAATAAGATTGTTGGCTCTTATAATTTTTCAACGCAGTTTATTAAAATCATTTCCCATTATAAAAAGATTGGCTTTGACATAAATGTATTGCAACAGACTACATGCTTGGTGGTCAACCCAATCACGGTTGGCAACTTTGCTTTTCTCTTTAATTGTTGGAATACAGACTCTATGACGGTTCTGACTAAAATAGTGTAGGGGCCAAACTAAGATATATGGGCTATTTTGCGAGTTTGTTGCACCCCCCCAGGAAGAAAAGGTTGGTTACTATTTTCAGTCAGGGACATGTCTTGGGGCCTTAGAAACCCATGTTTTACTAAGTTTTCTGCGGTCAATTTTCTGTAAATGGCCTGTAATCAACGTTACTCCACAGACATTGAAAATAGCAGTACGAAAAATACAAGACAAATAATATGTTTTATAGTAGTATCAATGAATTTATTTGAGATTTAAATCTTTGATCTAGTCATAAACATTAATTGCAGAGATCTGTGAGATGTTTTACCACTCATCAGCGTTATGTATGTTACATTTTATACGAAATTGCATAATGACTTTATAGATTGCATATAAGAATGTACCATGTTCCCCAGCCACAGGAAGAGAAACCTGGTTACTGTTTTCAGTCTGTGACATGTCTTGGGGCTACAGAAACCCGTGTTTTTGTAAGTTTTCTATGGTTAGTTTTCTGTAAGTGAACTGTAATCAATGTTACTCTAATTTTGAAAATAGCAGTACACAAAATACAAGATTAGTAGGATAGTTTACAATAGTATTAATTGAATTATTTGAGGTTTTCATTTTTAGCTAGACATAAACATCAATTGCAGACATCTCTAATATGTATTTCTGATCGTCAGAGCTACCTACGTTACAATGTTTTACGAAATTGCAGATAATATCTGTATAGATTGCATATTATAATAAACCATGTTCCCAACCTTAAATGTGGGATTAAGATCCTTATTCTAATGATGAATTTCCATTTTCCATATTTGAAACTATTTATAATTTGTAATTGGATATAATTTGTAGTAAAATAAATTTTAGAATATGCTTATAAGCATATCATTTCTACTGGCATACAGATTTTCTATTTCAACAATATACATTGCATTGGAATTGTCAGTGTCTTCTTTCATCTCTGTCACAATGAAATGAAATAACAGCAATAAAAACACGTTTTACTACCATGGGCATTAAATTTCTGTCAATATATAAATAAGGTAACGTAAGTAACAACAATGGTGTTTTGCGTAAATGGATATACTAAAAATTGTGGAGAGTAGACTCATATTTTACCTAAGTCTGACTACACGCAGAGTATACTCTCCACATATTTCAATAACTTCATTTATAGACAAATTATCTAAAATAAACATTAATCAAAGAGAGTTTTGTAATTTTTTGGATCCTGTTACTTTGATACATGTATGGTAATTTGCATATTTTATTAATCAATGGTTCATAGCAATAAACATGATCTTTACCTTATGATTCAAATATTGGACTGAGTATACCGTACCTCAATAAATAAATTTAAATAGAAAAGCAATATTTCCTGCATCTGGTGGCAAGGCATAAGGATAGTGTGTGTCTTCCAAGGCAGGGGCTTTCTGTCGACTTTACACAGAAGACACATCTTAAAACTAGTAAAGTTCCAGCTGAGCCTTCTTTGAATGGGTAAAAAATTGGTCAAAATTGATGATTCACTGTTTCTCAAGATATTTACCCTTTACACTATATGCATATATTTGTCAAGCCCATAACATATGTAACAGCACATTGTCATTTCCATTTTTCCATATTTGAATCTATTCATAATTTGTAATTGGGTTTAATTTGTAGTAAAATAAGTTTTAAAATATGCTTATAAGCATATCATTTCTACTGACATACAGATTTTCAATTTCAAACATATACATTGCATTGGAATTGACAGTGTCTTCTTTCATCTCTGTCACAATGAAATGCATTTTTTGATAATCTAAAATTCCTCTATCGTTTTTAAAAATTACAAATATGATATCAATCAAAGTACTTATCAGTATAGAAATAGCATGGTTTATACCAAAATGTACCTGATGTTTTGTAGATCTAGCATTTACTTTTTTTCTTTGAATGCTTAATACATTAATTTTCACTGTTGACAATTACATTTTGAAAAAAATAAATCAATGTATCCCTATGCCGGTCACAATTGCAATCGTCTATTCTATTGTTGAACACGATTTCATTATATCATATTGTAAAATGCTTATTATCTTATTATAATATACAGCACTTTCGAAAGAAATTATTTTGTTTGTTAACCAAGCAAGTTTGAGGTAAAGCAACCTGAGCGATACGCATAGACTTAAAAGCATATTACGTGGTAACATTAATTACAAAGCTATTTCATGTTAACATTAATTGCACATGTTTTGTCTGTTAGTGAAGCTTGATTTTAAAGCCCATTTTTAGGAGTTATTCTAAAGCTTTAATCATAAACTTGACTCACTCTAATTCAACAACATGGTTTGAATTTCTGAAACTCACAGATTAAATTGCCGAATGAGTGTCTGTTGAAAAAGTAGTGCCACGACTCACGCGCAGTTGTTAGCTTTCTTACATTATTCACAAGGAAGTTCTTTTTTCTTTCTTTTTGACACCTTTGGGTCTTGTTGAGCTATTTGTACCACTGATACATGTTTACAAATGAGAAGTAAGAGACTTATGATCAGTTTGTTGGTTTCAAAGATTTACTGAATTAGCCTTATTCATATTGTATGCAAAACCATCAAAAATTGTATGCAATACTGCAGACAACAGCTCGTAAACATAATTTAGTCATAAACTGACTCATTCTTGCACCCATATCTATGTAAAGTATATATTTGTTAATACTAACATTGTTTGAGGGCTGTTTCTCGTTAAAAGAAAGTATTTCAGTTTTATTTTAATTGTAATGCCATATTAAGATTACAAATTATGAGTATATTACAAATTACAAGTGCAAGCTAATCTCACTGGTTTATACGTGTGTGCATCATCTAAAGTGGTCCTGCATCTAAAATGGTCCTGGCATCTATTTTGGTCCCAAATTGCCTCTAAATTGGTCCCGGCTGGCATCTATTATGGCACGCTAAGCAGACTCTAAAATGATCCCCGTTATATTCCTGTGCATCATCTAAAGTGGTCCTGCGTCTAAAATGGTCCTGGCATCTAAAACTGCGCAGTAATGTTTAGGTAGGTATGTGTGCATGAGATTATTGTTTCACTTTTATTTACTAATTGACCACTCATAAAACCAACAAACTGACAATGTGCATCTAGTGAAACATCAGAACAAAAATATGGGACATACGCACAGTCGGATCACGACAGTGTGTCCGTTTGAATGCACAGTCATTGGGCTTCCTCGCTGTGTGATCTGATCAGCATATACGTATTTTTGCTGTTTATATAGTGTTGTACCGGCGATCCTAAAGACGTAGACGAGCAGTCTGGTTTGAATTTTACCTTGTCTGAAACCCCTGTAATCAGGTTCTCTGCTGAAAGAGTTGAAGACAGCTGTGCCATTATATTCGCTGCGTGAAAGTGATAATATAGTGTAAACAAAATAAAAAAGCAGAAAACGTTTATCAGTTCATATGTCGCATAGGTCACTATACTCTCCATTTTAAATTCCATTTTTTTGTTGTTTCGTTGTTTATTTCAAGGGACAAGATTGTGAAGTTTTCGATTCGTTTTTTACTGTTGTTTTGGCGTTGGTGCAGTTCAGGTTTTGTGTGAATTTTCCGGTAGTATAATATAGAATCCCGCCACCCCGTATAATGACAACCGATCCTAAATTATCAATACAGGGTCCGAGAAATAACATATTCTCCTCATATAAAAGACCTTTCCCTCAATAATATTTTTCTGGCCCGGAAAATATCCAACCAACCATATTAAAAATTTCCCAATTTTATATACTGACCCACACTTCCAACGCAAAATGTTTGAGTTATGTAACTTTACTTGATATACGAGGTCTTCCCGAAATCATTGTACCGGTCAGGGGTTATGGCAGACATTCACCCAATTAGGTTATGATTAAAAGGGAATAATTGACTGATGAAGTTCTACTTTCATTTTCATAAGTAAATGTTATAATTTTTGAGAAAATTGCGTTACAATGGATGAAACAATATATATAATATTAAAACTTCTGTTTGATTTTGCGTTAGAAGTGTGGTTCAGTATACATATTTTCCCAGAAATATGGTCCTTTGGAAAATGGGACAATCGAATAACTGAACAATATACGAGCTGACCAAATGGGGTATTGTTTAACTCAAAATATTCAAATAAACTGAACCGCATCTGTACAAATGAATCAGAAAACCATGTGCACAAAGCGAAAACTCAGATCAGCATGCCTTGGGCATCCGTTGTGTGCGCTGGGTCTTCGCTGTGCGTCCAATGCTCAGAGAGATGCTAAAACACAAGGTTTCCTCATACAAAAAAGAGAAGACCCTGATCAGAATGGGCGTATGCCAACTAATGGCGAATGAATGTTGTTTTTAAAAGGTGCGATAAATAATGAATGGGTTAGCTTGGAGCTACCATTTTCTATAGAAATCCATTTTTGCCCAAAGCTGTCCCCAAATAGTGTTCAGCTGTCCGCTACCCTTTTGACAATACACATAAAATGTGAACAAGTCTGGCCAACACGCCTCTGCGATATTGAATTCAGAAAATCTGACTATAGCCGCGCTATAATGCATTTCATGTTGTAACAAGAAAAACTATAACATGTGTTACATGTTATAAACGGCGTTGTTGAAGGTTCTTATGAGTAATAATAGATGATGGATAATAATGAAGTTTGTTTTTTTCGCAATGAGATATACATTAAAGCGGCTTTGAAATGAGTCATTAAATGCTTGATGTTTCGCTAATAAACCATCCAATCAGACGGTGATGGGGAAGCAATCTTTTGTGAATACTTGTTATCATCAGTCTTTTATGAAAACCAATACTTGTGCGCGGGGAAAGAAAAAGTTAGACTGCATTACGTCCCTTGATATACAGTATTTTAAAAAAGAACAAGAAAAACTGACTTCTCAAGTCGAAAGAATAATATTCTATGCATTTTCCTCCTTTTGATGGAAAGAAACCCAACCCCAGCCATGAGTTGCGGACGATAGGAAAAATCTACTAGCGTGCCAGTAGCAAAATAAAGAAAGATGATGATTGCTTCCGCGTTTGACACAACATCGAACCTCAGGTCAAACCAATCGAATGACCTATTTTCTGCGTTTTGCCTTTAATATTTCTTAGGTTATTTTCTTTGCTTATTCATATTTTCTGTTTGTATGCCCGTTGTACGTTCTGTTTGTTTGTTTAACTTATTTTTCTTGCTCCTATTTTCTAATAAAATGAAAAAATTATTTCTGTTTTATCGTGGCACTGTTTTTTCGCACACTGCTAAATATAGAATGAATGACGTCACAATGATTTACAGAATAGTCCTAAATATACTTATTTAATATACTTATTTAAGAATTTCGTATCTATAGTAATGAATTATCAATAAGTTCGCCCCACAAAACCGCTGATAACACATAATTGGAAATAATTTCTTGGTAGAAATATTAATTACAGTTCTAAGTTATTCTAAGTTAGACCATTAGACCTGCTGGCGAGTGTGAAAAATAGGTACAGTCCGTGGGTATAACAGGGGTTGAACATCCGACATTTACACTGAAAGACACCAGATTTTAGACGTTTTAAATACTCTTTTAATAAGAGAAGTCTACGTTTGTTTTTACTTTACCCTTGGAAAAACGAAAAATTTAATCAAAACATTATTCATTGAACAATAACTTTGATCACACCCCTCTTCGGACTAGTCCATTTCAAAACCAATTACAATTATAGGCTAAGTAACCACTGTTTCATAAATGAACTAATATTAGTTACTTATGCACTAATAAGTAACGCCGTAGAAAATATCAATCAAGGTCCATAACTCTGTTACAAATTTATGTAAACCGACCGGTAAAATTCCATCCAAGATCTTGCCAATATAAATACATACACTGAACCGAAGTTATAAGTAGCCACCATACAATTTTTGCTCCCGTTCAGAAAGTAAAAATCGCTTTCCCAAAATTTAAATTCTATAAAAAGGTTCAAGGCTTTGTCGAGACTCTGCAAATAATGTCATTTCAAAATGACTGGTAGATCTTGCACAGACGAGGTCCGAGTAAAGGTACCATCATTTCTAAAAGTCACACTTTTTAGTGTGATAAAACTATTTATCAGATACGTTATCCATTAATATTTAATTAGCTTGAAGATGTTTATAACAGCTGTGATATAAGATGAAAAAAATCAAGATCTGCTTAAAAATTAAAAGAAATCTTTGACAAATGACATTTAAATGACCTTTAAAGTTTCAGGTTAAAATCGGAAGTGGGTACCAAATTAGTAAAAATATTGTAAGAAAATGGGCTCATCAAGTTGCATGCTGTTTTGTCAAACATATTAGCATAAAATAAAACACATACAATGATTTTGGTACGTGCAGCTGATGATTTCCGAAAATTTCGGAAAATTTGGAAAATTATCAATTTTTAAAAATTTATAAAAAATCTGTCATAAGCAAAATGTCAAGTGTTTAGTGTTTTTTCAACTTGACTAGGCAGGTTTGTAATCACCAGTACTTGAATTCGGTAAAAACTGCACTCAAAATGCTCATTTTCTTCAAAAAGTTGATTTTTGCATTTTTGAACCCAAAATTTGTGATGTGATAGAAAACTCTTCCAAAAGACCACTTAAAATTTAGTCCATTACAAAACACATGCTTGGGCAAAAATTCATTTCAATATCACTAGGGCTTAGTCAGAAAAAAAGAAATTCAAAAGTGGCTAATTAGAACTTCGGCTCAGTGTATATAAAATTGGGTAAAATCCCATCTATTTGTTCTCACGATATCGAGTGGAAACGGAATTCTGACCGGCATCACTCAAGGGCCATTAGTTACAAGTTGGAGAAAACTGACAGGCAACAATCACAGCTTGTCTGTATCAAAGCATATGCAAAATTTCGCCAAGTTCTGTGCATGTATTCTGTAAATATTGAGCAGAAACGAAATAAAGACTTCAATTAAGGGCCATAACTGTCAAAAATTTGAAAAACTGGCAGGTAACAATCCCAATATACGAGATGTTGTCAATGTAAATGTATATATAAACATTTGATGTAATTATCCCAACGCTTTTTTAAAAAAGCGAGGAGATATTGTAATCGCCTCCGTCTGTTCGTCCGTCTCTCCGTTATGCTATCTCCTCCTAAACCATTAGACGAAATTCAACCAAATTTGGTGCGTAAGTTACTCACATAAATGGGGCGTGCAACATCAAACTGTTTTGGCCCCGCCCCCTGGGGCCCTGGGGAGGGGGCCAAAAGGTCAGCTATCATTTATTTTCAATTACAAAGTCAATTTCAAAGATTTTTATACCAAACTGTGTGTGTGTTCTCACAAATAAAAGATACAAAACATATCAAACGGGATTTGCATCATGTCGCCTGGGTCATGCCCCAGGGGTGGGACTTTGGGGCGTTCGGTGCCCAGGGGGGGGGTCGAAAAAGTTTCAAATATGGTCATGTGGCATATCAAATCGACGGGGATGACGAGCAAAACAGAATGCAAGTAAAGTTTTTACCCTACGGTCAAACTGGTGACCTTGGAGGTGAGGTCAAATATTATTAAATTTAGACTACCATGTCAATTCTAAGATTTTTATACCAATTTTTGTGTGCGTTCTTACAAATAACATATTGAACAGAATTTTGATTCTGTTGCTGGGGTCATGACCCAAGGGTGGGACTTGGGGGTGCTGGGTGGATCAAAAACTTCTGCGTGGGGATTTGCGATGACACCCCATCGACTGTGCATTCTAGTTCCATTTTGTTTTCAATGTATTAAGGGGAAACAAAAGTCTGATATTAGCAAGGGTCATAACTCTGTTACAAATTTGCGAACTATGACGGGTTACAATCTCAACCTAGATCTTGTCAATATCAATTCACACAAAAAATTTGGTAAAATTCTATCTATGAGTTCTTGCAATATTGAGCGGAAACAAAAATCTAACATCAATTAAGGACCATAACTCTGTTACAAATTAGAGAAAATCATGATGTATAACAATCTCAATCTAGATCATGCTAATATCTTTGCATATACCATATTTGGTAAAATTCTATTAATTTGTACTTAAGATATTGAGTGAAAACGGAATGGTGAAGTCGATAAATGGCCATATCTCCGTTATAAATTTACGAAAAAATGATAAATAACAATCCCAACCTACATCTTGTTAATATCAATGGACATACAAAATTTGGTCAAATTCTATCAATCTGAGCGGAAAATGAATTCTAGGTGAAATTCTGACAGCAGTCAAGGGACATAACTCTGTTACAATTTTTCGAAAAATAATGTGTAGCAAACCCAATCTGGATATTGTCTATATAAATGTAATACACAATTTGACAAAAACTTTTATCAATTTGTTGATATTAAACTGAACGAAATTACAATGGATGGATGGACAGAATGACAGATATCCCACCTCTTTTCATAGAGGATTTATAATTAAAATCAAGGGTTTCATAGTAATGTTATCTCACTTATGAACCTAAGGCTCAAGGTAGCTGAAATCAACTAGAGCCACTAGAAGTTAGTTTTTCTATCCAGAGGCTTAGGGTTAGTATTACTATACAGAAGCAATGTCTCTGCCACCAGAAGCCAGTTCTACTTGCCAGAGTCACACTCATTGCTGCTAGAGGCAGTACTGCTGTCAATAGTTTCTGTTTTAGCAAAATATCTGTACTATATTATCTGCCGGTAGAGGTCGGAACTACATCTCAGAGTACCTGTTTCTGCAACCAGAGGTCAGAGGTCAGTATTACTATCCACAGTCTCACTCATTGCCACAAGAGATCATAACTGCTAGAGGTCAGTACTGTTATCCAGATTCCCAGCCTCTGTCACCAGAGGTCAATAATAGTAACTATAGGTCACGAATCTGCTTCAAGAGGTCAGTAATGCTATACAGAAACCCTGTCTCTGTAACTAGAGGTCGGTACTAGTATCCAGAGTCCATAACTCTGCAACTACCGGCCAGTATTAGTATCTACGGTCCCTGTCACTACTATTAGAGGTCAGGTAAATTATCCAAAGTCCCAATTTGTGCTACTAGGACCTTGTACTACTATATTCAGAGGCCCTGTCTCTCCCATAGGAGGTCAATATTAGAGTCATTACCACTGGAAGTCAGTACTAGTACCTTAGTTACAGTCACTGCTATTACAGGTCAGCACTAGTAGCCATAGTCATGGTCTCTGCTACTAGAGGTCAGTGCTCGTATCGATAGTCTCAATTTCTGCTACTAGAGGTCAGTACTAATAATCATTATCCAAGCCACTCCTAATAAATGTCATTTCTAGCACCCATAGTTTCAAACTCTGCTGTCAGAGGACAGAATAGGCATCCATAGTCCCAGACTCAACCACTAGAGCCCAGTGATTTTATCCAGTGTCCTATTAGTTGCTACTAGAGGTCAGTATTTTAATCCGTAGCCCCAGTTTCTGCTATGTATCCTAGTCAATGTCACTGCTACCAGAGGTCAGTACTAATATCAATAGACCCAACCATGGCTACTAGAGGTCTGTAATGGTATCCAGCGTCCCTGCCATTGCCACTAGAGATAAGAACTAGCATCCAGAGTCCTAGACATTGCCACTAGAGATCAGAACTAGTATCTAGAGTCCCTGTCACAGCCACTAGAGATCAGATTTAGACTCCCAGTCATTGCCACTAGAGGTCAGTACTATCATCCAGAGTCCTGGATATTGGAACATGAAGTCAGTACTTGTATCTAGAGCCCCTTTCATTCACACTTAATGTCAGTAAAAGTATCCATAGTCTATGTACTAATTTAAGAGTCCCAGTCATTGCTACCGGAGGTCAGTTAAATGCCCAGAGTCCCTGGCAATGCAACTAGAGGTCAGTAAAAGTATCCAGACCTATGTTATTTCCACTTAAGACCAGGGTCAGTATCAAGGGTCCCATTCATTGTCACTAGAGGCCAGTAAAGGTATCGTGGATCCCTTTTCTGCATCTATAGGTCAGTCCTAATATCCAGAGTCCTAGACATTCCAACTAGAGTTCAGTCAAAGTATCCAGAGTCCCTGTTATTGCCACTTAATATCAGTCAAAGTATACAGAGGCCCTGTCCTTGCCACTAGTGATCAATTTAAGTATCCAGAGTCAATGAATTGCCACTGGAAGCCAGTACTCGTACCTTGAGTCCCAGTCATTGCCACTAGAGGTCAGTTAAAGTATAAAAAGTCCTTCGCATTGCCACTAGAAAACAGTACTAGTATCTAGAGTTCCTATTATTGCCACTATAGGTCAACAAAAATATCCAGAGCCCCAGTCATTGGCATTTGTTGGCTATAAAAGTATCCAGAGTTCCTGTTCTTGCCATTTGATATCAGTACTAATATTTAGAGTCCCTATCATTGCCACTAGAGGTCAATAATAGTATCTAGATTTCATATCATTGCCAATAAAGATCAGTACAAGTAGCAAGAAACCCTGTTATTGCCACAAGAGGTCAGTAAAAGTATCAAGAGTCGGGGGAGTCCCAGTCATTGTCACTAAATGCCAGAACTAGCATTCAAAGTCCCTGTTACTGCCACTAGAGGTCAGTATTGCTATCCAGATTCCCAGTTATTGCCACTAGAGTTCGTAAAACAGTGTCCAGAGACCCAGTCATTGACAAAAGAGGTCAGTAAAAGTATCCAGAGTCCCAGTCGTTGTCACTAGATGTCAGAACTAGTATTCAAAGTCCCTGTCACTGCCACTAGAGGTCAGTATTACCAACCAGTGTCCCTTTCCTTGCCACTAGAGGTCAGTATACTATCCAGAGTCCCTATCAATGCAGTAGAAATTAGTGCTAGTACCTAGGGTCCAAGTAATTAGTACTAGTACCTAGGGTCCAAGTAACTGACAACAGAGGTCAGTTAAGGTACCCAGAGTCCCTGTCCTTGCCAATTAAAGTCTGAACGAGCATCCAGAGTCCTAGATATTGACACTAGAAGTCAGTACTTGTATCCAGAGTCCCTGTTATTGTCACTTAATATCAGTAAAATTATTGAAAGGCCCTGTCATAGCCACAAGAGTTCAGTACTAGTATCCAGAGTCCCTGTCATAGCCACTAGAGGCCAGTTCTTGTGTACAGAGTCTGGTTCTTGATACTAGATGTAAGTAAAATTATCCAGAATCCCTTTCATTACCAATAGATGTCAGTTCTAGTATCCAAAGTCCCAGTTATTGCAAAAGGAGAACAGTTAAAGTATCCAGAATCCCTGTAAATGCAACTAGGGATCAGTAGTGTATTCAGAGTCCCAGTAGTTTTCATTAGAGGTCAGTGAAAGTATCCAGAGTCCCTGTAAGTACCACAAGTCGTCAATAAAAGTATCCAGAGTATCAGTCATTGTCACTAGATGTCAGAACTAGTATTCAAAGTACCTGTCACTGCCACAGAGGTTAGAATTACTATTCAGAGTCCCTGTCATTGCAACTGGAAGTCAGTAAAACATCCAGAGTCCTTGTCATTTCCACTACAGATCATACTAGTATCCAGAGTCCTTATCATTGCATCAGGAGATCATAACAAGTATCTAGGGTCCAAGTAATTGCCAACAAAAGTCATTTAAAGCACTCAGAGTCCCTGCCCTTGCCACTTAAGGCCAGTACTAGTATCCACAGTCCTAGACATAGCCACTAGAGATCAGTACTTGTATCCAGAGCCTCTGTCATTGCCACCAGATATCATTAACAGTAACGAGGGTCCATGTCATTGCCATTAGAGTTCAGTACTAGTATCCAGAATCCCTGTCATTGCCACTAAAGTAAGTACTTGTATCCAGAATCCGGTTTTTGATACTAGAGGTAAGTTAAAATATCGAGAGTCCTTCGAAACCACTAAATGTTAATTCTGGTATTCATAGTCCCAGTTATTTTAGTATCCAGGTTCCCAGTCAGTGCCACTAGAGGTCAGTAAAAGTATCCAGAGTCCTAATCCTTGCCACTAAAGGTCAGTCTTAAAATGCTGAGTCCTAGGCAAAGTCCAAGTCATTGACACTAGAGGTCAACAAAAGTATCCAGAGTCCCTGCCCCTTCAACTAAAGGCTACTACTAGCATCCAGAGTCCTAGACATATCCACTAGAGGTCAGTATTTGTATCCAGAGCCTCTGTCATTGTCACCAATTATCATTAAAAGTAACGAGAATCCATGTCATTGCCACTTGAGTTCAGTTCTAGCATCCAGAATCCCTGTCATTGCCACTGGAGGTCAGTGCTTGTATCCAGAATCTGGTTCTTGATACTAGAGGTCAGTAAAAATATCCGGAGTCCTTCATAACCATTAAATGTCAATTCTGGTATCCATAGTCCCAGTTATTCCTAAAGGAGGCCAGATAAAGTATCAAGTAGTCCCAGTCATTGTCATTAGATGTCATTAATAGTATCCAGAGTCCCTGTTATTGCCAATAGAAGCCAGGGTCAGTATCCAGGGTCCCAGTCATTGCCACTAGAAGTCAGCTAAAGTATCCTTAGCCCTAGACATTGCAACAAGAGGTATATAAAAGTCATACAAAATCCTTGTTCTTGCCACTAAAGATCAATAAAAGTATCAAGAGTCCCAGCAATTGCCACTAGAGGTCAGTACTTGTATTCAAAGTCCCAGACATTGATAATAGAGGTCAGTTAAAGTATCCAGAGTACTTAAGATTGCTACTTGAAAAATGGGTTCCAGTCATTGCCACTAGAGGCCGGTTAAAGTAGGCATTGCAACTACAGGTAAATAATAGTATACAAAGTCTCTGTTTTTGACACTAGAATTCAATAAAAGTATCCAGAGTTCCAGCAATTGCCACTTAAAGTCAGTACTCAAGTCCCAGTCATTGCCACTAGAGGTCTGGGTCAATACCCAAGTTCCCAGTCATTGCCACCAGAAGTCAGTTAAAGTATCCAGAGTCCCTATCCCTGCCACTAAAGGTCAGCCTAAGTATGCTGAGTCCTAGGCAAAGTCCGAGTCATCGACACTAGATGTCAATAAAAGTATCCATATTCCAAGTCATTGCCTATAGTTGTCAATATATGTATCCAGAGTTTCAGCTTTTGCCTTTAGATGTACGTATTAGTATCTGGAGTCCCTGTCTTTGCCACTAGAGGTCAGTACAAGTAGCTGGAGTCCCTGTACTTGCCAATAGAGGTTCGTACCAGAATGCAGACACTAGAATCAGTTCTAGTATCTAGAGTCCTTATCATTTCCAATAGTGGTCAGCAAAAGCATCCAAAGTCGACACCATTGTCACAAGATGTCAGTAAAAGTATGTAGAGTCCCTGTCATTGTTACTAGATGTCAGTAAAATACCCAAATACCCAGTTATTGCCCCTAGAGGTCAGTAAAGTATCCAGTGTCGCAGCCTTTGTCACAAGAGGTCAGTAAAAGTATTCAAAATCCAAGTCATTGCAACTAGCGATCAGTACCAGTATCAAAGTCCCAGTCATTGCCACTAGAGGTCAGTCAAAGTGTGCACAATCCCTGTCATTGTCATGAGAGATTAAAACAGGTATCCAGAGTCTATGTCATTGCCAGTAGATGTCAGTACAAGTAACAAGAGTCCAAGTCATTGTCACTAAAGGTCAGTTCTTGTATCTAGAGTCCCAGCCAATGCAAATTGATGTCATTTAAAGTATTAAGAACCCCTGTGTTTGCCAATAGTTGTCAGTAAAAATATTAAGGGTCCCTCTCATTGTTAAGAGTGGTCAGTAAAACCATCCAGAGTCCCGGTCATTGCCACCAGAGATCAGAAGTTGTATTCAGAGTCCCTGTCATTGCCAGTGAGATCAGAACTAGTATCCAAAGTTCTTTCTTCGCCACTAGAGGCCAGTAGTAGTATCCAGAGTTCCAATCATTTCCTTTTAAGGTCAATAGAGTATCCAGAGTCCCTGTCAGTATCTACTAGAGTTCAATAAAAGTATGCAGACTCCCGTCTTTTGGCACTAAAGGTCATTATACGTATCCAGAGTCCCAGTCATTGCCATTCAATGTTAGTAAAAGTATCCAGAACCCAGTCATTGCCTATAGAGGTCAGTAAAAGTATCCAGAGTCCCAGTCATTGCCACAAGAGTTTAGTATAAGCATCAAGAGACCTTGTCATTGCCAATAGAGGTCAGTAAGAGTATTCAAAATTCCTATCATTGTCACTAGATGCCAGTACTATTATCTAGAGTCTCCTTCATTGCCACTCTTGGGGTGGGTACTAGTATCTTTATCCCTAGTTTCTGCTACATGAGGTCAGTACTAGTATCATGAGTCCCTGTCATTGCCACTAGAGGGCAGTACTAGCATCCAGTGTCTCAGTCGTTGCCACTAGAGGTCAGTAAGATATCCAGAGTCCCTTTCATTGCCACTAGAGTTCAGTACTGGTATCCAGAGTCCCAGCAATTGCCACTGGAGATCAGTTCAAGTATCCAGAATCCCAGTCAATGCGACTAGAGGTCAATTAAATTGCCCAGAGTCGCACACATTGTCATTAGAGGTCCGTAAAAAGTTTCAGAGTCCCTGTCATTGCCACAAGTTGTCAGTAAAAGTGTCTAGAGTCCCTGTCATAGTCACTAGCTATCATTCCTAGAATCTAGAGTCCCTTCCATTCGACTAAATGCTAGTACTAGTATCCAGAGTCGGCCTCTCCGCTATAAATGGACTGTACTATTAACCATGGTTGTAGTAACTTCTACAGAGTATCAATTCCTTGTTGCAATCACTGCTACAAGCGATCATTATAAGTGTCCATAGTCCCAGGTTTTGCCAATAGAGTTCAAACCTAGTACATAGAGTCCCTCTGTTTTGCCACTATAGGTCAGTATTGGTATTCTCAGTCCCAGTCACTACTGTTTAGTACTAGAGGTCAGTCCTTATATCCGTAGATTCAGTCTCTGCTACTAGTGATCAGTACGTGTATCCGTATTCCCAGTCTCTGCTAGTTTCTATAGCCATAGTCTCTACTGTTATAGGCCAGTACTTAATCCCTCACACTATATAGATATCAGTACTACTCTACTCTATATATAATGTTCACAAAAAGTAGGGGGTAATCGAATAGCAAAACTTGTAACTTTTACCAAACTAATGTCATAAACCTGAAACAGCTAGTATTAATTAGCAAAGTCATCTCACGGCCAATTAGATTAAATTTTCAAGGATTAATTTGGTCGCGTGTTTCTGAGACAACCATATTTAGACCAGGGGTAGCCTTTCAAATTTTGTCATTTTTTACATTTTTGTCACCACCCTATCTCCTAGAAATAACTTTTTTGGTACACGAAAAAAATCTTAAGAAACAAAGATGTCCATAATGCATCTTAAGCATGCATTATCGAAAGCGTTCCAAAAAAAATGATACTTTTTTGTGGAATTTGGGTCTTGACCCCTAGTTTCGTTGGTACGCCCTTAAGGTCACATTACCCAATTTTCAGCCCTCAAATTAAGCAAGAAAACTTGCGTACACGTTGCTCTATGAAAATACAAAATTATTAATGCGACAAATTAGGATTTTAATTACTAGACTTGTTTATGCCCCAATATCCCCTACTTTTTGTGGACAGTATATTTTATTTATGGTTAACATTCTTTAGCGCTATATTTGTTGCAATATGACCCAGTAAAAGAACATGATTCGTGCTAATTTATATGTTCTTATACTCATTTCTTTTCATTTGCTTCCGTTTACGTACTTTGTACATTTAATGGTTCGGTTGTGCGCCAGTATTTTGTATCCCCCACCCCATCAGGGCCGGGGAATAGCGGGTTTTTTTACTTTTAAATTTTTCAAAGCTCTGCATTGCGGGGCCAAATTTGCGGTAAAATCCCTGCTAAATGCCCCCGCCCCCTGGTAGACAATAATGACTATTAACAAATGACCTAAATCATTTTGAATAAGCTTTCCACCTTTTCCCCTCTCCCATGGTGGTGTCACATGAAACGCTTCAGTTGGCTCAGTGAATTCAGAGAATTTACAAATATATTGTGCAGAGCATAACACAGAAATATAAGAGGTATCGACTAGAAACTTCACTGGTAGATATATATCGATGAGGAGAAGTACAGTGTACATGAACCGTACCTCTCCTTCGCATAATTTAGGAGTTATGCCCTTTGTTTTTTTTCACACTTAATTGTGCCCGAAGCATAACACAGCAACTACATGTATAACAGGTATCAACTTGAAACTTCAATGGTAGATAGATCTCAATAATGAGAGATACAGTCTACAAAGATCCATAACTCTCTTTTGCATAAATTAGAAGTTATCGTCCTTTGTTATACTTGAATTTTGTCCAGAGCAGAACATAACACTATTAGTGATATCAACTTGCAGCTGTTGAACAACCGTATATTTGGGAGTATCTATCGTTTCTACCGATTCTCTTGATTTCTGAATTCCTAGAGAGGTGGGAGGGGGGGGGGGAAGAAAGACCAAAAGGAAAGTACAGTCCTGTCAAACAATTAAATGACCAAGAGGGTTTGAAATTGTTTTAAAATTGGGAAAATATCATCTTTTCAGATGAATCCATACTCTAAGCATATTTCTTTTGCAAACCTATTCTCATCTGGCGTCTGAAACACGAACAAATTTATCCACATTACTTTGATGGATGGGTAAAAAAACTACTGGAGTTGTATTGAGGGGACAATCTCGTAAATTTTAAAGGAGTTATTCAACTTAAGCTTGTTAATGAAACAATCACCAGTAAAGCATATCAGGATAATATCAAAAGCGATATAAAACTCCAATATGAATCACGCGTGAATATTTTAAAGTGATATTGCAAGGTGCGTTATCTTATTGAATGCTTGGGGTATAGTGCATTCATATTGGAGTTTTGCATCGCTATTGATATTTTCCTGATATGCCTTACTGGTTTTTGTTTCATTAACAAGCTTAAGTAGATAGACCCCTTTTAAAGTTGAGATAGTCCCCTCTTTACGACCCCAGTGGATTTTCACCCATCCATCAATGTAATGTGGATAAATTTGTTCGTGTTTCAGACGCCAGATGGGAATGGGATTAGGTTTAGAATGTGGATTCCCCTAAAATGATGACATTTTTCCAATTTTAATACAATTTCGAACCCTTTTGGCCCATTTAACTGTTTTGCAGTACTGTACTTTCCTTTTAGTCTTTCTCCTTATAATTAGGCTCTTACTATGTAGCATCAAATTTGAACATCCAAAATGCACTTAAAATATCTTTTAACAGTAATTATGTAAAATTATATAATTTGTGCAAACTACAAGTGCACATACACCAAAGTCAATCAAATGATTCATTGTTGATACACTCGATAGCTTCAATTCTTAAAGTATTTTCACAATGCACCGTATTCATGACTTAATAGATTCCCACCACAGTTTTCTTTGCTGGTCTCCTTATTATCCCATAATTCGCAATAGAGTTTTGATAATCAAATTTGATTAGCTAAAAATATGATCAACTGTTTTAGAAGTTAAAACTTGATACAAAACATCTGCAAAAACAAGCCATATTTTTACTCACTTTAATTAGATATGTCGTGCATACAGGAGCAGAAATAAATCATATCTCAAACAAAGATAGAGTTTATTACAAACTCTTAAACAAGTATAGGGTATGTAAATAATTATGACAAAAATCGCTATCTATAGAAATTTTGGAAAGCAGCTGTATTGATGAGATGGTAGGGGCCTGATGCTTTGACTGTTGTTAGTTCCAAGGGGGTTTATCTGTTGAATTTCTTTTACTCTGGCATTCGTTGAGTCCTTATCTTTGCTTTATCTCCTTTTTTACATCTTGATTTATATGTTCTAGGAGATAATGCATTGATAAGCTAGGGGTCTTTCATGCAAACCAAACATCTTCAGTATGTGTCTTGATTCACATCTGACCTAAGGGTGAGTTTGGTGCGCCATGAAACCTGTTTAAGCCCTCCCATAAAATAGTTTTACTGACCGTTTCAACGTGGTGCTTCTGCTGTGGATCATTAATGTTATTTCTGTCATGTTTTTGTTATGCTTTTGTTCGCGTCTGTTTATAAATGCCTTGTGGTCACCTGCTGGGAAAGGACTGACCTCTTGGCTCTCGTTTGTGATGTCTAATTGTGAAGTTGTCACTTTCCCATTGGTATCCTGGGTCAGGTGTGGTGCTTGATTGTATCGATCCCAGATCTTTGCCCTTTTTCTTACTTTTAGTTTAACAATACATCCAGATATTGGGATGATGTTTTAAACATTAATAATGTTTATTTTGACAATATGGTAAGTCAAATATACCCTTTAGAGCTCCAACTAAATGAAGCTAATACCCCTGATTCCAAAGCCACGTTTTTAGACTTGTATTTGTTCATTTCTAATGATAGTGTTTCTACCAAAATTTATGATAATCGTGACGTTTCTGATTTTGAAATTGTCAAATTTCCCATTTTTAGATGGTGATGTTCCTCGCTCTACACCCTATGGAGTCTATATCTCTCAACCCAATAGTTTTGCTAGAGCATCTAGCCATGTTGCTGACTTTAACACTCGCAATAAATTGTTAACTCAGTAACTTCTTAAACAAGGCTATCAATATCATAATCTTCGCAAAACCTTTTCTAAATTTTACCGACGATACTATGATTTGATGATATCTAAATCTCTCTTACGCCAAAGACTTTCGGGACTGGGTTCTATGGTGACTTGGTGTATAAATTGAAGAAGATTGTTGGCTCTAATAATTTTTCAGCGCAGTTTATTAAAATTATTTCCCATATTAAAAAGATTGGCTATAACATTAATGTATTGCAACAGACTTGCTTGGTGGTCAACCCAATTACGATTGGCAACTTTGCTTTTCTCTTTAATTGCACGCCATGGGTCAGACTTCAGGCTCTATGATGGTTCCAACTTAAAGACTTATCTATTAATGAGATGGTAGGGGCGTAATGCTTTAGCTGTTGTCAAGCCCTCCAGAGTTTACCTGTAGGATTTCTTTTTCTCCTGTATTCAGTTTTATGTACTGTTGAGTCCTTATCTTCACTTTATCTCAATTTTATTTATTGATTTTAATGCTCTAGGAGATGATGCATTGATAAGTTAACGCCTTTCTTGCAAACCAAACATCTATGTGTTTTGATCCACATCTGAACGAAAGGTGAAGTTGACGCCGTGAAATCAGTTTAAGCCCTCCAGTGAAATATTTGGCCGAACATTCCAAGGCGGCACTTCTTTTGTGGATCATTTGTATTATTTATATGTTGTGTTTTCCATGCTTTCGCGTCTGTATATATATTCTCATTTGGTACATTTCTATGCATGTGACGTTGCTGGTTACAGAGATATCATGCCTGTTTCAGAACTTTTGGAACACCCCTCGTAGGACCACAACCCGCTAAGTCATGTTAAATTTCAGCAGACTACCCCATGTAGATAGGACCACAAACAGCTGTATCATGCTACATCTTTCCAGACTGCAATCTATGGATGGACTGGCAGCAAGAAAATGCGTCCTTGATGTATTAGAAGGTGAAAAGGGTGAAACATATGATGCTGCTAATTATAGACCAGTGTCACTCACGTGCATCTGCTTCTAAAGTAAGTAAGAGTGCAAAGATCAGGAAACGATACAATCAAGTACCACACCTGACCCAGGATACCAATGGGAAAGTAACAAACTCATAGTAGACACCACAAACGAGAGCCAAGAGCTCAGCCCTTTCCCAGCAGGTGACCACAAAGCACATATAAATAGATGCGCACAAAGACATAAACACAAGACAGAACAAAAACATAAAAGATCCACAAAAGAAGTACCGTCTTGGAACGATCAGTAAAATATTTAACTGGAGGGCTTAAACCGGTTTAACGGCGCCAACCCCACCCTTAATTCAGATGTGGATCAAGACACATAGATATTTGGTTTGCATGAAAGACCCCTTACTTATCAATGCATCATCTCCTAAAACATATAAATCAAGATATAACAAGGAGATAAAGCAAGGATAAGGACTCAACAGTAAATTAAACTGAATACCGGAGCAAAAGAAATCCAACAGGTAAACCCTTGAACATATAATTGTAAGGAACATAAACATTTAGCATTTGATAGCATACGTGCTGACTATCAGCATGGTTTCTCGAATCAGAGGTCTTGTAAATCTCAGTTGGTTCAGTTTATGCAGGTCATTATCAGTAACCTGGCCTCGAGGTTATAAAACTTGAGTACACGCTCAGACTCAAAATAAAGCGCAATGATTGGCTGCTTGCGGACACGTGTCCGCAAACAGCCAATCATTGCGCTTTATTTTGAGTCTGAGAATGAACTCAAGCTTTATAACCTCGAGGCCTGGATGCGGTAATGATCGTGGAGACAAACAGGCACATTTGCCAAGGTTCCATACAGGAGGCTATTACACAAATAGAGGATCTTACATGAGTGCTCATGTTTTATTGAATTTATTAAACGAGTTGGGGAAAAGAGATAAAATGCGAGGCTTGCCGAGCATTTTATCTCTTTTTCGCAACGAGTTTAATAAATTCAATAATACAAGAGCACGAATGTTAGATTCTATTTATCATATGACAAATACTTTGAAATCTCATTTCTGGCGTAAAAACGTTATGATTTTACCATCATGTACGCAACGTTGTTATGGACGTCATAACGTTTCCCGTAAATCTGTAAACCACTAGTTGTTTATCGATTTTATTGCATAGCGTTATTTCACTCCCGGACGCGACGTCATATGATAAAATGGGATAAGAGGGTCCAATCACAAATTGACCAACTCATGATTCCCTGTGCGACTTCAACAAGTAGTTTTTGATAGCCAAACCTAAGATCCAGTCAACTTAATAAATGATTTGCTGGACAACATCAGAGCTTCTGGTTGCCTGTTCGCAGACGACTTTGAGACAAGGCTGCTGTCTGTTCTAAGGCGATGGTTCTGTTGTTGTTGATTTATTGTTTTATGTACCCCCATTGTTTGTGGTGGTTCTATGTTTGTCTTTGCTTGGTATTCATTACTTTATGTCCATTCTTAAGGGTGTTAAGAAAGTTCGTTCCGCTCTTCATCATAGAATTTCAAAGCATTTAAAAAGCAAATTATGCCGAAAAATTGCATTTCCAATGGGCCTGTTATTCCTTGTGATGCTCTATAGAGTTTGGCATCGTGTCTGACATCGAATAGCTTCACGCAATTACGTTTAATTTAGGTACTGTCTTTCACTCGGTCTAGAGAAATCTAATATTTCCCAAAATATGTGACATTTATTATTTTGGAAGTTCTTTACAGCCTTGTATTTTAGTAAACGTACTAAAGACTTATATAAGATGAATAACAACTCAGGGGCGCAGTGGCTCAGTGGCTCAGTGGTAGAGTGCTTGACTCGAGACCGTGGGGCCGCGGGTTCGAGCCTCACCGGCGTCACTGCGTTGTGTCCTTGAGCAAGAACATTAATCCTAGCTTAGTATTGTTTCAACCCAGGAAGGCCCGTCCCTTTATAACTGAACTATTGTTGATGGGGCGTAAAGAATCAAATCAAACAAACAAACAAACAAATACATTGTAACAACTCCATTTAGGGTCTCTTATTCAATTAGAAAATAGTCTTATCATTATGGCCAGGACATGACAAGGGCTCTTTGTCATATACCCCAAATTTGCTCCTCGAGCCCAAAAATTTGCGAGTGGTACTTGATTTTGATGATAATTTATTCGGTGACAAAATATTTGATTAAACATCCAATTGTTTATTTCTTGTCAAGTGTGCTGACTTGAAAGAATTCCAGTGACATTTATGCCATTAGACACATAATAACTAAAATAATAGGAACATAATCTTATTGTGGAACGAACTTTCTTAACACCCTTTAGTTGTGCAATCATCATGACGAGGAAGAGAATGCTTTGCTTTTATTGTCTTTTGGATGTCTTGCTACTGTAAATGCTCTGTGGCTATTTTTGACGGTGCCTTGGGATGGTCTACAGTGTGTATTTCCTGATCATACTCACTTACTTTTTTGTCCTGTATAGGAACTTACATTCACTTTAGGACTGCTTGACCCTGCAAGAAGACCTCACAAGCTTAGGACAGTGGGAAGTCGATTAACAAATGAAATTAAATGTGGCAAATGTCGCTCAATGCACATGCCTCGGCATCAGCACCAGAAACAAATCTATTTCGACTGTTCTCTACTTTGGCAATGTTCAGTCAGCAGAAGATCCTGGTATCACCATTACTGATAGCATAGATTGGTGTAAAACACCTCTGACATTTCTTCCAAAACAATTAAGGTCCACATACATGTAAAAGTTTAGGGCCCTCCTTATTTAATCAAGAACACAGCCGAAAGCATTTTCTTCCGAATTTTTCAAAATAAGGGCGTGATGGAAATATGTGTTAACATAATGTTTAAACAACAGATATGCTGACTAATAAAAGTTTGTCAAGAGAAAATGAAGCTGTAGAAGAACTAATGCTTTATGCTCCACGCTAGAGAACCATTGTACTCGAACAACGCAGTCATCGCGTGGTGGTTGCAGTCGAAGAGTGCACAAAATAGTGTAGCTAGCTGTTAATAAGGGTAATATTTTGGTCATTTTTTACTTCTGAAAATATTCATCGTGAATTATTATCACTTATGGATCCAGCTGTATATCTGCTTAACAAATCTTTCGTTGGTTGAGTAATAGTCGCTTCAGCGCCAGAGTTATGCCAAAATGTGATTTTTCCTTTAAAAGAGGATGAAAGAAATTTTTTGCTTATGTTCTGGAATTTATGCTTACTTTCGATAAAATGCAAAATACCATTCAATAAATGTGCACAAAGTTTGAAATCTGAGGACAAAGCATTTTGAAAGTTATTCAAGCTTTTGATACTGTACGTATAGGTATGTATATCAAGTGTTCTGGTCCAGTAGTGTTGTGTCTAAATAAAATCAATATGACCACTGGGCCAGAACACCCGATATACAGAACCATGCGTACAGTATGAAAAGCTTGAATAACTTTCAAAATGCTCCAGCATCAGATTTCGAACTTTTTTCACATTAAAGTACTGCTATTTCGCATTTTAGCTAAGTAAGCATGAATTCCAGAACATAAGCACAGATTTCTTTCATCCCCTTTTTCAGGGAAAAATCACATTTTTTGCATAACTCTGGCGCTGTAGCAACAACCACTCAACCCACAAAAATTTTGTTAAGCAGATACACACCTGGATTTATTTATAAGTGACAATAATTCGCGATGAATATTTTCAGGAGTAAAATATTGACCAAAACATTACCTTTTTTAACAGCTAGGTACACTATTTTGTGCACTCGTCGTCGCGATGACTGCGATGTTCGAGTGTAGTGGTTCTCTAGCGTGTGCTCTGTATTAGCAGATATCTGCCAAGGTCTGTTGAACCGCAAATTTCACATTTCGCAAATTTCACACCGTGTGAAGAATTAGTACTAATTCTTCACTTTTGAAAAAAAAAATGAAATTTGCGTATGGTCAATTTCGATAATTTTGAGGGTCTAACATCTGTGCTCAAATTTCACATCTTTCTCATTTTTAACTGTGAAGAATTGGTACGCATTCGTGCCATCTGCGAAAGACGGGCTCGATTTTTCTCAGATGTGAAGAATTGGTACTCAATTTTCACAAATGTGAAGAATTGGTAGCAGTTCTTCACACCTGTGAAGAATTGGTACTCAGTTTTCACAAATATGAAGAATCACTACCAAATGCTCACAGATGTGAAGAATTGGTACCAATTCTTCGCAGATGTGAAAAATTGGTACCAAATTTTCACAGATGTGAGGAATTGGTACTTAATCTTCACAGATGTCAATGACAGAATCACATGTGAAAGATTCTTTTTATCACTGACTTCGGTTGCACCCAACGTGTTTCCTTTAGCTATTGCATCAATGAGAGTTAATCGCTTTATCATATTATATCCGCTTTTTCTATAAGAAAATAAGCATATACCAATAATTTATACTCCGTCCAGATAAGAGACGTTGGGCGGTTCTTAGCTAAGTTCAACCCCTGGACAAATACATTTGGAAATCGGTTAGTCAGGTCACATTGTTTGCGTATTCATCCATCTGTGAAACTCCCCACACCAATATTATATAGTTTCCGTATCGTGAAAAATAAGTGTTTCGAATTATTGCAGATGAATCTGATCAGTGTAGATACCTACGCTAAGCTGTTGATTGAAATATGCACGTACATGTATCTTAAACACGTACATGTATTTTAAACTATTCAAGCAAAAAGCAACCTTCGACAATGAAATCTACAATCACACAACTTTTATTATTTCATAAAAGATCTGTGTACCCTTTCCCCGTGGCCCAGATATTGAGCCCTTATCATGCCAAAGTTTAATTGGTGTTGGTTTGTGTGAAGGAAGGTGGACTGTTTTGATGTTGTTGTTGTTTTCATAATGCTATTTTTTCGAAGTCAGAGCTAAAAACCCCAAATCATTTTCTTGCCAAACAAACAGAATTTGGAAAAAAAAATATTTTCATCGACAACATATCTATCACGAATATTTTCCAAGTAGCACATTAAAGATAAACCTGTGTACCAGTAGACGCACACAGCTGCAGCATAGTTTCGAGATAAGGGTTTCTCCCACCTTTGCCCATGTAAGATAGGCTGTCAGCTCATGTAAGAAATTTCTATCTTACATGACCACGTGACTGCTTTCTTATATGGGCAGAGTTAAATATTATTTTATCCCGAAAAAGGATACTTAAAGGACCAATATATTGCGCCTAGGTAACCCAAAGGCACCAAGCAAGGTTAAACGTTACTTACTGACGTCATATAACGTTAATGACGTCACCGAACGTGCATCGCGTGACAAAAACGGCAAAGTTACGCTAATGACACAGGGAGCCAAGCAGGAATTTCTTTTGCATATTGCAACTTAACTAATGCACCAAGAGTGTTTTCCTGGCAATAATAAGGTGCAAACTATGTTTACACCCATTTTAATGCCTGATAAAAACACTCGTGAACTCAGAAATAATGTAAACCCAACGAGTAAAAAGTAAGAAATTTCTGGTTTTCAACGAGTTTTTATCAGGGGTGACAACCTACGTCATAACGTTGATCTCGTAAACACGTAGAACGGCGCCATTTTTGTTTTGTAAGGTAAGATTTTCCCTTCGTAAGACTATACAAATCAGTATCTGTGAAAACTAAGCAGTGCATGCGGTGCCTACCATCACTCTTGAACAGAATGTATAATGGTCACGCCCAGAAATGCTCTTGCCTTTGTAATCATTCGCCCACAAATATCGAAGCGGAAGACACAAGGATGATTTTAGCGGAGATGTAGTATACACATTTATAAAAATGACATATTTTACCGCTTATATCACCATTCTTACCAATATTTGTGTGATTGTAGTTACCAGTTCTCCTTGACTATCATCCATAACTATTATTTGCTGATGGAAAATCAAGGGAACATTCAAAGTGCCAATTTTGATCTCGTAAACACTTATTTTGGCATAGATGGCGGACACACTTATGAAGGGATCGATGTGACTGCGTAGATGTCGTATACACTTTTAGCCCAAAAGGACATGCATGTTGACAACAAAACAGAGAAATGATATTCTGGACCAAGTCATGAATATTTGTTCATTTTTCGACGCTTAACTCACTCGCTAGAGAGCCTATCTAACTATCTTGTGGTACTGCCTACGCCCTTGCGAATTTTTTGGCAAGTACCGAGCGTCAGATTTATGAAAAAGAAGTCTTCAAAGGTCTGCCAGTTCAACTGAGACTGCAATGAAGTGACACTATTCGTCCTGGTGTAATCATTTAAGGTCCACAAGGCTGCAGTCTTTGGACCATTTCAACTTTATGGGTTCTATCTTTGGTATGGAGGTCCCACACTGCTGAAGCGTACTCCAGTTGGGAATGAACTAGGGATTTACAAGCCATTTCTTGGATTTGAGGGGACTTAGTTCATAAATCTGAGTGACCTGTTTGCCTTGGCGGTGATTCTGTCCACTTGAGCTTTCCAACTGAGTTTGCTGGAGATATCCACCTCAAAGTACCTGGAGCTGCTGACAGCCTCCAGCACCTGTGCATACAGTATACACTGCCCTCGAGGAGGTCACCCTCATAACCTGGCATTTGGAGTGATTAAACTCCATATGAGCCGTGATATGAGATTTTCCAAATTGTGGTATTTGCGACCAGCAAAGGCTCAGATCAACCTGCGCATGCATTCAGACAGATCAGAGCATTTGCTTGTCGCTTGAGTATTCTATGACTGTTAAGCTACTGACTGAACATCATTTGTAGTTTCTATGCATAACAGAAGGCTGCACAGGCTTGTCTGAGTCTACACTTGTCAAAATGCCACATTGTTGGAAATCACATGTAGCGGCTCATATCCCATCTAGCCTCCGATTTCTGCAGTCTGTCAAGGTACCTCTGTAGTTTTTCACTGTGCTCGAACAGCACAGTCATTGTGTGATGGTTGTAGTTCAATATGACACTTAAAAATGAACAAATATTACCCTTTTAACCACCAGGTACACTATTTTGTGCATGTGTCGACTACAACCAACAGGGGATGACTGCATTGTTTGAGTACTGTGTTCTCTAATTTGACTCATGTTACATGTTATCAAATATTGTGAAAAGGTATATGAGAGATCCGGTAAAAACCTATTTTGGTCGATAAAAAATTCAGGTGAAATTTTAGATAAACTTAAAGCTAGAGATTTCAATGCGACCAGTTTGTCTACTTATGATTTTTCTACTCTTTACACTACTTTACCTCATAATTTAATTAAAGATAAACTTATTGATCTTATTGAAAATACCTTCCAGAGAGAAGGCTCTCCTTACCTTGCATGTAGTGACAGAAATGCATTCTTTACTTCAGAAAAACCTAAAAAATACCATGCATGGTCGTGTCAAAATGTATGTGATGCGCTGACCTTTTCGTTGGACAATATTTTTATTCGATTTGGCACCAAGCTCTATAGACAAGTTGTTGGGATTCCTATGGGCACTAATTGTGCTCCCCTGGTTGCAGATTTATTCCTGTTTTGTTATGAAAGGGACTTTATGATGTCTCTTTCTGATGATAAGCAGGCTGATGTTATTGATGCGTTTAACACTACTTCTAGATATTTGGACGATATTTTAAATATTAATAATGTTTATTTTGACAATATGGTTAGTCAAATATACCCTTCAGAGCTCCAACTTAATAAAGCCAATGCCTCTGATACCGAAGCCGCATTTTTAGACTTGCATTTGTCAATTTCTAATGATATTGTTTCTACCAAAATTTATGATAAACGTGACGACTTTGATTTTGAAATTGTCAATTTCCCATTTTTAGATGGTGATGTTCCTCGTTCTACATCCTATGGAGTCTATATCTCTCAACTCATTCGTTTTGCTAGAGCATCTAGCTATGTTGCTGACTTCAACACTCGCAATAAATTGTTAACTCAGAAACTTCTTAAACAAGGCTATCGGTATCATAAACTTTGCAAAACATTTTCAAAATTTTATAGACGATACTATGATTTGATTTCTAAATTCCAAGTTGGACTTAAATTTCTCTTGCGCCAAGGACTTTCGGAACCTGATTTCTATGGTGACTTGGTGTATAAGTTGAAGAGGATTGTTGGCTCTAATAATTTTTCAGCGCAGTTCATTAAAATAATTTCCCATTATAAAAAGATTGGCTATAACATTAATGTATTGCAACAGACTGCATGCTTGGTAGTCAACCCAATCACGGTTGGCAACTTTGCTTTCCTCTTTAATTGCACGCCGGTGGGTCGGCTTCAGACTCTATGATGGTTCCGACTTAAAGAGTTATCTATTGATGAGATGGTAGGGGCCTGATGCTTTGGCTGTTTGTCGGGCCCACCGGGGTTTACCTGTTGGATTTCTTTTGCTCCGGTATTCAGTTTAATTTACTGTTGA
Organism: Loripinus fragilis; assembly: GCA_964019695.1. Taxonomy (NCBI): domain Eukaryota; kingdom Metazoa; phylum Mollusca; class Bivalvia; order Lucinida; family Lucinidae; genus Loripinus; species Loripinus fragilis. The sequence goes on from OZ026518.1 coordinate 36,302,238, forward strand.
GTCCTTATCCTTGCTTTATCTCCTTGTTATATCTTGCTTTATATGTTTTGGGAGATGATGCATTGATAAGTTAGGGGTCTTTCATGCAAACCAAATATCTATGTGTCTTGATCCACATCTGAATTAAGGGTGAGGTTGGCGCCGTTAAACCGGTTTAAGCCCTCCAGTAAAATATTTTACTGACCGTTCCAAGGCGGTACTTTTTTTGTGGATCTTTTATGTTTTTGTTCTGTCTTGTGTTTGCTATGTTTTGTGCACGTCTGTTTATATGTGCTTTGTGGTCACCTGCTGGGAAAGGGCTGACCTCTTGGCTCTCGTTTGTGGTGTCTTCTGTGAGTGTGTCACTTTCCCATTGGTATCCTGGGTCAGGTGTGGTACTTGATTGTATCGATTCCTTATCTTTGCACCATTACTTACTTTATTTTCATATCAATTTTGATTAAAAAAGTAGAGAAAAAGTAATCCATTGGTATATACACGTACAAATTGTATCCTCACGAGCTTTATAGTCCCAGAGAGGGAGGTCGACTCTCATTTTTTCTTCATACGTAGGCTCTATTGTTCATCCCCAAAAATATCAGAAATATCAAGCATTCCAAAAAACTATTTGCAATTTTACTAACCCCAAATATTACTACCCATTTAGTACCTGGACTTCAAGAAAAGACCCTAAAATGCATAGAAATGACCCCTTGTCAGTTTAAGGATTATCTTGGTATAGGTCTATATACTCCCTTTTCGTGTACATTGTATGGTACCTTGACATTGGCTTGGAACTACATTTGTACTCTGGCCGCTACCTACAAAGAGAAAATAGTCCTAACACATACACCCACGATGTCACTAATTAAGTGAGAATGCAGAGATCAGGAATCAATACAATCAAGCGACACACCTGACCCAGGACACTACATGGGCAACTGACAAAAGCACAAGAGAACTTCACATACATGCAAGCCAAGAGGCCAGTCCTTCCCAGCTGGTGACCGTAAGGCTGCAATGAAAACACAAAATATAAATAGCCAAATATGATCCACAAAGAAAGCACTGCCCTGGAAGGGTCAGTAAAACCATTTTTACTGGAGAGCTTAAACTTTTTTCACGGTACTAACCCGTAACCTCACTAAGCCTCTTATCTATTTGCAAAAATAAATCAGTGTTGTCAACATGCATGTCCTTTTTACTGTCGACATACACGTCGTTTTGGGCTGAAAGTGTATACGACATCTACGCAGTCACATCGATCCCGTCATAAGTGTGTCCGACATCTATGCCAAAATAAGTGTTTACGAGATCAAAATTGGCACTTTGAATGTTTCTTTGATTTTCCATCAGCAAATAATGGTTATGAATGATAGTCAAGGAGAACTGGTAACTACAATCACACAAATATTGGTAAGAATGGTGATATAAGCGGTAAAATATGTCATTTTTATAAATGTGTATACTACATCTCCGCTAAAATCATCCTTGTGTCATCCGCTTCGATATTTGTGGGCAAATGATTACAAAGGCAAGGGCATATCTGGGCGTGATCATTATATATTCTGTTCAAGAGTGATGGTAGGCACCGCATGCACTGCTTAGTTTTCACAGATACTGATTTGTATAGTCTTGCGAATGGAAAATCTTACCTTGCAAAACAAAAATGGCGCCGTTCTACGTGTTTACGAGATCAATGTTATGACGTAGGTTGTCACCCCTGTTTTATGTTCTGACAAAAACCCTTCGAAAAGTGGGAGAAAAACGATCCATCATGAGCCTGTCCATGTAGGATAGAGAAATCTCACCCTCGGGGTCGTAATTTAACCAGGGACTTGGCAAGCCTCGTCCCTGGTTAAACTTTTGACCCCTCGGGTGAGATATCTCTATCCTACATGGACGCTCATGGTGGATTGTTATACTCTTTTGTTATTTTGCGTTGATATTTTTCGTTTGTATTGATATTTGCGTCGCTTTCAACATTTGTTTCAGTCATGTCGCGACGTTTCCCTGACCATCTAGGTTGAACCAGTACTCAGCAGAGAAAACGGACATTACAAGGTTCCATCATTGAGCCTTCTCCAAATAGCAATCATTTAAACACACGTCTAACACACTAGCACTGAGCAACTGTTGACCTCGATGATTCGAAGTTGATACTTTACATCCCAGTTAAAAATATCGGTCATGTCGGGACATATCCTTGGTTGTACCAGTACTAAATAGAGTATAACGTGTCTTGCACAAGGAAATAACATGGTGCCTCCAGAGAGACTCAAACCAACGACCCTTCAAGACTGGTTGACTCTACAGGTAACTACAGATTTTTGAAGGCGTCATTCATATCAGCCTGTTTGTTTGGCTAGTTGATTTATGTGTAATCACTAAACCTATATTACATGTACGCCGTTTATCCGTATATCATGTGTAAAACAGTTCGCTACACCTACAAATGTATGGATTTTTGCGTTTAACCCATATTATGGCTAGCATCCTTTTTGTGGTAAATAAGCAAACAGTGCAGACCCAGATCAGATGCCACAAAACGAGGCGTCTGATCAGGGTCTCCACTGTTTGCTTATAGATTGCCCTATCAAGATTGGAATAACAATGAAAAATACCACCCAACAACCTTTAAAACGGAAATGGACAGGTCCAATAAATAACAGTGGGGAAATTCCACTGTGCTTAAATGGGTTAAGGTGGTTTCTTGTGACATGGCTGTATAGTAAATACAATACTAAAGGAAATCACAGGTAAAAAGTATGCTACATGCAATCAAATCTTCATTACGCTGTGCAATCTGAGCAACAACAACCATTCTAACATGGACCAGTCTGCCTTGCTAATCTAGCTAAAATTCACATACGTTCTAGTAGGCCCTGAACAGTGAGCAATAATATATACCAATGTGCCTGTAAACGAGTAAGACTGAAGTTTTCTGTTAAGATATGCTTGCGAGTGTTTACCAGGCATGCTAACCGTATAAAGCTGGCCACCTTTGTCGTCTGCGGCTTAGTTGTTTTGCACAATTAAAGCGTGCCTATGCTGTGATACCTAATTTGCTGTTGACCAGTCTAAATTGACAGTGAATGGCAGTGCTTTGTCTGACTCGCCCAACGTCCGTTACCTGGTCGCACTATACCAAATTCGGCCAGTTATCCGTCCGTCCATCCGTGCTTTCTTCACGTTTCTTACGAATGCACCTCCTCTTAAGCTGTTGGACGTAGCAACCTCAAAATAGGTACATATGACACATAATGTAGAGGATACTGGGTGGTCTTTTTACGTGAAGTTGACTTCAAGGTCCATGGTCATATACATATAGTATATTTTCTTTTAAATACGCCCCCTCCTTAAAGCTGCATACTCTGTAACTATGAAAATTTTCCGAAAAAAATTTTTTTCTTTTTAAATCATTTGTAAAAGTAGAATAAAGTTATGTTGTCACAATAAATCTAATTTCTACAGCTGAAAACTGCATGGAAAGTGAATCATCTAATTAAAACAGGTGTTTTTTCTCTTGTTTGTAATTATTTGCGTCCCTCCAATAATTCTAGACAGTTAAATTTAACATAAATGCTGTTGTTTTGGCAATAATAATTTGTTAGTTATTACGAAATAGGAAAAATGTATACTTGAATTTTAGTATTTTTACTGTGTTCTTGAAAAATAGAAACATTATTTCTAAAATGAAAAGATCAAAAGTTACAGACTGTGCAGCTTTAACCATTTGACGTAACACCTTTTGCAGATGTATATGTCACTGATGTACACCTTTTTTGTGACCCAATGCCAAATAATTTATCGAAGTGGCTATTTACAGTCAACTGTAAATAGCCCAAAAACGTTAAAATGGCTATTTACAGTCAACTGTCAATAGCCAAAAAACGTTAAAATGGCTATTTACAGTTGACTGTCAATAGCCATTTTAACGTTTTTTGGCTATTTACAGTTGACTGTCAATAGCCATTTTAATGTTTTTTGGCTAATGACAGTCAGTGTCGTTATCTATTTTGGATACAGGAGGAAATTATTTGTTATATCAAATTTATTTACTTTTCCCTTTATTTAGCTGAAATCCTATTTTGGCTTTTGTTGAAGCATTTTTTTTCATGATGGTGTGGCTTCGAATCAACGACTTCCCGCTCCGTTAGCGGAAAAAGAGAATCAAGACATTAAACATACTAATTGCAAAGATGTGGTAGGCAGTTAATCTTGAGCTTCCTAGCATTATTTTGATATGACTTTAAGTGCAAAGTAAGAAGAATTCCTGAGTGACACGAGCAGCCTAGTCTTTGTTGGTGATTTTAAGACTTGGAAACTTTTCTCACAGTTTTTTTTGTTTAAAAAAATATCCGTCCAGATCTGGATTGAAACTATTTGGCATCACGGATCCAAATTAGGCTCCGTGTTGGCATTTAATAATACTTTACTTTAATAGACATCTCATCTGGGTCTACCGTGTACTCAATTATTCGTCAAACTCATGATCGTAACCGTTCTTTTGACTAATTATATAGTTTGCTTTTGACTAATTATATATCAAACAAGAGTGAGTCATGATCTGATTATAACAGATAATTCCTATAGGGGCTGTCTGATTCTGATCTATACTGCCTGTTGATGTTGTGTACATGCAAGTTGTCATGAGACAGCTAAGGGTTTGGCAATTAGTTCCAGTCCGCAAAATTATGTACGAGGGCCAGTACAGGGATTTGGTTTTTTTATACTTCACGCATTTTCGAGCCTGGAAAGCTAAGGCGTGTCGGCATATGCGATGACTCGTCAGAACCTACTCAACTCCCTTATACAAAGTATGGATGTCTCGCAGAGAGGATCCATGTGGTATATTTAACATGCTCTTCATTGAGACAGACATCGATTTTTTTTCTTTTCTTCTTTCATTATTAATTTTCTTTTCGGCCTGTTGAAATTTATTTATATTTTGTAAAAGGTTTACACCAAAAGGCCTTTGCTAAAAACATTTAGTCTCGAAAAATGTGCAAAATATAAAACCTGTGCAAAAATGTGCAAAATATGAAACGAACCCTGTGCACAGGTTTCATATTTTGCACATTTTTCGAGACTATTTTTAGTAATTTCGAGATAAACGGATACTTTCATTTTTTTTTTTTTTTTTTGGGGGGGGGTGGGGGGGTGGGGGGGGGGTTGCGGTGGAGGTGATATTGGAAGGTTTTATTAGTGGAATAGAATCTTTTCATATAATCTATTTTTATTTTCACTTAAGTATCACCCAAAAGCTTAATCTGTCCCAATAAACAGGATTAGTGTACTTCACCGGAGGCAATAAAACTCCCGTGGTGATTGACGCGTGCCGGATTAAGAGGTGTGACAACCTTTATTCAGGAGAGGAGACTTTAATGAGGTTTATAAATTACTTTCGGCGGCATCATTGGCCATTTGCAAGGTTCTCGAGCAGAATGTGCACTTGCGTGGTCTGACCGAAAACTCATTGTTTTGTATTTTTATGATTTTCGACGACGTATTGTTGATGCCTTGAACATTGTTTCCCTATGCACTCAGAAGATCGCAATGACCGTGACCAGATTGAGCATATGCTCGCACTGATCTTGGTCATCGATGTCTGATGGTTCTGGTCATTGATTTCTCTCAATATATCGCCCCCCCCTCCACAAAAGTCCTTGGGAACATCTGATTAAAAGAACACATTGCGGCAAAAAGTTTGATCCAGAGGCACAAACTGTTTGCATACGTTGTAAAAGATGACACAAGCAGGTACTCTGGATGCCGACGTGCGCACTGCCTGGTATTAAATTTGAAAACCCTTGTTAATGCAACATCCATGGGTGTTTCTAATGCTTTACATTATCTGAATGAGCTATAAGTTTTAAAGGTGGAAGATGGAAAATGCGAGCTTGACAGTCGATAGACTTCGGCTGTTTACCGGAAAGGCGCGTTAGGTGTGAAAATAAACCCTGGGGCTTGTTGTCTTATCATAATCCTCATAAAACACTGGTCTTTATGGTTTTAATTGAAAAACAACTTACTATAAAGAGAGTAGAGTTTTAAAATAAGATTTCATGCAAATCACACCGCGTAGGCGGCTATCAAAACGCTCGGAACAATCAACGAACGGGGATCAAAACTCGATAGAAACAGTATTTTCGATAGCTATTTGTCGCCATTCAGACGATAATGGCAATCGAAAACTGTTTCTAACAATTTTATCTACGTTCCTCGACAGTATTAGAGTTTTTGATTGTCTCCTATCCAGCGTGTGATTATGAGTCGAAAAATACATTCAGGCATACTATCGGAGTATTTAGCAGTGTAGATCGAGATAAGGACCACCATTTCATCATAGCAGATCTAGGTCCAATAGTTTTGAAAACCTTATCACCAGAAGAGACTGCATGCAACAAAATCCGGTTTTCTCACGAGTAAGCCTAATTATTGGACAATGTTTACTACATTGTCTAAACTCATATCAAAGGTTTTTCCACAATTTACTTTTTTTTTCGAAACAAAAATGATAGTAGAGTTTCAAAAAGCTTGGAACAGCTATCTACAATAAAAATGATCTAATCAATGTACCGCTGTCTCATTTAAGTTATTTAAAGACCGTACACAAATAACTTAAGCGTTTAATACAGATGTCCCTCGAACACCCCCAACTATAATCAACCGCAAATACAGTATCAGAGAGATTACATATTGCAAATTCTATATCGCGGAAGTATGATTTCGGGACACTGGTTTACAGTATCAATGTACTCTGCGTTGCAATGGTGTCATATTAGATGCATATACAGACTCAAACTCTGCCGACAGGATATGCTGGGGTTACTCAGAGGAACCGTCTCATCGAGACGTTCCTTTATTCAGCAACAGCATAGTTTTATTAGTACAGTTGGTCGTTCTATCACTTTTGCTTACCGAATCGTCGCCTCTCACTAAAGCTTCATGGTTTCGGCGAGAAGACGACAGCAAAAAGCATATGCTGTGGTTACTTAAATGAATCGTATCACTGAGATGTTTTTCTTAAGCAACCACGGCATATGACTAGAAACTGATTAGAGAAACTCTGAGGGCTATTTCGGTGTTAAATTTCCAGGCGTTGAATTAACTGAGCTATATAAATGGGCACAATGGTTAAAATGTACACACATGTACTGTTAGTTGATATACATGAATCGCCTTTATTTAGAAAATGTGAATCGAATTTCATTAATAAAACAATAAAATGTTCAAATGCGTTGCTTATTTCAGACATAATCAGACCTCGTACATGTACGTGTAACTCCAAGGAACAGAAACAACTTGTGCCATAAACAAGTCACAAAGTAGCTATATATACGGGATATAGACAAACAGTCGAGATCCAAATCAGATTTCGCAGAATGTGGTGTCTGATCAGGAAACATTGGAATATGTTACACGTAAGAAGTCTGGGCTCTATAATATTGATCAGGAAATGTCACAATCATAGAATAATTGCCTTTCACCTTACTGCAAATCCATACTTGTACATTTTTGAGATGTTTGGCTCTTATATGAATCATTTTCTACTTATGCGTATGAACAGCGATGCCAATGGAGCGTCTGTGTAGATGCACAAGCTTGCGTGTTTCTTAACTTTTTGCATGCGTCAAATACCCAAAACTCACATGCCAGACTCAAATACGATTTACGCCATGCACTAACTATGGAAGGAACACATTTATCTGACTTTAATATTCATCTGTACTTGAAATTGTCCACCAAATGTTGAATATAAAGTCAACATCAATGAAAATATCTGATTTATCTGTAAATAGCCAAAACACGTTAAAATGGCTATTTACAGTTGACTGTCAATAGCCATTTCAACGTTTTTTGGCTAATGACAGTTGACTGTAAATAGCCACTTTAACGTTTTTTGGCTATTGACAGTCAACTGTAAATAGCCATTTTAACGTTTTTCGGCTATTGACAGTCAACTGTAAATAGCCATTTTAACGTTTTTTGGCTATTGACAGTCAACTGTAAATAGCCTCTTCCATAATTTATACATGTATTTTCATTTAACTGGATCTCCTTCTGAACCTATGAGCGTTCAACTTCAAACTTTGCAGATGCATACCAAGATAATTTACAGGATTTTGTGCCAAAGTAAAGGTTTATGGTTAAAATACGGGAATCGACTGAGGTCCAGTTTTGTTTCTGCGATGCTGCTTTTATGGAGTTAGGAAACCGCTGCAATGATAGGAGTTGAACATCTCCGGGATCTATTGCTGTATTCACTTGTGACGTTTGTTTTCGCGCCCTTTTATAGGTCTCCGTTTTTCGTTTAATAACCAGGGCGGGTTATGAATTTGTTTATATATACGATTGACATAAAGTTAAGCATATTGTACTTCCAATGACAAAAATAATAAATTCTGATGGTGTAACATAAAATGCTTTTTACATTAGTCTACAATATTTATTTTGAGTCGAAAACCAAGATAGAAATTTTGGTATTCCGAAACATATTCATTGACTCAAAAGAACGGGTTTTCTGGGCCAACTCTCAGTATGCAAAATGCCAAACTTCGATGCTGTGTTCAAGCAACGGATAGGAAAGGGCTAAGTTTTTTAGACTTTTTAGACCAATGCTCCCTCTAAGTTGTTACAGCAAAGTTTGACATGCCAGACGATCTGTTAGGAGCATTTTGAAAGCAAAAATGTACAAATTTTGGTCATGAAATATGTTAGTGAAATGCAATTCATGCAATAATTTTGTTATTTGACTGTTTAATCTGTCCCCATTCGCTGCAAAATATTGCTAGGTGTTGTGAGAAGAATCGTTGTGGCATTTACAGATGATAAGATCCAAGAAACAGGGGTCATAGCTATTTCTCAAAGGGCAAAAAATTGGTCATTATTTAAATCCATTCGAAATTGCCAGAGCCATACAGCTATGCCGGTGTGATTTAGCATTGTTGATTATCTGCAAACTTTGACAGACAGTCAGCAAAATCATTCCCGATTTTTGAAAATCAACATTTTGGTTTTCGGAAGTGTTTTAGTAGGTAAAGTTCTCACGTCCCTATGACGTCGTCAGAATTTGTAGAGTTTGTTTGTTTGTTTTGTTGCTTTACGTCCCAAGTCAACAGCTATGGTCATTGCGGGACGGTCAGTTCACCCAACCACACTTTTTCCTGGGCAGGCTTGAACAAGCGGGTAACCAGTAATTCGTGCACATACTTTTGCTTGTAACTGACTACAACCCTTCTTGAATGGATCAGCGGAAGGGAGGAGAATGACCGTAGCAATTATTTCATGATCAATCTCCACGAAAGTATGGGACCGGGTCGGGATCGAACTCGCGACCCCTGGAATTGCAGTCAGACACGCATCTGTAGCCAGACACGTTACCGACTGCGCTACGCGGCCCGGTCAATAATAATGACTTTTGGATAGTAGAATAACAGTACTTTTAATGAGCAATAGATAAATTTGTAAAACAAAAATGATATTCTGGTAAAAAATAGCAGCACAATCAAAAAATGCTTAACCTATAGTCATTAGTATACATATATACATTCCCGATTATTATTGTTTTCTTTTCGTAGAGTGCTGGGAAAGTCTGTTGAATTGTAGATCCTTAAAGAAATGATTCACCAAGTTTCACTCTTGCAACGAATGTAAAAACAGTAAATTTAAAAATTAAAATAGTTCTTAAAACGAATCATTACGCAAGCAGTTTGAAGCCACTGTCAAATGAATACAAGTCAATTTTCAAGTATTTGAAGATGCATTTTAATTTGACAACGATTTGTTTGTCTGACAATACAAACGGACAAAGTTGCAGCCCGGACCGATCGTGACGACCAGGTTTTTATTCGCGAAAACGTCGCACGCGTTATGACGTTGTGACGACATTATTGCGTTTGAAAGTTTGACGCCAATTTGCTTTGAGAACACCAGCGTAAGAAAAATAAGTTCTTAAGATTTATCGTTGTTTTAGTGGGCTCTTGGGTGGATTTGCGTTAAACATGCAAGAATATTGATCACAGATGTTTGTGTCGCAAGGTATGGATTCGGTTCGCCAGGGATCTCAACGACAGATGTTGTTATAGGTTTATTTTACATATGTAAATAAAAAGGGTGTCCTAAAATACAAAACAAACAATGAAACAGTACAGACAACGCAGACAGACAAATGAACAGACACGGACAACGGAATACATTGCACCCGTATGCAATACATATTTACAACACAGACAGACAGACAGACAATCGGACACGGACAACGGATATACTTGCAACTGACTGCGAGTACGATATTGTAATTCGTTTGGTACCTGAGCATGTCATGCTGAGCATGTCATGTCTATTTTTAGACATGGGTATTTTGCAGTGATAAAATTATATACAAAGAGATTAAAATATTAAAACCACACCTTTTGCATTTAACTTACATTTTATGCGTTAGCTCAATTTACTAATTCCTCCATTTGCAATGTCCATAAAGATCAAAACGATAGCCATGCCTATTTCAGAAAGACAAAACAAATCTAAAGCAATTTGTAATTTGCGTAAATACGTCATACAGAAATATTGTGAACTACGTCACAGGAAATGTACAGAATGTAGTTCCTGGCGAAAACCTCCCTTTGGTGTTTTCATCAGAAACGACAATCTGTGATCTGTATGATAAAAAGAATATAAATTCACATACCTGCTAATAATAATGTTTCCATATCATTTCCGTGAAGGAATAATATATAACTAATATAAATTTATGTTCTACAGCCTGTAGATCGATGGAGTCGATCTAACTGCAAAAATGAGAATGCCTTTTCCAAATGTCGCGCGCATATGTATTTGTGAGGTTAGGCGCATGCGCTAAGTAAGTTAAAAGAGGTGCGTTCGTTAGCAACCAATCACCCATCATCTTACATCCTTATGTCTAACTAAAACGGCTACTGATTGGACGATAAAATAGAACAGCTCAGTTTCAAGGTACTCCATAAGAAAACAATGCAAGACAGGTTAAACCTGTTTTTCCCACGCTTGGTATGATTTAAGTAAATCTCAACACTTCTCATGGTGGCACTAAAGGAGAAAAGGTACTTTTTGCGTTAAGCAAAATAATCACAAAGTTCACCTCTGTGACATTCTCCCCTGCTTTGAAAAAAATGTCTCCTGACATTTCCGAACATTCAAAAAACTTTTTAATAAACACAGACCACCTCAGCAATCACAATCATGTACAAATATGATGCATTTAGGTTAATTTTAACCTACAGAAGTTTCACATTTATCAACAAACAATTCTACTTTACTAGTGAATTGTGAAAATGTTATATATAACTTCAGAACATCCAAAAATAAAGACATGTATTAATTTGAGGGGTCGCTCTCAATAAGAGAAATATACTATATGTATGAGACAATCAAAGCAGGAGAAAATATAATATATATATGCATTTTTATATATGTTTGGGAAAACATATCATATATGCATAATAATAATATTGGAAGATATTCTTCCTATCTGTGACATTCTCCTCTGATATTTATGAAAACTAATACATATACTTAAACATACCAAATCTGTGTTTCGGGGTTTGAAACTTGTTGAGTATTTACCCACTCACCATACCGGTTTGGCGCTTGCCGTACCCTACCTGTACGTCTAGGTAACTGTGGAGTAGGTACATTATCTACACTACCTACATTACCTCCACTGAGATCTCTGGAACTGCCAGTGGTACCTACATCTGCACTAGCAAAACCACCACCTGCACTTGAATTAAAACCACCTGCGCTATCTGACCTATTAAAACCAACTGAACTATCAGATCTATTAAAATCTCCTGAACCATTAAAAGTATCGCCATGAACTGACACATGAGACTTTTCTTTATTTGAAGAAACTGATTTCGACCCATTGATATTTGAACTGTGTTTCCTTTTAAGAGGAAGCATATATCTTGGGTAAAATAATTCTTCTGTTTCTGATTCAGAAGAGTCAGACTCAAATTCAGGTTCTTGGACAGGTTTTGATTGGCTATGTACAGGGGCTGCCGGTTTGCTAGGTTTACTATGGGGACTGTCATAAAATAGGCCAAGATCTAAACTGCTAGGTATGGCAGAAAAAGGAAGCAACATGTTCCTGTGTAAAGTTTTCACCGTTGAATCACCTGATTCACGCTGAACCCTATACACAGGTACACCTTCATTTGGCACTTCAATTACAATATATGAATGCTTATCCCACCTATCTGCCAACTTATTTTTGCCTTTTAGGCCCACCTTTCTAATAAGGACTCTGTCCCCTACACCAAGGGTTGCTTCTCTGACCTTACCGTCATAATTAGACTTATGCCTTGTAGCATTTTTATTTGCTTCTTTTGAAGCTACCTTGTAGGCAAAGTCCAACCGTTTCTTTAACTTACTGGCATAGTGCTCTCTGGATGTACATTCTGAATCCTGTGAAGAATTCAGACCCAGATAAGCATCTATAGCCAGCCTGGGATGTCTCCCAAACATTAAAAAGAATGGGGAAAAACCAGTGCTATCATGACGGGTAGCATTATAGGCATGGACTAAAGGGGCTACATATGACTTCCAGTCTTGTTTCTGGTGATCTTCTAGGGTACCCAGCATTTTTAAAAGGGTCTGGTTAAATCTCTCGACCATTCCATTTCCAATAGGGTGATATGGAGTGGTCCGGGATTTATGCACACCCGCAAGACTACACAATTCCTTAATAAGGCTACTTTCAAAATTTCTTCCCTGATCACTATGGATCCTAGCCGGAAAACCATAGTGAACAACAAAGTTTTCAAAAAGTATTTTGGCTGTAGTCTTAGCCAACTGGTTTCTAGTTGGAAAGGCCTGGGCATAACGGGTAAAATGGTCGGTCACGACTAAAATATGTTCATGCCCACCCTTGGACCTTTCCAAAGACAAAAAATCTATACATAACAATTCCATTGGTTGTGAACTGGTTATGTTGACTAAATCTGCACTAGGCTTCACCGGAGTTTTTCGCCTAATACAACCGCCACAATTTTTTATCTTTTCTTCAACATCATTTTCTAGACCAGGCCAATAAAATCTAGAGCGCACTAAAGAAAGAGTGCGGTCTCTACCTTGATGGCCTAAATCATCATGCAACTGTTTCAAAATGATGCTTCGGAAATGGAGAGGAAGCACCAGCTGACGTGTTTGTACATTATTTAATGTAGTATTTCTGTACAATACTCCGTCAACCAATGACAACCTGGACCACTCCCGAATATATTTCAAAACATTTGGGGATTCGGTCTGGAGACTACTTTTGTCTGGACAGAATTTCAACTTAACCAGCTCAACAACCCTGGCTAAAGTAGAGTCAGCCACTTGCTCTTTTGACCAATCAACATTTTGTAAAGATGTTGAGTCCAGTAGATCCGGTGTTGGCGGATCTACAAGAGTTACAGCGTTTGAAACAATCAAGGTTTCAACCAAGGGACAAGACTCTCTTTCAACCAAGTATGCTTGGCACACTGCCTTAACCACATCTGGAAATAATTCCACATCTTGCGGGGGACGCCTAGAGAGACCATCAGCATCTGCGTTAGATTTACCTGATCTATATATTAATTTAAAATCATATGAACCTAACGCAGCTAACCACCTATGACCTGTGGCATCTAATTTGGCCGAAGTTAAAACATATGTTAAGGGGTTGTTATCTGTATAAACAGAAAATGTGTTTCCATACAGATAATCATGGAACTTGTCGGTGACAGCCCATTTGAGACATAAAAATTCCAGTTTGTGGGCTGGATAATTCCGTTCTGCTTTGCGCAAACCCCTGCTGCCATATGCAACAACTTTTTCAAGGCCATCATGTTCTTGATATAGAACGGCTCCTAGCCCTTCTATAGATGCATCTGTATGTAAAATAAAAGGTTTGCTAAAATCTGCATATGCTAGCACTGGAGGAGAGGACAATTTCTCCTTCAGTGTATCAAATGCACTTTGTTGAGCAGGACCCCATATCCAAGGAATTGAACTTCTCTTCTTTTTCTTCTTTTTAACTTGGACAGAAACACCAGCATGATGTCCAACCAACAGATCATTTAAAGGTTTGGCTATCTTTGGGTAGTCCTTGACAAAACGCCTATAATAGCCTGTAAAACCCAAAAATGATCGCAGGTCTTTCACCGTCTGAGGTTCTGGCCAAGTTGTAAGAGCAGCAATTTTTTCAGGGTCCGTTTCAATTCCTTTTTCGGACACTACGTGGCCTAAGTAGGTCACGCTAGACTTAAAAAATTCACACTTGGATGCTTTCAATTTTAAGCCATGTTTATGCAGGCGGCTGAAAACAGCATCCAAGCGTGATAAATGCTCATCGAAGGACTCAGAGAAAATTAAAATGTCATCTAAAAAGATGAGGCACTCTTTTAAATTCAGCTCACCCATACACCGTTCCATTAGGCGCTGGAATGTAGCAGGAGCATTGGTCAAGCCAAAAGCCATCCTGTTACATTCGTAGAAGCCTAAATTACCTACGGTAAAAGCAGTCTTCTCTTTGTCCTCCTCTTTCATCTCCACTTGCCAGTAACCACTGCGCAAGTCTAATTTTGAGAAATACTTCGCACCGAGGAGAGTATCCATAGTGTCATCGATGCGAGGTAATGTATAGGCATCCTTGACAGTTCGGCCATTTAGTTTTCTGAAGTCTATGCAGAAACGCAAACTACCATCCTTTTTTCGGACCAGTACAACATTCGAAGAAAAAGGACTTTTTGATGGCTGAATTGCTCCAGCCTCAATCATTTCCTTCAAATGCTGTCTGACTTCCTCATAAAGGCCTGGCGGAATACGTCTATAAGGCTCCTTAAATGGAGTGTCATCAGTGAGCTTGATTTCATGCTCAACTAAATCAGTTCTACCTAAGTCAGTAGGACCGGTAGAAAATATATGAGACCAACTGCCAAGGACGTCTTTAGCTTTTCTCACTTGATCTTGTGTAAGATTGTCCGTTTCTACCTTCACCCCAAGATCCTCTAATTTTGTGACCTTGGGCTCCTGCTTCTTCACTGAAGAATCAGGAGTCCATGAATCAACAACATCTACACCATTTATTGAACATAATAGAGATCTTGGAGGAATCTCTATTACTCGTGTAGATAAATTACACACACGGACTGGAATGCGTGCGGTAGAACCGGACGATCCCAAAGATACAACTCTGGGGCAGATTGTTAAACCCGCAGACAAAGATGTATCTATAGGCTCAGTGACAGCAGTTTGAAATGATTTTGTATTTCTGACAAAACCCGATAAAGTTTTAACCTCACCAGGCGCAACTTTAATACTAAAATTGTTGGTGGTTTTCACCGGTAAAATTTCATTACACATGCTGTCAAAAGCAACTTGCCACTCAGCAGGAATGTTTGATTCACTTGAATCATTTGAAGCTTGCTTGCACAAACGAATGACATTGGTTCCAATGATCACAGGGACACGACGATTGTAGTCAGTATTTTCAACTACTAAAACAGGGGCTTTATATGTTGTATTTCCTAATGAAGGAACTACAATATCTGCCTCTATATAACCTTTATAAGGCAATTCTGTGCCATTAGCACAAGTAACTGACAAACCAAATTCAGTTATACTATGCAAAGTAGGTTTGGGGTCTAAGGTTTCATAGAAGGCCTCTGAAATTGAGGTTATTCTAGAACCTGAGTCCAACAAACCAAGTGTATTAACACCACATATTAAAATATTGTCCTCATTGGAAGAACCAATCATCCGTTCAAGCAAACTTGATTGCTTAACATTTGTACAATTATGAATTGGGCTTTTCTCAAAGTCCTTTGATGATACTTCCCCAGTTTGCCCATCAACTGGAGAAGTTAGAAGTTTAAATGGTTCCCAGCATTTTCACCATGGTTAGTACCACGGCCGTTAGAACCACCATGGTGACCACGCCAAGAACCACCACCACCTCTATTGCCTCTTTGAGAATAATTATTCTGGTGAGCATTATTGTAACTGTTAGAGTTGTGGTTGTTATGGTTTGAGCTACCTTGATAGCCCCTACCACAACCACCCCTCTGAAAGTTACTTCTATAACCAGCACGTCCACGGCCTCGTGGAACATACTGATTAGAATAGGAGTAGGAGTCAGGAAAATTGGACTGTCCAACAGACTCAGAACTCTGCTTTGTCTGCTGGTCAAGCCTTTCTTCCATTTTCTCCATCCTACTCATGAGCTCTTTCATGCTCTTTAATAATACATCTGTATTATTTTCCGAATCAGAAGTAACCTGATTACATTGTTGCTGCTGGGCAGTTGATTTTTTAGTTTGTTTAAAACTATTTTCTTCCTGATCAACTTTACGTATTTCACGTAAAAGTGACGGGAAGTCTTTAATGGTACCGTAAAGATGCCTTGTTGAGCTTTTCAAAGACTGGCTTTTTAAACCAGTCCAGAATTTACTCCTCAGCATTGCATCTTTAGCAATGCCATCAATATGGCCAGACTTAACTGCCCTTGATAGGGTCTGCTCAATTCTTGAAGCAAAAGAAACCACTGATTCAGCCTCTTTCTGATAGTCACTGTAAAATGACTGAATCAGGGTTTCACTTGAGCTGACATTAGCATAAAAACCATCTAGCTTTGCTAAAATGTCGGCCACTGTGGCATTCTGCCCTAAAGGCACTAAAAGGCTTCTAGCACTACCCTTTAGTGAATTTCTAATGGACTGCAACAGAATTGGTTCTGGCAGTACACTAGAACTCTGGAGGCATTTAACCTCAAGACTCCACACTTCATATGTTGTCTCCCCTTTTTGGGGTTCTTCAGAACCACTAAATGTGGGCAATTTGGGGACATAGGGACTGGGGACATATGAAGTGTTATGAGGTAAAGTATTATTAAAACTAAACCTAGGGACAGGTGATGGTGCTTGGCCTTTATTTATAAAAGATAATAATTTGGACCCAGCACCCTCAAACTGAACCTTCTTAGCATCTGGTGTGCTAGTCAACACTTTGGGGTCAGCCTTTTTGGGACTTCCCCCAGCATGTTTTGACATTAAAATGTCATATTCCTCTTTAGTGAGGACCTTGTAAGCTGGGTTGGATGACACAGCTTTCACCATATCATCCATAGAGCTATCCTTGGAAGCCATACTTAATGATTTGGGCTTAGAAAAGGACAAGCTAATTGACAATTGTCAAACACTAATATATAATATATATAGCACCACTCACAAACAGAGAGATTTCACTATATGAATACCACTATACTATTCACAAAAAGTACATATGTTTCATGGAAGTACTACAAAGTAACAAAAATGACTAAGTATATGTGGCAGCTCAATTACTAAAAACATATACCTAAATCATATCACCCTGTAGCATTCCATTCACATATACAAAAAAAACTATCTGATCACTGTAATCAATATTACTAAGTTTGAAAAGTTCCAGTGCTGCAGAGTAATTCTTATCTGGACAAAAGTGGCAGCTCAATTGCTAAAAACAATTGTTCCAGACAAACCACACTGCAACACAATGAACCTATCCTTTATTGAAGAGAAATCAAGTTCAAGTACATGTGGCAGCTCAATTGCTAAAAACATGCACCTAAAAATCGACAACTCCTCATAAATTGCAATTTCAAACAATTATATAACACAAAACACTTAGTATGCAGACACCAAAAAAAAATATTCACAAGTCTCTCTGTCAATGAAAATGCACAAGTACTGTACCTGAAAACATATTTTAAAACTAGTAACAGTATTTAAAAATAACGGCTATAACTATGCGCCGGATCCAGTACTGTGACAGAGTCACACCAGGGTGGATACCATCTTTTAAAAGGCTATAAGAGACAGTTTTGGTGGGGTAACTCTTTTTCAATTTTCTAGTTTTTATCATGTCACAACTAAATCTAGGGGCCTGTACACCATAGGTTGAGTTAAGCTCTTTGATATTTTGATTTAATTCATTGATCTTATGGTGTAAAATCAAATTGTTCTGGTCAAAAATACTGGGGTTAGGGTGACCTTGTACACTATTCCAAATTGAAATTGAGTAATAAGGACACTCTAAAATTAGGCCTTTAACACTGTCACCATAAGAAGAGCAAATCTCAAAAAACTTATTGTATTGGTGAACAATATCCTCAACTTGTACAGTATTTAAATCAACAATAATTTTTCTGCCATATCTATTTTGGCCAACTTTCGAAGTCAAGTCACATGTGCCAGTCCACAAAATTAACAAAATGTTGCCGTATTTCCGCCTATAATTCTGAACATTAGCAGCTATTAAATCTACGGCTTGCTTAGAATTACGGCCACCCTTTGATTCAAAAATGATATTTTTCTCTGGGTGAATACGGCTAATGTGACGTTTCAAATAATTCCCTTTACTACCACTAACTAAAATAACTGTCCGTTTTTGTGGAGTTGTAGGGGCAATAACAGGGTTCTCCCTTAAATATTTTTCTAACTGGGAAAGACTCATATGCACAAAATAACTGATCAAATTAAATTGTTGATGGTCCAAAACAATCAGAAGGAGAAATGAGGGGAAAAATTGGGGGGAAAATTGAATGAGGGGAAAAAAAATGAGGGAGAAATTTTTGGGGAAAATCAAATCTCCTACCTTATCTCATCTTCTTACTGTAACTTAAGGTATCTGTCATTGCACCAGTAAGGTCTTTTAAATTTCTCACCTTATTAATTCCCTGAATAACAAAAATTTGAAATTAGAAACTGACCCCTATGCTACATACATAATTAAAAGAAACACATATATTCATCTGCACCCATTCTGGAACCTGTAAACAAGTATTAGTGGTTAGTTCTAGTGCACATGATTCAAAAAGCTATCACAGATGACAACATATAACCACTATGAATATCAGTAAAAATGTTTTCACTCTTGCTATAGCATTGTCAATATTATTTTGGCAAAGTTCACTGATTTTGCCAGTCAAATAGACAATAAATACACAGAAATAATTTGGCAAAATTCACAAATCAAGCCAAACAGATTGCCAATATTAATAAATATGCAATTTCATTATAGATGCAAGAATGACAACATTTACCGATCACTAAATATGAAATATCACAGACTATTCTCAAATGAGAGTTTATATATATATATGCAAATATATGAAATGGTATGGTCCGAAAATCAAATTAATCTTTTCGAATCAAACAATATTCACATATAAAGTTTACTATGGCTTGCTGCGAGAAATAAATTAATTTTTCATAGCAAGCAGAGTACAGGTGCACCTAGCAAATATAGGATCCACACAATGTAAAATACACGAAAAAAAAAAATTATCACAGTAACTTCACTGCAAGACCAGTGTCACATATAGGGTACCAAATAGTGGAGGGATCCGGATCAGCTGGAGGCTATCCGACGATTCTCATTCTTGCGGTTTGCTCCATCTTTGAATATGTATAGGTAGTTATCGACATAATAATTACTGATCAGATTTTTCAAAAAAAATGAATATGCAAGCTTGCAACACAAAATATGGCCATTTTTATATATTAAATTATAAAATCACAAACACAGCAGCTGATACGTAGATGAATACATGAAGACATAACGGAACATGGCTGGAGGTTTGATGATCTATATAATATGATGAAGCATGGTTGTAGATGAAGGTCAGTCAGCAGAACACCCTTGTCAATGAGATGATAAAACCACGTTGGGCGCCAATTTGTCGCAAGGTATGGATTCGGTTCGCCAGGGATCTCAACGACAGATGTTGTTATAGGTTTATTTTACATATGTAAATAAAAAGGGTGTCCTAAAATACAAAACAAACAATGAAACAGTACAGACAACGCAGACAGACAAATGAACAGACATGGACAACGGAATACATTGCACCCGTATGCAATACATATTTACAACACAGACAGACAGACAGACAATCGGACACGGACAACGGATATACTTGCAACTGACTGCGAGTACGATATTGTAATTCGTTTGGTACCTGAGCATGTCATGCTGAGCATGTCATGTCTATTTTTAGACATGGGTATTTTGCAGTGATAAAATTATATACAAAGAGATTAAAATATTAAAACCACACCTTTTGCATTTAACTTACATTTTATGCGTTAGCTCAATTTACTAATTCCTCCATTTGCAATGTCCATAAAGATCAAAACGATAGCCATGCCTATTTCAGAAAGACAAAACAAATCTAAAGCAATTTGTAATTTGCGTAAATACGTCATACAGAAATATTGTGAACTACGTCACAGGAAATGTACAGAATGTAGTTCCTGGCGAAAACCTCCCTTTGGTGTTTTCATCAGAAACGACAATCTGTGATCTGTATGATAAAAAGAATATAAATTCACATACCTGCTAATAATAATGTTTCCATATCATTTCCGTGAAGGAATAATATATAACTAATATAAATTTATGTTCTACAGCCTGTAGATCGATGGAGTCGATCTAACTGCAAAAATGAGAATGCCTTTTCCAAATGTCGCGCGCATATGTATTTGTGAGGTTAGGCGCATGCGCTAAGTAAGTTAAAAGAGGTGCGTTCGTTAGCAACCAATCACCCATCATCTTACATCCTTATGTCTAACTAAAACGGCTACTGATTGGACGATAAAATAGAACAGCTCAGTTTCAAGGTACTCCATAAGAAAACAATGCAAGACAGGTTAAACCTGTTTTTCCCACGCTTGGTATGATTTAAGTAAATCTCAACACTTCTCATGGTGGCACTAAAGGAGAAAAGGTACTTTTTGCGTTAAGCAAAATAATCACAAAGTTCACCTCTGTGACATTTGTTTTACTGCATTTGCTATTGCTGGGTGCCTCGGGAGATGGCCTCGTATTCAAAGAACTTCCTATACAATAAGAACATGCGTGCTTCGTTATTCTTGCATAAATAACAATGTGTATGCTGTTTAATTCATTGTCAAATGAACAAAAAAAGGTTAATACAATAAAACATGTGTGCTCCGTTATTCTTGCATAAATACCTATTCCATTGTGAAATGATCGAAAACAGGTTAATACACAAGAACATATGTGCTTTATTCTTAGGTTGGTACAATAAGGACATGTATGCTCCGTTATTTTTGCATAAACTATTATTTGTATGCAAAGGGTAATCAGGACACTCACGTGTTATTTGATCATGGGCGCTCGCCTGTAACCAGGGGTCGCAGCTTTGATCCCCGGTTTCACTAGTCTGTAAGATGAGACTTCGGGTCAAAGAAAATCTCCATTATGACCTTAGCTGTAAGTGGGACATTAAACAGGAACACAACAGTAACAACAAATGAACGTGAAAATACTTAAAATGTGCCCAAAGGTATTTGCATGATGTATTATACAAGTCAAAAGTTCTAACCGGCCAAGTGTGTTTTTATCAATTTTCTAAAAAAGTTTTAAGCACAATATAGATTCCATTTTCATTCCCGCATAAGCCAGCCTATTAGTAAATGATAACAGAAAACTGCTTAGCATAATTCTTAAAATAATATCCAGGAGGCTTTGCCGAATACACATACCATCAATATTAAAACTCATAAGAATTGGCATTGGGTGGTGGGGTAATTTTCAACACTTTGGCCAATAATAACGATTCTCGTGCAGATGGAGTTTTCATTTTAGCACTATCATGTTCAATATGAGTTTGTCTTTTAAAATGAAAACGTTTTGCGCGTGAAAGTGGGTTATTTAAAAAAGTCATGACTTACAAATTGTGCCCAAAATGCGAATTTTAAAAATGGGATACCACTATTCAAATGGGCACACTGTATGCACTATTGAACATTTTGCCAATATCTTTACTGTCTAGGGTACACGTAGTCATGTCATTTTACATTTCGAAGAAAATTAATGAAATGCAGGTGGCCAGCTGGTATTTTGGCTAATCAATATGTCTCTCAGGAACACGATTCATTCATCATTGGAAACAAGAGGGTTTTCGGACCAGGGGTCGCTCATTGAGAATGACTTCATAGAAGGGCATAGCAAAGCATAGATCCTCTCAAAGCCCAGCTATAATGTTTTATTAATCGTAAAGCTTTACATGGAAAAGTGTCCATTTATAATGATGACAAAAGGCACAGGATGTTGACACTCTGGGCGGGGTCATTTTTGGTCATGGTCATATTGTGAACAAAGATGGTAGAGGTCTACTAGCTGATGCTACATATCAAATATCAAGGCTCTGGAGCAACTGATTTCAGACAAGAAGTGTTGTCTTTCATACTAGGCCTTGCTATTTCAGATAAATAAAGTTTCACCAATATTGACATAGAAAAGCTTGTTACGCCACCTGGCGGTCATATTTTTGAAACAGTCAAATAATTTGAACAACATTGGTAGAGGGTGTCCCACGGACCATTTGTGCCTAATTTTTTTGAAATTTGACCAGAAGTTTTTGACAAGATTTTAGAGTGTTTCCTTTTGCTTGACAAGGCAACCAGATTTGAACAAAATGTTGAAATCTTTGAACAAGTTTGAAAGGCGATCGATCAACCCAGTGAATATTGGTGAGATTCCACCCAGTGGTTTAGGAGGAAGCTATTATTGACGGACGACGGAAGGACGGATGGGTAGCTGGCAGAACGGACATCCTATGACCACAACGTGAGATAAAAAAAAGGGGATCCACCATTCAAAGATATATGAAATATGAGAAAACTGAATCTAACTCTCCTTTAGCTATATACAAGCCTCACCCTGAGAAAATATTATTTTTGCATATGCCAAAAGTCGCAGATAAGCTCTGTAAATACATAGCTGGATCAGGGCCAATTTTTCTTTGCTATACTGATTGAAAATTTTCCTGCACTGATTGAAAAATCTCCAAAGATTCTTAATCTAAAACTAGAAATTATGTTTATGAAACGCTATACCCCCAACCAATAGCTTGTCCACCATCCTGTTCATCAGGCAATCTATTCACCATCCTCCGCCAGCTGACCAAATCTGAGGCTACTAGCTGTAATAGTTTTCAAGATATCTTTATTGGAAGTTTTTGACACAGGAACTTGTCACAAACTTTTTTCATGAAAAAGTAGGCTTGTGTATCTGTAAACATATAAAAGTAAATATAGGCCTACTTTTCTTATTCTAAGGTTTTGTGACTAGTTCCTGTGGTTTTTGATGTCCAAATTTGCAAAGGGCATTAAGTTAAAAGACGCAAAGGCGATAACTAAAAAAGAAATATATTTTTTTTTATTAATTTTCACCAGTTAATCTACTCATTGCCCTCTATCAGCTGTCCAGATTTGGAGCTCCAAGCTGTAACGGTTTTTAAGATATCAGGTTTTCTATGTCAACATTTGCAAAGGGCAATAACTAAAAAACAATGATTTTTTTTTTAATTTTCACCAAGTAGTCTACTCATTATCCTCTATAAACTGACCAAGTTCAAAGCTCTTAGCTGTAACGGTTTTTGAGATATCAAGTTTTCTATGTCCAAATTTGCGAAGGGCAATAACTCAAAAAAATAAAATGTTTTTTTTTTTTAATTTTCACAAGGTAATCTACTCATTATTTTCTATAAGCTGACCAAGTTTGAAGCTCCTAGCTGTTATAGTTTGAAATATCTTGATAACAAAATTTCATTATGACCCTTAAAAAGTTTAATCTGTTTGAACCACGTTATAAAATCCTGGCATATATGTGAAGAATTGGAATCGATTGCAAAATACAGCAGATTTAGGGTGTTTTTTCTATCGATGTGAAGATTGCACATGTACGCTACATATAATTTCACTACGTGCGCAAATTCACAAACTGTGAAATATTGGTATGAAATATGTGACGTATTGGTACCAATTCTTCACGCGCTAACTCTTCACAGTGTGAAATTTGCGAAATGTGAAATTTGCTGTTCAACAAAGGTCCTTACTGACCAAATACATTGTATTACAATTTTACCGTATGTAAATGGATCAAACGCAATTGGAGCATGTTCTAAGGTATGTAGATAATAACAAATATTTCGGATTGCCAATATGACCTTTGGGTCGAATGTCAAGGTCAAATATATACACAATTTAGATGTATGGCTTGTAAAGGCAACTCCTCTTATTTTTCTTTACGGAGAATTGTCTTATTTAACACAATGCTTGCCTCAAGTGTATACATGACAATAAATTATTTGGATTTCCGTTATTGCCTTTGAGAAAATGTTTGGCTTAAACCAGCCTGCTCAGATTCAAAATAATCTGGAAAAACGAATCCTTCAGAAAAAGAGAGAACCTACTATATTAGAAAACAACATACTCGGTTCAAAGACTGGCTAGGATCACTATAATAATCTGGATGTCGTCAATGATAATGTGTTTATTATACTATCTGATCAATGAAATCGGTACTACATGTACCTCGGCCAATTCCGTAGAATCGGACCTCGGATGTACGTCGAGGATCTACTTTGATATGACGCTGCCGTCACAGAACCATGCCAAGACAATAACGAGTGTGATTGCAGCAAAACAAATGGTTATAAATGAAGTTTATGTGTTTTTTTTTCAATAAAATATCGCTATAATATACTTTATTTATGCTGCTGATTAAATTTTTCGGGTAATCAGAAACACAGATTTTAATAGGGCTGAACCAACATGCTACAGAACTAACTTTCCTTATGCCAGTTCCGGCTAACAAAAAGGAGATTTGTTGTACATAGTACTAGGCGTAATGCGCCTTACGTACACCCAATGCTTGATTCGATTCTCGAAGTGTTACGTTCTTTCCCGATTAAGCATCAATGGTGTTGATCATACTGCGCATACGGGAAGCTGATCTGTATATGGCTGTTCGCTTTTAGATAACAAAACGCATGTCGTCTTAAACAATTATACACTTCATGAATGTGAAAAATGAATACTTTGTCAAGAATGCGTAGATAAGCAGTATCCTTCACATGAATTCAGAAAATTACACTCAGTGCAAGAATGCAATTAAGATATTCGAATTGCGTTATTGAAATCGATATTTTGATTATGAGTTTTTTAATCGTTTCGCCATGGTGAGAGTTTTATCAGTGTTATCACGCAACAGCTTACAGTCATTATAAGTATCCATCATGAGTGCAAGGGTGGGATAGAAAAATCCGTCCCGAGGATCACAATTGGCATCACGAGGTTTGCCAAGTGATGACAATCGGAGATCGCGAGGGACGATTTTTTCTATCTCACCCTCACACGAATAATGGATTCTTTTTCTTGCTCACATTTAAATACCTCATTTTATAGTGGAAAAGCATGAAAAAGACTTCCAGAAAATCCTGAATTCCCTGAAATGCGACAAGGTGACGTCATCTTAACATTTCAATGACGTCACGGAGCGACGTGTGGCCAACGTGCAGATATTCGTTTTTTTTTTATCTTTCCTTAGGGCTGGTACGGGTGTGTGAGATAAATAGAATCCATCATTGGTGTTCTTTTTCTCATATACCAATGCTAATAGCGACCGTACGGTACGGTACAGACAGTATAATATCTGCTGGTGACGTCACTGAGTCAATGACGCGCGCTGTACAAATCAACTTGAAACAGCGAATAAACAGCGCATTCAACAATGAACAAATTGTTATTTCATCAAAATGGATGTACAAGAACTTGCTTATCAGACACATTAACTCGAATAAGTTATTTTGTTGGGGAAAATGTTTCTTTTTTTTACATCGTCAAGGCTCCCCGTCCTTGTGCATGCCCAGCACGTCAAATATGCCAATCGCAATTCACTCAGCATGTTCAAAGCATTGAATAAATGAAAAGTAAACATGTGCAGTTTTACTTTATACCACGTTGGAGGCCGACTTAAATCGCTGAAAGGATCATTGACGGCTTGGGTCTTAATCGCCTATTTTTTCTGATTCCTAGAACACTGCTTTTGAGCTTCCAGTGTAGTGCATGTAGTATCAGTGCAATAGGTGAATCTAATGGCAAGAGCCAGCTAGCAAAATATTTTCAAAATTCTTACGCACTCGAGAGTTATTGCGGGTAGAAAGGGGAGGGGGGGGGGGGGTTGAAATTTCATGACAATAAAAAATGCTTTAAAAAGTGATTTCTGCACGTTTTCTTGATTTAATTGGTTAGCATGGTGATATCTATTGTACATATCATTTGCAGAGTATTAACGAATCACGATAAGGACCTCTGACGGTGGTAATAGGAATCACAGTGTATCGCTGCCTATAATTCCGATAAAAATTAAAGTCAATCAAATGCTTCCATCTTCATATATAAGCTCACTGTTGGTCTCTATTTTATGATTTTGCATTTAATTTCCCATTTCCATGATTGTACGGCTTTGTTTTTGGGTTAAAATGGTCACTTTTTGCATTATACATATGAGAAATAGAAAAATATTTTTAAAACATCACTCCCCCCCCCCGAGTTCCAACTAATCCTTTTGCACGTATGTGTGTTCCCATTTTTTACATAATATATGTGAAAAGCTAGTTGGAACTTGGGGGGGGATGATATCCCAGCCCAAAATGTAACTACGGAGTACGGCGAAATGTTCTGTCTCACTTGATTCAAATCATCTTCTGAGAGTACTCTGAACACACAGAACAGTATGAATCAAGTATGACCTAGGTGTACTTTATGCATGGATGGATGGTTATAGTACATTACTGCATAATCTTGCGCCAGGTAAATACATTGTCATCACGGTTGAATATGGACTACAGTTGCACTCCAAATTTTTTCTCAACAAATCATATAGAAAAAACAACAACAAAAATAATCATTAAAATGCTTATGTTTTCGGACTTTAAAATACTTTCACAGTGACTTGTAATCAAGTATTGATGATATAATACCCTTACACGTGAAAATAATTGATTTCTAAATGTTTTGGTAAAGTCAAATTTTGCAACCCCTACCCCCTTTGGTAGGGTCTCCTGTTTTAGTTTATGGGCTTGCCTGTCTAATTATAACCTTAATTTGTTCCTAATACATCAAGCGTCCTATTCAAAAGGAAACCAGTGATATCTTAAGCATAGACGCGCGGATCCAGAAAATTCCATCAGGGAGGTCCTGATAACATTTGTTTTAGTCATTAATGCAAGTCCAATTGCTTTTCGAGAGGGGTCCGTATCAGAATTACTAAGGAAACCTATAGCCACTTGTTTTTTTCCGGGGGGGGGGGGGGGGGTCTGGGCCCCCTCTCGCCCCCCTCTGGATCTGCCCATGAGTCGTCTTGCCATTCTTTGCAAAATGGCAATATTTAACGTTTAAAAGCCATTGATTAGCCCTAATCTGTGATAAATTGTGCAATACGTTCTAGACTGAGTTTTCAAATCAGTTCCAAACCTCCATTGCTATTGACATCATCTAAGGTACTGGTGTTGAGAGATTCCACAAAGACAGTGACCACCAAAGGACATGCGAAATCGAGTTTTTGAAATGCTACAAGCTGGCATGCCACAGACTTGTGTTGCCAGGTGAATTGAAGTGTCCCCTAGTTTCATCCCCCACTTGAGCTCAAAATTTACCCAGGCCAACATCACAGAAGTCTGACATCGTACTGCAGTTTGATGTGCATTCAATAATATCAAGAGTTACCAGTGGTGACAGCTGCAAGCACGTTTTCTTCAGGCCCTAACCAAAGTCTATACAGACTGTGCGCATTATGCTTCATAGTGCTGAATACATTTATTTCATCTGACATCCAAAGGAATGAAAGGGGTACGTGCATTAAGGGTCTATTTTGGCCCCCTCTAGAGCCAAAAACTGAAAGTTGCTTTTCACCAATTTCATCTTATTGGTGTATTAGAAGAAAAGCCCAAGTAATATTCTGGCATTTATTTTACTTTTACCGGTTGCTATGGTAACCAAAATGGCTGACAAAGTAGGCCTAAAATAGAGAAATTGCCATTTTAGGCCAAATATGAGGGTTTTGGAGACCGATTTTTTAAGAATTAGATATCAGCACACGCAAATACCAAAACAACCTTTTAATATATTGTATGCAGTAATAATTCTCATCATCTGTTAAAATATTTTTTGGTATTTGCTTGTGCTCTATATTAACTCCTCTTTTACATGCCTCAAATTTGCTCCAAAATGGTAATTTTCCTATTTTCAGCCTAATTTTGCGGCCATTTTTGTTACCATAGCAACCGTAAAATGCGAATCAATGCCAGACTTTTACACTTTGGCTATCGATCCAATAAACTAATAAGGATAAACTTGTGAAGAGCAACTTTTATTTTTTGACCTCATAGGGGGGCCAAAATAGCCTCTAAATGCACGTACCCCTTTCACAACGGAAACTTACAGCTTATTCGTGTTAGGATAAGGAATATTACTCAGTAGACACTGACTTGAACAACTGCGTTAGTGAAAACAGAGGCACAACAAGGATATTAAAAAGACTAAGTCTGTAACTATGATTTTTTTCGGATTTTTTTTTTTTAAAATCATTTGTAAAAGTAGAATTAAGCTATGTTTTCACAAAAAATGTTGAGTACAGCTGAAAACTGCATGGAAAAGTGAATTATCTTATAAAATAGGTGTTTTTTTTCTCTTGTTGGTAATTATTTACGTCCCTCCAATAATTCTAGACCGTTGAATTTTAGCATAAAGGCAGTTGTTTTGATAGTGATAACTTGTTAAGATTTGCGAAAATGGTAAAATGTTTACCTGAATTTTAGTATTTTTACTTTGTTCTTGAAAAATAAAAAAAAATATTTTTTGAAATTAGAAGATCAAAAGTTACAGACTATGCAGCTTTAAGAGCACTACTGTCAAACTACAGTAAACATTTTCAATCCATGAAATGTACCTAATAAATTTTGTTTGTTTTGTTTTGGCGCTTTTTTGTTCCATGTTTATTTTTTTTATTTCCTTACCTTTTTGTTAAGTACATAATGAGCCGCGACGTGAGCTTTCCAACATTGTGGTATGTGCGACCAGCAAAGGCTAAGACCAGCCTGCGCATACGCGCAGTCTGATCTGAGCTTTTACTAGTCGCTTGAATATTCTATGACTTTTAAGTTACTGACCGAACATCATTTAGAGTTTCTAAGTTTAAAATAAGGCTGCACAGACTCGTCTGATTCTACACTTGTCAAGATGCCACATTGTTGGAAATCACATGTCGCGACTCAAATATTATGGTTGATCTTGCCCCTAAAAGGTCGTCTGCTGCATATATTTGCTATCATTATCTAATAATTTTAGTAAAGAGGCAAACAATGTGGACCCAGATCAGACCTCTCTAGAGCAGTTGATCTGGGTCTACACTGTTTGTCAACACTGTTTGCTCTTTAAGGGTTAAGTATCGCTGTTGGCTGTTTCTCAGACAACATTTCCTTATATTTGCTCTTTAAGGGTTAAGTATTGCTGTTGGCAGTTTCATTTCAGACAACAATTCCTTATATTTGCTCTTTAAGGGTTAAGTATCGCTGTTGGCAGTTTCGTTTCAGACAACATTTCCTTATATTTGCTCTTTAAGGGTTAAGTATTGCTGTTGGCAGTTTCGTTTCAGACAATATTTCCTTATATTTGCTCTTTAAGGGTTTAGTATCGCTGTTGGTTGTTTCTCAGACAACATTTCCTTATATTTGCTCTTTAAGGGTTAAGTATTGCTGTTGGCAGTTTCGTTTCAGACAACATTTCCTTATATTTGCTCTGTAAGGGTTAAGTTTCGCTGTTGGCAGTGTCGTTTTAGACAACATTTCCTTATATTTGCTCTTTAAGGGTTAAGTATCGCTGTTGGCAGTTTCGTTTCAGACAACATTTCCTTATATTTGCTCTTTAAGGGTTAAGTTTCGCTGTTGGCAGTTTCGTTTCAGACAACATTTCCTTATATTTGCTCTTTAAGGGTTAAGTATCGCTGTTGGCAGTTTCGTTTCAGACAACATTTCCTTATATTTGCTCTTTAAGGGTTAAGTTTCGCTGTTGGCAGTTTCGTTTCAGACAACAATTCTTTATATTTGCTCTTTAAGGGTTAAGTTTCGCTGTTGGCAGTTTCGTTTCAGACAACATTTCCTTATATTTGCTCTTTAAGGGTTAAGTTTCGCTGTTGGCAGTTTCGTTTCAGACAACATTTCCTTATATTTGCTCTTTAAGGGTTAAGTTTCGCTGTTGGCAGTTTCGTTTCAGACAACATTTCCTTATATTTGCTCTTTAAGGGTTAAGTATCGCTGTTGGCAGTTTCATTTCAGACAACATTTCCTTATATTTGCTCTTTAAGGGTTAAGTATCGCTGTTGGCAGTTTCGTTTCAGACAACATTTCCTTATATTTGCTCTTTAAGGGTTAAGTATCGCTGTTGGCTGTTTCTCAGACAACATTTCCTTATATTTGCTCTTTAAGGGTTAAGTATCGCTGTTGGCAGTTTCATTTCAGACAACATTTCCTTATATTTGCTCTTTACGGGTTAAGTATCGCTGTTGGCAGTTTCGTTTCAGACAACATTTCCTGATATTTGCTCTTTAAGGGTTAAGTATCGCTGTTGGCAGTTTCGTTTCAGACAACATTTCCTTATATTTGCTCTTTAAGGGTTAAGTATCGCTGTTGGCAGTTTCGTTTCAGACAACATTTCCTTATATTTGCTCTTTAAGGGTTAAGTATTGCTGTTGGCAGTTTCGTTTCAGACAACATTTCCTTATATTTGCTCTTTAAGGGTTAAGTATCGCTGTTGGCAGTTTCGTTTCAGACAACATTTTCTTATTTCCTTATATTTGCTCTTTAAGGGTTAAGTATCGCTGTTGGAAGTTTCGTTTCAGACAACATTTCCTTATATTTGCTCTTTAAGGGTTAAGTATCGCTGTTGGCAGTTTCGTTTCAGACAACATTTCCTTATATTTGCTCTTTAAGGGTTAAGTATCGCTGTTGGCAGTTTCGTTTCAGACAACATTTCCTTATATTTGCTCTTTAAGGGTTAAGTATCGCTGTTGGCAGTTTCGTTTCAGACAACATTTCCTTATATTTGCTCTTTAAGGGTTAAGTATCGCTGTTGGCAGTTTCGTTTCAGACAACATTTCCTTATATTTGCTCTTTAAGGGTTAAGTATCGCTGTTGGCAGTTTCGTTTCAGACAACATTTCCTTATATTTGCTCTTTAAGGGTTAAGTATCGCTGTTGGCTGTTTCGTTTCAGACAACATTTCCTGATATTTGCTCTTTAAGGGTTAAGTATCGCTGTTGGCTGTTTCGTTTCAGACACCATTTCCTGATATTTGCTCTTTAAGGGTTAAGTTTCGCTGTTGGCTGTTTCTCAGACAACATTTCCTTATATTTGCTCTTTAAGGGTTAAGTATTGCTGTTGGCAGTTTCGTTTCAGACAACATTTCCTTATATTTGCTCTTTAAGGGTTAAGTATCGCTGTTGGCAGTTTCGTTTCAGACAACATTTCCTTATATTTGCTCTTTAAGGGTTTAGTATCGCTGTTGGCAGTTTCGTTTCAGACAACATTTCCTTATATTTGCTCTTTAAGGGTTTAGTATCGCTGTTGGCAGTTTCGTTTCAGACACCATTTCCTGATATTTGCTCTTTAAGGGTTAAGTTTCGCTGTTGGCTGTTTCGTTTCAGACACCATTTCCTGATATTTGCTCTTTAAGGGTTAAGTTTCGCTGTTGGCTGTTTCTCAGACAACATTTCCTTATATTTGCTCTTTAAGGGTTAAGTATTGCTGTTGGCAGTTTCGTTTCAGACAACATTTCCTTATATTTGCTCTTTAAGGGTTAAGTATCGCTGTTGGCAGTTTCGTTTCAGACAACATTTCCTGATATTTGCTCTTTAAGGGTTAAGTATCGCTGTTGGCAGTTTCGTTTCAGACAACATTTCCTTATATTTGCTCTTTAAGGGTTAAGTATCGCTGTTGGCAGTTTCGTTTCAGACAACATTTCCTTATATTTGCTCTTTAAGGGTTTAGTATCGCTGTTGGCAGTTTCGTTTCAGACAACATTTCCTTATATTTGCTCTTTAAGGGTTAAGTATCGCTGTTGGCAGTTTCGTTTCAGACAACATTTCCTTATATTTGCTCTTTAAGGGTTAAGTATCGCTGTTGGCAGTTTCGTTTCAGACAACATTTCCTTATATTTGCTCTTTAAGGGTTAAGTTTCGCTGTTGGCAGTTTCGTTTCAGACAACATTTCCTTATATTTGCTCTTTAAGGGTTAAGTATCGCTGTTGGCAGTTTCGTTTCAGACTTCATTTCCTTATATTTGCTCTTTAAGGGTTAAGTTTCGCTGTTGGCTGTTTCTCAGACAACATTTCCTTATATTTGCTCTTTAAGGGTTAAGTATCGCTGTTGGCAGTTTCATTTCAGACAACATTTCCTTATATTTGCTCTTTAAGGGTTAAGTATCGCTGTTGGCAGTTTCGTTTCAGACAACATTTCCTTATATTTGCTCTTTAAGGGTTAAGTATCGCTGTTGGCAGTTTCGTTTCAGACAACATTTCCTTATATTTGCTCTTTAAGGGTTAAGTATCGCTGTTGGAAGTTTCGTTTCAGACAACATTTCCTTATATTTGCTCTTTAAGGGTTAAGTTTTGCTGTTGGCAGTTTCGTTTCAGACACCATTTCCTTATATTTGCTCTTTAAGGGTTAAGTTTCGCTGTTGGCAGTTTCGTTTCAGACAACATTTCCTTATATTTGCTCTTTAAGGGTTAAGTTTCGCTGTTGGCAGTTTCGTTTCAGACAATAATTCATTATATTTGCTCTTTAAGGGTTAAGTTTCGCTGTTGGCTGTTTCGTTTCAGACAACATTTCCTTATATTTGCTCTTTAAGGGTTAATTTTCTCTGTTGGCAGTTTCGTTTCAGACAACATTTCCTTATATTTGCTCTTTACGGGTTAAGTATCGCTGTTGGCAGTTTCGTTTCAGACAACATTTCCTTATATTTGCTCTTTAAGGGTTAAGTATCGCTGTTGGCAGTTTCGTTTCAGACAACATTTCCTTATATTTGCTCTTTAAGGGTTAAGTATCGCTGTTGGCTGTTTCGTTTTAGACAACATTTCCTTATATTTGCTCTTTAAGGGTTAAGTATCGCTGTTGGCAGTTTCGTTTCAGACAACATTTCCTTATATTTGCTCTTTAAGGGTTAAGTATCGCTGTTGGCAGTTTCGTTTCAGACAACATTTCCTTATATTTGCTCTTTAAGGGTTTAGTATTGCTGTTGGCAGTTTCGTTTCAGACAACATTTCCTTATATTTGCTCTTTAAGGGTTAAGTTTCGCTGTTGGCAGTTTCGTTTCAGACACCATTTCCTGATATTTGCTCTTTAAGGGTTAAGTTTCGCTGTTGGCTGTTTCTCAGACAACATTTCCTTATATTTGCTCTTTAAGGGTTAAGTATCGCTGTTGGCAGTTTCGTTTCAGACAACATTTCCTTATATTTGCTCTTTAAGGGTTAAGTATCGCTGTTGGCAGTTTCGTTTCAGACAATATTTCCTTATATTTGCTCTTTAAGGGTTAAGTTTCGCTGTTGGCTGTTTCTCAGACAACATTTCCTTATACTTGCTCTTTAAGGGTTAAGTTTCGCTGTTGGCAGTTTCGTTTCAGACAACATTTCCTGATATTTGCTCTTTAAGGGTTAAGTATTGCTGTTGGCAGTTTCGTTTCAGACACCATTTCCTTATATTTGCTCTTTAAGGGTTAAGTTTCGCTGTTTGCAGTTTCGTTTCAGACAACATTTCCTGATATTTGCTCTTTAAGGGTTAAGTTTCGCTGTTGGCTGTTTCTCAGACAACATTTCCTTATATTTGCTCTTTAAGGGTTAAGTATCGCTGTTGGCAGTTTCGTTTCAGACAACATTTCCTTATATTTGCTCTTTAAGGGTTAAGTATCGCTGTTGGCAGTTTCGTTTCAGACAACATTTCCTTATATTTGCTCTTTAAGGGTTAAGTTTCGCTATTGGCTGTTCTCAGACAACATTTCCTTATATTTGCTCTTTAAGGGTTAAGTTTCGCTGTTGGCAGTTTCGTTTCAGACAACATTTCCTTATATTTGCTTTTTAAGGGTTAAGTATCGCTGTTGGCAGTTTCGTTTCAGACAACATTTCCTTATATTTGCTCTTTAAGGGTTAAGTATCGCTGTTTGCAGTTTCGTTTCAGACAACATTTCCTTATATTTGCTCTTTAAGGGTTAAGTATCGCTGTTGGAAGTTTCGTTTCAGACAACATTTCCTTATATTTGCTCTTTAAGGGTTAAGTATCGCTGTTGGCTGTTTCGTTTCAGACAACATTTCCTTATATTTGCTCTTTAAGGGTTAAGTATCGCTGTTGGCAGTTTCGTTTCAGACAACAATTCCTTATATTTGCTCTTTAAGGGTTAAGTATCGCTGTTGGCAGTTTCGTTTCAGACAACATTTCCTTATATTTGCTCTTTAAGGGTTTAGTATCGCTGTTGGCAGTTTCGTTTCAGACAACATTTCCTTATATTTGCTCTTTAAGGGTTAAGTATCGCTGTTGGCTGTTTCGTTTCAGACAACATTTCCTTATATTTGCTCTTTAAGGGTTAAGTTTCGCTGTTGGCTGTTTCTCAGACAACATTTCCTTATATTTGCTCTTTAAGGGTTAAGTTTCGCTGTTGGCAGTGTCGTTTCAGACAACATTTCCTGATATTTGCTCTTTAAGGGTTAAGTATCGCTGTTGGCAGTTTCGTTTCAGACAACATTTCCTTATATTTGCTCTTTAAGGGTTTAGTATCGCTGTTGGCTGTTTCGTTTCAGACAACATTTCCTTATATTTGCTCTTTAAGGGTTAAGTTTCGCTGTTGGCAGTTTCGTTTCAGACAACATTTCCTTATATTTGCTCTTTAAGGGTTAAGTTTCGCTGTTGGCAGTTTCGTTTCAGACAACATTTCCTTATATTTGCTCTTTAAGGGTTAAGTTTCGCTGTTGGCTGTTTCTCAGACAACATTTCCTTATATTTGCTCTTTAAGGGTTAAGTTTCGCTGTTGGCAGTTTCGTTTAAGACAACATTTCCTTATATTTGCTCTTTAAGGGTTAAGTTTCGCTGTTGGCAGTTTCGTTTCAGACAACATTTCCTTATATTTGCTCTTTAAGGGTTAAGTTTCGCTGTTGGCTGTTTCTCAGACAACATTTCCTTATATTTGCTCTTTAAGGGTTAAGTATCGCTGTTGGCAGTTTCGTTTCAGACAACATTTCCTTATATTTGCTCTTTAAGGGTTAAGTTTCGCTCTTGGCAGTTTCGTTTCAGACAACATTTCCTTATATTTGCTCTTTAAGGGTTAAGTATCGCTGTTGGCAGTTTCGTTTCAGACAACATTTCCTTATATTTGCTCTTCAAGGGTTAAGTTTCGCTCTTGGCAGTTTCGTTTCAGACAACATTTCCTTATATTTGCTCTTTAAGGGTTAAGTATCGCTGTTGGCAGTTTCGTTTCAGACAACATTTCCTTATATTTGCTCTTTAAGGGTTAAGTTTCGCTGTTGGCAGTTTCGTTTCAGACAACAATTCTTTATATTTGCTCTTTAAGGGTTAAGTATCGCTGTTGGCAGTTTCGTTTCAGACAACATATCCTTATATTTGCTCTTTAAGGGTTAAGTTTCGCTGTTGGCTGTTTCGTTTCAGACAACATTTCCTTATATTTGCTCTTTAAGAGTTAAGTATCGCTGTTGGCAGTTTCGTTTCAGACAACATTTCCTTATATTTGCTCTTTAAGGGTTAAGTATTGCTGTTGGCAGTTTCGTTTCAGACAACATTTCCTTATATTTGCTCTTTAAGGGTTAAGTATCGCTGTTGGCTGTTTCTCAGACAACATTTCCTTATATTTGCTCTTTAAGGGTTAAGTTTCGCTGTTGGCAGTTTCGTTTCAAACAACATTTCCTTATATTTGCTCTTTAAGGGTTAAGTTTCGCTGTTGGCTGTTTCTCAGACAACATTTCCTTATATTTGCTCTTTAAGGGTTAAGTTTCGCTGTTGGCAGTTTCGTTTCAGACAATATTTCCTTATATTTGCTCTTTAAGGGTTAAGTATTGCTGTTGGCAGTTTCGTTTCAGACAACATTTCCTTATATTTGCTCTTTAAGGGTTAAGTATTGCTGTTGGCAGTTTCGTTTTAGACAACATTTCCTTATATTTGCTCTTTAAGGGTTAAGTTTCGCTGTTGGCAGTTTCGTTTCAGACAACATTTCCTTATATTTGCTCTTTAAGGGTTAAGTTTCGCTGTTGGCAGTTTCGTTTCAGACAACATTTCCTTATATTTGCTCTTTAAGGGTTAAGTTTCGCTGTTGGCAGTTTCGTTTCAGACAACATTTCCTTATATTTGCTCTTTAAGGGTTAAGTTTCGCTGTTGGCAGTTTCGTTTCAGACAACATTTCCTTATATTTGCTCTTTAAGGGTTAAGTTTCGCTGTTGGCTGTTTCTCAGACAACATTTCCTTATATTTGCTCTTTAAGGGTTAAGTTTCGCTGTTGGCTGTTTCTCAGACAACATTTCCTTATATTTGCTCTTTAAGGGTTAAGTATTGCTGTTGGCAGTTTCGTTTCAGACAACATTTCCTTATATTTGCTCTTTAAGGGTTAAGTATCGCTGTTGGCAGTTTCGTTTCAGACAACATTTCCTTATATTTGCTCTTTAAGGGTTAAGTATCGCTGTTGGCAGTTTCGTTTCAGACAACATTTCCTTATATTTGCTCTTTAAGGGTTAAGTATCGCTGTTGGCAGTTTCGTTTCAGACACCATTTCCTTATATTTGCTCTTTAAGGGTTAAGTATCGCTGTTGGCAGTTTCGTTTCAGACAACATTTCCTTATATTTGCTCTTTAAGGGTTAAGTTTCGCTGTTGGCTGTTTCTCAGACAACATTTCCTTATATTTGCTCTTTAAGGGTTAAGTATTGCTGTTGGCAGTTTCGTTTCAGACAACATTTCCTTATATTTGCTCTTAAAGGGTTAAGTTTCGCTGTTGGCAGTTTCGTTTCAGACAACATTTCCTTATATTTGCTCTTTAAGGGTTAAGTATCGCTGTTGGCAGTTTCGTTTCAGACAACATTTCCTTATATTTGCTCTTTAAGGGTTAATTTTCTCTGTTGGCAGTTTTGTTTCAGACAACATTTCCTTATATTTGCTCTTTAAGGGTTAAGTATCGCTGTTGGCAGTTTCGTTTCAGACAACATTTCCTTATATTTGCTCTTTAAGGGTTAAGTTTCGCTGTTGGCTGTTTCTCAGACAACATTTCCTTATATTTGCTCTTTAAGGGTTAAGTATTGCTGTTGGCAGTTTCGTTTCAGACAACATTTCCTTATATTTGCTCTTTAAGGGTTAAGTATCGCTGTTTGCAGTTTCGTTTCAGACAACATTTCCTTTTATTGCTCTTTAAGGGTTAAGTATCGCTGTTGGCAGTTTCGTTTCAGACAACATTTCCTTATATTTGCTCTTTAAGGGTTAAGTTTCGCTGTTGGCTGTTTCGTTTCAGACAACATTTCCTTATATTTGCTCTTTAAGGGTTAAGTTTCGCTGTTGGCACTTTCGTTTCAGACAACATTTCCTTATATTTCCTCTTTAAGGGTTAAGTATCGCTGTTGGCAGTTTCGTTTCAGACAACATTTCCTTATATTTGCTCTTTAAGGGTTAAGTATCGCTGTTGGCAGTTTCGTTTCAGACAACATTTCCTTATATTTGCTCTTTAAGGGTTAAGTTTCGCTGTTGGCTGTTTCGTTTCAGACAACATTTCCTTATATTTCCTCTTTAAGGGTTAAGTATCGCTGTTGGCAGTTTCGTTTCAGAC
This sequence comes from Loripinus fragilis, assembly GCA_964019695.1. Lineage (NCBI taxonomy): Eukaryota > Metazoa > Mollusca > Bivalvia > Lucinida > Lucinidae > Loripinus > Loripinus fragilis. The sequence goes on from OZ026518.1 coordinate 36,339,934, forward strand.
AACATTTCCTTATATTTCCTCTTTAAGGGTTAAGTATCGCTGTTGGCAGTTTCGTTTCAGACAACATTTCCTTATATTTGCTCTTTAAGGGTTAAGTATCGCTGTTGGCAGTTTCGTTTCAGACAACATTTCCTTATATTTGCTCTTTAAGGGTTAAGTATCGCTGTTGGCAGTTTCGTTTCAGACAACATTTCCTTATATTTGCTCTTTAAGGGTTAAGTTTCGCTGTTGGCAGTTTCGTTTCAGACAACATTTCCTTATATTTGCTCTTTAAGGGTTAAGTTTCGCTGTTGGCAGTTTCGTTTCAGACAACATTTCCTTATATTTCCTCTTTAAGGGTTAAGTATCGCTGTTGGCAGTTTCGTTTCAGACAACATTTCCTTATATTTGCTCTTTAAGGGTTAAGTTTCGCTGTTGGCTGTTTCTCAGACAACATTTCCTTATATTTGCTCTTTAAGGGTTAAGTATCGCTGTTGGCAGTTTCGTTTCAGACAACATTTCCTTATATTTGCTCTTTAAGGGTTAAGTTTCGCTGTTGGCTGTTTCTCAGACAACATTTCCTTATATTTGCTCTTTAAGGGTTAAGTTTCGCTGTTGGCTATTTCGTTTCAGACAACATTTCCTTATATTTGCTCTTTAAGGGTTAAGTTTCGCTGTTGGCAGTTTCGTTTCAGACAACATTTCCTTATATTTCCTCTTTAAGGGTTAAGTATCGCTGTTGGCAGTTTCGTTTCAGACAACATTTCCTTATATTTGCTCTTTAAGGGTTAAGTTTCGCTGTTGGCAGTTTCGTTTCAGACAACATTTCCTGATATTTGCTCTTTAAGGGTTAAGTATCGCTGTTGACAGTTTCGTTTCAGACAACATTTCCTTATATTTGCTCTTTAAGGGTTAAGTTTCGCTGTTGGCAGTTTCGTTTCAGACAACATTTCCTTATATTTGCTCTTTAAGGGTTAAGTATCGCTGTTGGCAGTTTCGTTTCAGACAACATTTCCTTATATTTGCTCTTTAAGGGTTAAGTATCGCTGTTGGCAGTTTCGTTTCAGACAACATTTACTTATATTTGCTCTTTAAGGGTTAAGTTTCGCTGTTGGCAGTTTCGTTTCAGACAACATTTCCTTATATTTGCTCTTTAAGGGTTAAGTATCGCTGTTGGCAGTTTCGTTTCAGACAACATTTCCTTATATTTGCTCTTTAAGGGTTAATTTTCTCTGTTGGCAGTTTTGTTTCAGACAACATTTCCTTATATTTGCTCTTTAAGGGTTAAGTTTCGCTGTTGGCAGTTTCGTTTCAGACAACATTTCCTTATATTTGCTCTTTAAGGGTTAAGTTTCGCTGTTGGCTGTTTCTCAGACAACATTTCCTTATATTTGCTCTTTAAGGGTTAAGTATTGCTGTTGGCAGTTTCGTTTCAGACAACATTTCCTTATATTTGCTCTTTAAGGGTTAAGTATCGCTGTTGGCAGTTTCGTTTCAGACAACATTTCCTTATATTTGCTCTTTAAGGGTTAAGTTTCGCTGTTGGCTGTTTCTCAGACAACATTTCCTTATATTTGCTCTTTAAGGGTTAAGTATCGCTGTTGGCAGTTTCGTTTCAGACAACATTTCCTTATATTTGCTCTTTAAGGGTTAAGTATCGCTGTTGGCAGTTTCGTTTCAGACAACATTTCCTTATATTTGCTCTTTAAGGGTTAAGTTTCGCTGTTGGCAGTTTCGTTTCAGACAACATTTCCTTATATTTGCTCTTTAAGGGTTAAGTATCGCTGTTGGCAATTTCGTTTCAGACAACATTTCCTTATATTTGCTCTTTAAGGGTTAAGTATCGCTGTTGGCAGTTTCGTTTCAGACAACATTTCCTTATATTTGCTCTTTAAGGGTTAAGTATCGCTGTTGGCAGTTTCGTTTCAGACAACATTTCCTTATATTTGCTCTTTAAGGGTTAAGTATCGCTGTTGGCTGTTTCGTTTCAGACAACATTTCCTTATATTTGCTCTTTAAGGGTTAAGTATCGCTGTTGGCAGTTTCGTTTCAGACAACATTTCCTTATATTTGCTCTTTACGGGTTAAGTATCGCTGTTGGCAGTTTCGTTTCAGACAACATTTCCTTCTATTTGCTCTTTAAGGGTTAAGTATCGCTGTTGGCAGTTTCGTTTCAGACAACATTTCCTTATATTTGCTCTTTAAGGGTTAAGTTTCGCTGTTGGCAGTTTCGTTTCAGACAACATTTCCTGATATTTGCTCTTTAAGGGTTAAGTATCGCTGTTGGCAGTTTCGTTTCAGACAACATTTCCTTATATTTGCTCTTTAAGGGTTAAGTATTGCTGTTGGCAGTTTCGTTTCAGACAACATTTCCTTATATTTCCTCTTTAAGGGTTAAGTATCGCTGTTGGCAGTTTCGTTTCAGACAACATTTCCTTATATTTGCTCTTTAAGGGTTAAGTATCGCTGTTGGCAGTTTCGTTTCAGACAACATTTCCTTATATTTGCTCTTTAAGGGTTAAGTATCGCTGTTGGCAGTTTCGTTTCAGACAACATTTCCTTATATTTGCTCTTTAAGGGTTAAGTATTGCTGTTGGCAGTTTCGTTTCAGACAACATTTCCTTATATTTGCTCTTTAAGGGTTAAGTTTCGCTGTTGGCTGTTTCTCAGACAACATTTCCTTATATTTGCTCTTTAAGGGTTAAGTATCGCTGTTGGCAGTTTCGTTTCAGACAACATTTCCTTATATTTGCTCTTTAAGGGTTAAGTATCGCTGTTGGCTGTTTCGTTTCAGACAACATTTCCTTATATTTGCTCTTTAAGGGTTAAGTATCGCTGTTGGCAGTTTCGTTTCAGACAACATTTCCTTATATTTGCTCTTTAAGGGTTAAGTTTTGCTGTTAACTATTTTATTTTTAGTCATGATTTTTGTGAACAGTTTATAGTTGGCGATCATCTCGCTGATGAAGGGAAAGCTGTCTGCTTAGACAATTGCGTACTTGCTTGTATGTGCGTGTAGGCGCGCCCCTGAGGCATTTTATGGAGTACCCATTCTTGAGGGGATCTGGGGGTAAACATGTACTCCCCCCCCCCCTGTATGGGGCGATGGGTGAAGCCCTGTGGCAGATTGACATCAGGGCATTCCAAAGGGCTTAAATGAGCCACAAAGACACGCAACTAAACACTGTTAGCTACATTTTTTCTTCCAAACATTAAATTAAATACTGTGTAAAAGCAAAACCTGTCTTAAGCGGCCCCTCAAAATGAAGACCAAACTTGGTTTTCAAGACCGATTATCGCTTAATGCAGGTCAAGACAATACATTCGACCTTCATTAAGGTACCATTTGTCATTGATGTCGTTTTTGTCTATTTTTGAGTGGCCACCTAAGACATGTTTTACCGTAACTTACAAACTATACTTGCTGCGCCAAGTGGTACACACATGCGTATGTGCGTACACGAGTGTCGCACGAGTGTCGCACGAATGTCGCACGAGTGTCGCGCAAATGTCGTGAAACACTCGCCAATGATTCGTGCGACAATCGTACGACATTCGTGCGACTGTCGCAAATATGTCTTAATCTCCCATTCGGTGTGACCTCAATGTGAGTATGGTTGCGATGTCGTCGTATTTCTGTCGCCAAAACGTGTCTCAAATTAGTCTCGAAATAGTCGCAAATTACTCGCATCCCAGTGAGATACTAGCTTTAGTACGAGAGCTTGTAGGCATACTTAAGTACAAATGTATACAGTTTTGACTAATTCCAGTTGTTAAGTATTCTTGCTATCTGAGAGGATAGTTTCATATAAGTATGGTACATGTATATTGATTAGGCTTACTTACATGTATACGGTTTGGAGTAATTTCAATTATTAAAAATGGTTCTGCATTCTGAGAGGTTAATTTTGTTAAATATGTTTTATAAGGCCTACTTATATGTTTACTATTTCTGTTACGGTATATAGGTATTATTATTGTGTGTTGGTTAGACTACAACAGCATGCTTAGTCTCAGCAGCACTTCTAAGGTTTGAATTTGGCATACAGAACCCTATAAACAAATTATTACTGCAGTGGACAACTAACATTCTGATTAGAATGCGCATCCGTGCAGTCTGATCTGTGCCTTTGTTGTGCGCATAACTGTATAAAATAGATTTTCACAGGACGAGGCTCATCTGAACTCATTGCAATTTTGATTGATTGGGCTCATCATGCCATACGTATGGGCAATTAGAGCATGTGCGTTCTCGACTGAGTTTCTTAAGCTGCTTGATGGGCCATCATAACTGTGCAGTTTAAACGAGTTAACTCAAACGAGCTAACGCAATATTTGCTATCATTCAACAGTCCAACACCACCCAGCAGCGTGAAACCTTCCAACAATCTAGCTCCTTTCAGCCCTCTAGTTACTTCCAACAGTGTAGTACTTTCCTAGTCTGAAGTTTCAATGCTTGCTAGAATCTTTATTTTTCTTGGTTTATCATTTCTCGCAAAACCATCGTGCGACAGTCGCACGACGTTCGTGAGAACGTCGTGAGGCGGTCAATGGAAATAAATGTTCGCAATTTAATCGGTCGAACATCGTGCGAGTGTCTCGCGAATGTCGCACGAATGTTGCGCGAATGTCGTGAAACATTTGCCAATGATTCGTGCGACAATCGTACGACATTCGTGCGCCTGTCGCAAATATGTCTTAATCACCCTTTCGGTGTGACCGCAATGTGATTATGGTTGCAATGTCGTACTTCTGTCGCCAAAACGTGTCTCAAATTCGAAATAGACGCAAATAGCTCGCATCCCAGTGAGATACTAGCGTTACTATCGCAATTACATGTTACTTTTACTTTTTTGTGTTTTCCCCATTTACACAAAGTACACAGGACACGACTTTTCATTTCGAGGTATCAGGTGTTTCAGTTAACTTGAAATAAAATCGTTATATGATCATACTTCATATGGCCAATCACAAGATATGTTGTGGGCATAGCATATCTTTTTCTTTATGAAAAGGTAACGCAGATTAAAGGAACTAATTTGGATTGGGCACTTTGACCATGTAGACAATAGCAGTTGTATTTGTAACAAAGATTTGAAATATCAAAAGCCAAGTGTATAAGTCTTTAGAATAGGCAAGTGTTTTTCGTTAACAAGGTTAAGGACATGCATTGTAAGTATACCGCTTTACAGAGTAGCAAATGAATGTGTTAATACAAAATTATATAAGAGGTAGCCAAATTAAGAATTAATACCAAATAATATGGAGACCAAGTCTTTTCAGTAATGCTGCAATATATTAACCACGCGCGGAACGATTTTCAGCAACGATTGTTTACCTACAATAAAAATGCAAAGTTCAAAATTGCCTTATCGTAAGAGTCCATTATACGTAAACTATTGGAAAGTGGAAACCAATATTAAAATCATGTTTGATAAAAATGTATTTGATGGACAGCTTGCATAGCTTTCTTATTTTGTACGTTTCATGCGATTGGCCACGGCCCACTGAGTATAGATTGGAAACATACTGGGTTTAAATGAAAACGCACATGTAACTGACAACACAATCAATTTTAAAATGATTACTATTGCAGCTTGTGTTTTCAGATTAAATACATCGAAATATAGTGGGAACTTTAATAATCTGACATATTTTAGTGAGACAGGTATGTAAGTACTTCAAACATTTTTAATGACAATTATTTTAAAATGTCCAACTTTTTGTTTGTGCATGACCCAGGCAACAACGTTATAATCCCATTAGACATGTTGTATATCTTAAAATTATTTGTGGGAACACACACAAAGTTTGGTACAAAACTCTTTGAAAATTGACTTTGTAATTAAGATATAATGATATTTGACCGTTTGACCCCTCCTTAGGCCCCGAGGGGCTGGGGCCCCAAACAAAGTGGTGTTGCATGCCCAGTTCCTGTGAGTAACCCACAGACCATTTTTGATTGGATTTCGTCCAATTATTTAGTAGAATATATCATAACAGACAGACGGACGGGCGGGCGGACAGATGGACGTCCGTTCTCAAAGGCATATACGTATGTGGCTACTGAAAAGCATTTGTGTTGCAAGCTACCTAAGATTATATAAATCAACTGGGAGAGAGGGGTACTGTAACCCCATTAAGTTTTTACACCAATGCACTTAAGATTTGGAATCATAACTGTCCACTGTATGGACTTCAAATACTGTCCATCATACTTAATGTGGCTTGTTTTTATGTGGTACCTCATGTCCATGCACCATGTGCCTTGTTCTTATGTGGCTACTCCTTGTCCACACACTATGTACCTTGTTCTTATGTGGCTACTCCTTGTCCACACACTATGTACCTTGTTCTTATGTGGCTACTCCTTGTCCACACACTATGTACCTTGTTCTTATGTGGCTACTCCTTGTCCACACATTATGTGCCTTGATCGTAAATGCCTACTGAAAAAGAAAAAAATCTTGTTTTCATTGCCCATTAATACTGTCGGAAAGCTATTGTAAGGGCGTAACACTGATATAATAAAAACAAATTTCTGTTACCGTTTAATCCCCTGGGGGTCAAGTATGAGATGTGATAAAAGAGTTCTCAGCCCGATAACACACTGGTAAATGTATACGTCGATTTGGTGGTATTTACGCGTATTGCTGGTACTTCGTTGACCGGAAGTGGTAGATATTGGTGTTAATATTATATAGAAAAACATGCCATATGCCTAAAGGACTATAGAATTCAATCATTTTTAAGTATTAAGTATGTGCATGGCGATTTATGTAAGCATTTAAGAATAGATTCGAGTACCGATCATCCAGATCGGTACTCGAATCTATTCCTAAATGCTTACATAAATTGCCATGTGCATGCCGAATACTTGAAAATGATCTATTTCTATAGTCCTTTGGGCATATGGCATGTTTTTCTATATAGTATTAACACCGATATCTACCACTTCCGGTCTATGAAGTACCGGCAATGCGCGTAAATACCACCAAATCGACGTATACATTTACCAGTGTGGATATGCTATGGGTAGATTCATTGAATTAAAATCTTTGTCAGTCGGTCATTTAATCTCATTGAAGGACATTTGGGAGTCTGAAAAGCATGCAGTCATGCTTCGTTGCTTATGTAAAGACTTTTTAGAGAGCAGCGTGCGACACATTTTCAAAACGGAGAAACTTGAAATCAGAGTAGTTATTAAGTACTTCTGTAATAAAGGAATGCTTCCCAAGGAAAGAATTTCTAGCGATAAGGCGAGCAATCTCCCTAAACGAGACGTTCGGTTTATTTTGTTGAAATAACGACTGGAGAGACTAGGCACATTCAACAAATATATATAGACGAGCCGTCGTTGCACCATTGCCCCCGAATTCGTATATTTAAAACGGCGTTTCCTTAATGCATGTAATAACTCTACTTCTTATTGAATGAGAATTTATTTCGATCATCAACTGTGCTTGTTATTCAATAGCATATATGGGAACCAGACCGTTAAACGGATAAACAATCATCCTATCACGCTATGTACAGTAAATACAAAACTTAAGATGAGAAGCTTAAGTACATTTATGTCGGGGCCGGCTATTGTGCTCTGTATATAGTTTACACTCATGCTGGTAACAGCAGTAAGTCTCTCGCAAGCAATGCGCATACATTGATGTTGAAAATATTGACGTTATTCTTTTTAAATTTACTTAGTGGTTTCGAAACTGAAGAGTGATCAAACTGTTGTCAATTTGAACTGTTATTATGTGGACGAAGCAACTGTAAAATTGTATTAAAGACGGTATTTTATTTGTGTCTCCAAGGAACGTGCCTTTGGGAATACACGATCTGGAACAGTAAGTGACGTTATAAATTATTATAAATTTGAATTGACAGTATCGTTTAGAATGAGTTCAAATGCGTCTGAGGTAGTAGTTCTTGGGCATTCTTTTATTGAGAAGCTCGAGATGTATGCGCATTTAGAATGGGAAAATTTAAATGTTGACCCTTCTAGAGTGATAGTTCACTTCAAAGGTGTGTACGGTGGAAACTTTAGACAATTTTGCTCTAAAGAATTTACAGAATGTCTAAAGTCACCAAGCGTTAAGTATGTGATATGCCAAATAGGTGGAAATGATTTGGATTCGACGTTCAGGTCGGAAGCAACCGTTTCCACGAGCATTTTGTTCTTTGACGAGTTCTTGCATTATGGCTTTGACATTGAGCAGGTCACCATGAATCAGCTGCTATTTCGGGGTAAAACCAGACATATTCCTATTTGCGAGTTTAACCGGAGGGTTGTGGAAGTGAACACGACTTTGAAACAAGCAGCAAGACATTTGCCGTGGTTAATTTATTGGAAACATAAAGGACTTAAAAATGGCAATGTCGACCCATATAGGAATGTCAAGGTGCATCTCAATGGCTTTGGTATGGAAAAATATGTCCTTAGTGTGAGGGGTGCTGTATTATCGATGACCGATTGTCGTATAGGAACCCTATAATGTTATGGGGTGAGTCAAAATACACCATGTTTTGTTTATTTTACATCATGCATATTAAGAATATTTTAGCGCGTGTAGTAAAACGCAGCTACGAGCAAAGTAGTTCTGGTTATCAAAGTGTAATAAGTAAGCGCTATGCAAATGAGTATCGATAAAAAGGGGAACTATATTAATGTATATTAATACACGGTATTCTGATTGGATGTAGAGTGCTATCTTCGTGAGAAAGCTAGCAAATTGGATTCGTGATGAATGATAGCGAGACTCGTCGTTAATTAAACGGCCATTTCAACATACAGTATGCTTATTGTTTCTGCTTACCTGATTGGTAGGCAACCCGACATAAAACTATTTATACAGTTGATGTACAATAAAAACGACCATCTTGCAAAGTGGTCTATTTTTGTCAGATATTTGATGCCTTCTTTCGCTTATACAACCCCTTTCCCACCCTAGACCCAAGACGCCCTTTACATATGTTATATATTTGTATAGCGACTTTTAATTGTCCAAAGGGCATCTTGGGTCTAGGGGGGGGGGAGCATCTAAAAACAAACTGAAAGACGCCAGTTTCATCTTTTCAATGACAAACGTCACAAATTTAAGTATATTTCGTACGCATGCGCAGACGAAATACCACAAAGTTTTGGAAATGAAGGGCACTTATATCCTTAATATTTTAGCACTTTTACTTTTTGAAAACCTGCTAAGGATTTACTCAAACTCTCGTCTAAATGGCACCCAGTCTAAAGACTTAAAATGAGGGGTGTGAGTAGAAGGCTCAAGTTTTCACGGCTTTGTAAAAAATGAATCGCTTTGAAACCTATTTTATTGCTTTTTATGCATATTTTACTACCGAAACAGACCAATTTTAAAAACATTAGGGCAATTCGAAAATTTAGGTTTTGTAATCATGTCAACTAGGGAAAATATACGCTTTATCGCTAGAGCTCCTTCATGAAGATGTCATGGAACCCCTAGGAAAGAGGCTCCTTCTTATTGGAACAGTGAAGAAATGGGCAGCAGAGTTTAAGAGGAGGAGAGAGAGCATTGCGGAGGATAGATGGTCTGGTTGCCCTAAAGATGCCACTGCTAATGAAAACGTCAAGGTCGTGCACACCCTGGTTATGTGTGATAGGAGGTGAGACGCGCAAAGCATAGCCAGTGAAGTGGGCATACATTTTGGGGCAGTACAATCAATCCTAACAGACGTCTTAGGTATGTCAAGGTTTCAGCAAGATGGGTACTGCGAATGTGTACAGATGATCAGAAGTGGACTTGGCTCAATATTTCTACATGTAGGTATCTCCTGTTTCGCTATGAAGATGATCCCAGCAATTTTATAGAGGGAGTTGTAACCCAAAATGAGACAAGGGTACACCACATTGATTCAGAATGAAAATGCAAAGCAAACAATGGAAACACCCTGGCTCACCCCTCCTATGAATTTTAACATGTTTTATTCAGCAGGGAATGTGATGATCTCAATCTTTTGGGGGTAGTCAAGAGATGATCATGACTGATTATCTTGAGCGAGATTTGCTCGATAAACGATGCATATTATGCAGGTGGATAGAGGCAGCTACGCCAGGGAAATGCAAGAAAGAAGCGAGGAAAATTGACTGGTGGTGTATTGCTCTTGCAGGATTTGAAATCCTTCCTCATTCCCAATATTCTCCGGAGATAGCTCCTTCTGATTTCTATATGTTCCCAAAACGGAAATCCCATCTTCATGGCACACAGTATTGCAGGAATGAAGGCGTAATAGAGGCAGTTAAAGAGAACTTGGGGACCAGGAAAAGATAATCTATTCGAAGGGATAAGAAAGCTCGAACAGAGATGGGCTAGGCGCATTACTTTGTAGGGAGACTTTATTAAAAAGTAACGGTCATATTTTCATTCCCTGGTAGCCGGAAGTACAAGGGGCCTAGAACCTTATGATCATTCTTCGTATATAATTAGCCACATAAAAATATAGCCTCATAAAATTAGCCGCATAAACACATAGCCACTCAAATTCATGGAAAGCATTTTGCCGCTTAAAAATTAGTAGCCACATTATGTTTTAATCCACACTCCTCGTAGCCACGTAACTGGCCATTTGTTGGTACGTGAGGGATGGATGGACAAACAGAGGCGATCACAATATCCCCGTCGTTGTTTTAAACAAGTGACCCAATGGGCAACGATTTCTCACCTGGGAGCGAGCATAACATTTGTAGACACTATAATTTACGATCCTCAAAGGCAGGTCACTCTGAACTCAAAACAGTGATCAGGAATAATTAAAACACCCAAGATATGCCAGATATGTCAGTTCTCGTTATGTGCAAGTATTAAAAAGATCTGAATAAAAATTGCAGAGGAAACCTGATGAAACTTTAATTTTCAGATGCTCAATTGCAGCTAACTCCGTATTCAGTGATGGGATCAGACCCAAATTCAATATCATACATGCTTTCATGTATGTCCTGGTTACCTACAAGAATGAAGAAGATCAAATAAAAATAAAAGAGCTAGAGTGGTCGCATTATACAGGTATATTTTAGATGCTCATAGGCAGCTTACTCTGTAATTGGTGATTGCGTATGGCAAGCTTTTATAAATTACCTTGTTACCTGATCCAATCAAAAATGAAGGCGCTAGAGTTATCACAGCATTATCTATCAATTTGTAGACGCTCAAGGGCAGCCAACTCCATAATAGGAAATGGGATCTTGACGAAATTCAAACTCATCCAAGCTTTTATAGTTTACCTTGATAGCTGCAAGAATAAAGAAGATCCATTAAAAAATGAAGGCACTGGAGTAGTCACAGCATTTATCCCATTATAAAGCTGTGTGGATTATTCCAGACGCTCAATGGCTGCTAACTCCGCTGTACAAAGTCTGATCTAGTAGAATTTCGAACCAATCCAAGACTGTATAGATGTCCTTGTAACATGCAAGAATGAAGAAGATCCAATTAAAAATAAAGGTGCTAGAGTGGTCACAACATTATTCATTGATTTTTTAGATGCTCAAGGGAAGCAAACTGCGTAGTCGGTGATGGGATCTTGGCGAAATTCAAACTCATCTAAGCTTTCCTTAGTTGCCCTTGTTACCTGCAAGAATGAAGAAGATCCATTTATAAGTTAAGGCACTAGAGTTGTCACAACATTTCACCCATTACAAGTCTATGGGGATCTTTCCAGACGCTCAAGAGCAGCTACTCCGAAGTCCGAGGTCTCAACTGGCCGAATTTTGAACCCATTCAAGACTTTATGGTTGTACTTGTTACCTGCAAGAATAAAGAAGATCCAATCAAATATCAAGGCGCTAGAGTGGTCACAACATTATTCATTGATCTTTCAGACGCTCAAGGGCAGCTTACTCCGAAGACGGTAATGGAATTTTGACAAATTCAAACGTGTCCAAGCTTTTATTATTGTCCTAGTTACCAGCAACAATGAAGAAGATCCATCCAAAAATGAAAGCACTAGAGTGGTTATAGTATATTATTTTGTTCTTTCATTCATTTATGGGGATTTTTCCAGACGCTCAAGGGCAGCTAATCATTCAGGCCCTGGTCAAATCTTGCAAAATTTCGAACCCATTCGAAATTTTATAGCTGTCCTCGCTACCTGCAAGTATAAAGAAGAACTAATCACAAATGAAGGAGCTAGAGTGGTCACACGATTTTCCCCATTATAACCATATGAGAGATATCTGTTGCCATGTAAACCAGAGTTCTGATCCGATCTAGCCCAAAGCCTAAATCAGCCAATCCCCCACCCAAATGATGCTCCAGATAAAATTTTATATTGATTGGCCAGCTGGTCTCAGAGATATTTATGTTTGAAAGAGTGAGCTGACGGACGCATGGACGAACAGACGGACGCAGGCTCAAGTCCCATCCTATAAGCTCACCGAGAGTCTTCGGCTCAGGTGAGCCAGAAGGCGTGGGTAATAAAGGCAGTTAATTGACCATTACTTTCTTTACCCACAGCTTATTACTTGACTTATCGCTTACTGTAAAGGCGGCAACTTTAATATTCACATCTGGGTGTGGCTCGGCTATTTCATCTGCTATGGAAGGGTAATCAGGTTTTATTTATACTTTGGTAAAGGGTTTATAAGCTTTTTGAGCCAAGCAGGCGTGCGTGCATTTCATGAAAAGCCTTACTGAATACGCACTGAACTCACATTCATTAACCCTTAAAGCGCATAATCACAAAACATATGTTTTTGTCGTCCGCCAAACTATTTGAAGCCCCATAGATAAACAGTGTGGACCCAGATCAGACTGCTTCTGTAGGAGCAGTCTGATCTGGGTCCACAATGTTTGCCTCCCTGCTTATGTTAAATAGACATTTCCAGATGCAGTTATTTTGCTGACGTTTTAAGGACTAAAATAATGACAGGTTGTGGCACAAGATGATACAGTTACTTTTGAATAAAACCACACCTCCTTTTCAGCTTTTACCTATGCCTAAGGTGGACTAGTCCTAATTACGCATTCATGAGGTGCCGTCTTTACAGACACCAAAAAGTCAAGTAATACCAATGTGTTCAGCTTGTACTTATCTTAGCTGTCAAATGACCTGCTGGTCGCGATTTAAATCTTTTAGAAGAAGTAGCTGACTTCATAATTATGTAACAGTAATAAATAAATGAGCCGTGACAAGTGATTTCCAACAAAGTGGCAATTTGACAAGTGTAGACTCAGACGAACCTGTGAAGCCTCCCTTTAAGCTTAGAACAACAGAGTGGTGTTCAGTCAGTAGCTTAACACTCATAGAATATTCAAGCGACAAGCAAAGGCTCTGATCAGACTGCGCGAATGCGCAGGCTGATCTGAGGCTTTGCTGGTCTTACATACCACATTGTTGGAAATCTCATGCACTGGCTCAAATAATAATTGTGGATATCGCATGGAACTAAAGTCATAACCTTAACCATACGCGTATACATCTTAATGTTCTCAATTGACAGCCTCAAGCTTCAAATATATTTTGCGTCACATTTATCTCTCCTCCTTATTTCAGGGAGAAAACCAGCAGAGACACAATGCCAATGAACAACAACGTGTACATGTACTGTATGTGTTTCTATTTCTTCGTAGCTGTTGTTATATACACTGCATTCGTCTCTTTTTCTCCGGTTGTACCATCTTATCGCTCAACCACAAATATAACAGAGGCACAGTCCAGTCTATTAAAGTTTAATATGTCACGTGACCATAATGTTTCTAGCCTGGTGACATCTTCAGCTGATATCAACACAGTAGAAAATGGTGAAGATAGGACCATGTTGATATACGATATATACCGAACTTGCAATATGAGCAACTTACGGCAATCACATGCATTACCGTTTCATTGTTCGCATTTGATGACCCTGGCTCGAAGTAAAGGTCGCACTGGGAACCAGATGTTCGAATATGCGGCATTACTTGGAGTCGCTCACCGCCACAACTACACAGCAGTTATAAGCCCAAAGTTTCCACTTACAAATGTCTTCAACTTGCCAAATATAGCGGACATTAACACCTCTGGAATGATTCGTTTAAGTGAGCATAAACACTGTACCTACGATAGGATTTTTGACAAGATTGATATCCAACATAACTACACATTGGATGGTTACTTTCAGTCTTGGCGCTATTTTAGTGAAATAAACAATACCATCAGAAGTATTTACAAGGTAAAGGAAACTTATTTGAAACCTGCAGTGGACTTCCTGAAACAAGTTAGTCGCCAAGGTAGTCCCAATGTTTGTGTACACATCCGAAGAGGCGACATGCTTCTACAACACCACAATAAACGTGGATTCAGCGTAGCTGGACTTAGTTTTATCGATAAGGCAATGTCCTATTTCAATACAAGGTTGAATGATCCATTATTCATTGTGCTCAGTGATGACAAAAGATGGTGCAAGTCAAATCTTAATAGAAATAACACTGTTATTAGTCCCTTTGATAAAGTAGATGAGGATCTGGCTTTGATGACGTTGTGTGATCATGTTATTGTTACTTCCGGAACGTTTGGGTGGTGGGGTGCTTGGCTTTCAAATGGAAATGTTGTGTATTTTAAGGATTATCCTCGCCCAAATAGCCCGCTGGAAAATGAGTTCAACAGACATGACTATTATCCTGCCTCATGGGTCGGAATGGCATGATTGGTCCTCATCGCAAGAAAACCTTATTTTGTTGAATTCGAACAACAAAGGCGACGACATACCCAACAATGAAAAATTGTCATGACAGATTTACCTGTATTAATCCGTATAGCGGTTTACACTGAACCGAATAGGAAAGTATTAATCAAACTCTTATTTAAAAAGTTTGGAACATAATACAAAAAATTGCTGGTAGCTTTAAAAACTACATTATTCTGCGAACATTTTGATATATTTTTCATATTTTTTGGATGAAAACTTAAGCTCCCTTTTTCGAGTTTTTCCTGACCACTGCTGAAATGATTTAACAAATAGTAAAAATGCCCCGTTTTTTCCGTGGATTGTTAATAAAAACACAATAATTTCCCTTTTCAAATAATATGAGAAAAAAAATGCTGGTAGCATTGCGTAGTGGAGACTGTTAGGAATCCTTTGATATTTAATTTGTTGAAATGAAATAAAAACTGATGATGTTGTAATGTTTTCTACCTTTTAGGATTATCGGCCTTATGGCGGAAAATCACGAGTATCAAGTCAGCAACCGGTTGCATTTGTCTTCAGGGTATCATAATTTATCAGTTTGGTCAGTACGATTATAATAAACGTCCGGATGATTATACATGTATAATTATTCAGTTTGAATAAAACCCTTTTGTCAATTATGGTATAACCTTTTTTATTGTGTTGTATGTATATTTAGAGATGTTGATGCCAATATTTTTTAAAGCATATATAAAATAATAATGGGCCTCAATGCAGGAAAACCTGGCATATAACATGCGAACAATAAAGGTGCAGACAAGCCAGTGCACCCGCGCAGTCTGATCAGTGCCTTTGTTATTTGCTTATTGGAAAGTAAAATATCTAAACTTGCTTCATGCAAAATTTTAATTTACCATCTAGTTTCTGTATCTGAGCAGGTTTGTTTGAGCCTTACATGACTCTTACCCTGACGACAGGTTTTCTCGCGACATGGCTCCATTATCATTATTATGTCCGTTGCTCGAATTTAAAATATTTGATTAAAAATTTCTGAATCAGTAATTAAAAGCTAGAGTCGCATGATAATTTTTTGTCGCACTGACGAGCATGGACGCTAGGGCCACTATCGGCCCGCCAGAGAAATGTCATTTGAATGTCGTTTTGCTGGCGGGCCGATGGTGGCCCACTTTATTATATTTATAGGAAAGGCCTAGACGAGTCTGCGCATATGTGTAGACCCATTAAAGCCTTCGCTAATCTCATATACACATGGATATAGATAAAGTCTCAGGCTTAGTTTTACTTCTCAAGTCCAAATGGATAGGTAGGACTAGCCTGGGTCCAGTCGGTATATTTTGGCAATATTCTCTAATGCTAATATTCTAAAAAAATAAGAGAATAAAAAGATACACCATCAAAGGTATCGGTAGTCCGTTATTGATTCCGATTAACAGGTAGGGATCACACGGAATTCCGCGGCTAGCCTTTGTCACGGAAGTCCGCGACTTTGCAACGAATACCTACTTTTCCTTTTTCCCAACTTATCTTAAGTGTTATGAAACCAAAAGTTTCCTGGAATGCGTGCCGGTAACCAATCTTTTGATGACGTAAGATAAAGTTTTCAGCCGGGTGATTTCAAAACACTGGGAAGGAAAACATGTGGTCGGAAGGAGCTGGAGATGCTGGTAAAGATGACAGTATATTGCTGTTAAAATTCAATTTTTTCTAACAGGACAATAACGACTGCATAAAATACTGCCTTAAGCTTCAACTTAACTTCGAGTTGTTCAGGTTACTAGGCATTTATATAGAGTTACTCGCTATAAAAAAATTTGTGATTTTCTAAGTTTTGAAACGTGAGTCATGGATTTCCGTGACCTTGAAGTTTTCGATTGTAACGGCTTCCCGTCACCTTAAACATTTTTGTAAAGGCTATGGATATCCGTGACTTTGATTTTTGACAGGGAGCGGTTGTTGAGTTCAGGCTGTGTACAGGTACATTGATTGTAACGGCTTCCCGTCACCTTAAACATTTTTGTAGAGGCTATGGATATCCGTGACTTTAATTTTTGACAGAGAGCGGTTCGGTTGTTGAGTTCAGGCTGTGTACAGGTACATTATCTAACAACTTACAATAATCGAATACTCGAGCATAGGTTACATAGACAACTCGGATTTCTTATTCGGGTCTGCGTTTCAAATTATGAACATGCATATAGGCTTATCTTCTTGCAATGGTGATCCGACCCATACTTATACAATCGTACCCATTGCATATGCGAACAACGAAGGAGCATACAGGTATCATTAAAAAGCATTTCGTCTGAGCCTTCGCTTCTCGCATTTACATAAACACAACAAAAGCAAAGCCTGGTGATGCAGGTTCAGAGCGATAGCTAGGCGTCTTGCTCCCCACCCTGAACCCGTAGATATAAGAATATTAATACTTTTCTCGAATAAGTGAATGTGTGTTACAAGTATAGGCTTTCGCAATAAACTGCCGGTGAGCATTTGGATGCTCCTGGACATAAAACCTCAAAAAACATAAACCCATTCGACCAGTACTGGTTATAGCCAAGGAACGCGACCACAAACATTAAACAATAACAAAAAAAATAGTCGGCGTGGTGTATTCGACTTGTTCCCAGGGGTCCCGAGTTTGATCCTCTTCTCCACGTGAGTGTTACAGTATCGGATGAAACTTTAAGCTGTGGCCCTGCGCTCCTGGTCATACTAAAGTTACACACAATAATAAACACTCTCAGCTAAAATATACTGGTACAGCTACGGAGCAGCCATAAGAAAAACTTCCACAGTGTAGTGATTAGGTCGCTCGCCTTGTACAAAACAGTTATGTACTGGCACAGACATGGAACATTCACAACAAAAGCTTGGTCTCAGAGGGGGGGGGGTGTACTCTCATGTTTTCTTCATACTAAGGCCCGGTCCCAGCATCTACCGTTCACCCCAAAAAAATGACGAATTTCATGCACCCAAAATAGTATTTGAAGTTTTACCAACTCAAATAAATATCCCCCATGCAGTACATTGACCTTAAGAAAAGACCCTAATTAATATGCATAGAAACGACCCATAAATATAGTCTTATTTTGTGATGACCCCTCAAAATATCCAAAAACTCTTCATACCCAAAAAATCATTTTTCTGAAAACCACAAAATTATGAAATTCAAAATTTCGGACGCAAAAAAAATGACCCGAGCCTACGTGTATATGAAAATATCAAAGAACCCCCTGGGGACGGCTCTGTGTTTGAAGTATCCTACCCGTGGTTGGTAAAATCTTGAACTGGAAATGTAATCTAGAGTATGGGTTTAAAGGGAGCGCAGTGGCTCAGTGGTGGAGTGCTTAACTCGAGACCTAGGGTTTGAGCCTCACCGGCGTCACTGCGTTGTGTCCTTAAGCAAGAACATTAATCCTAGCTTAGTACTGGTTCAACCCAGGAAGACCCGTCCCTTTATAACTGAAAGATTGTTGATGGGGTGTAAAGAATTAAATCAAACAAAAACAACAACAAAAGTATGGGTTTAAAAGCTGTACACATGTGTCTTTATTTTTCTATATGATTGTCTGCACAATGAAGACAATTTCCACTGCGTTGTCCACACTGATTACATAAGATGGCTTAGCTGAAGTTAAACAACCAAGTATATTAAGTCGCAGTCTAAGGGAAAATGGGCATAGTCAAGCATGGAAACTGCTAGTGCGAATATCAGAATAAGTTTAAGCTCAATGTGTTAAACAGACATGCATGATCGAATACCTTTTAAATACTTGACAAATTAAACCAATTTTAGTTCCCTCAACGCAACCGACTTCCAAATCACTGCACTGCTGTGTACCCTGGATTTTGGCTATAAAAAGTTGAAGGCCTATGATATCAGAGATCAACATTTTATTGATAACCTTAAGATCACATGACCTAGTTGGCCGTCGTGCTAACATAGCGTAAAACCCCTATAAAGAAATTCTTCAGAACCGGGTGGGACTTTGTATATTGTATTGGGGATATGGGTCCAAAATATTGTTCAAAATAATGATGATTCTAGCTAGGTTGAATTTAGCCTTCTTTGTGACAATGTCAAATTTCTTTCCTAATACTTTATATGAAATTTATCTTGATGTGTTAGTTATTGGTGAAGTCTAAAAGTAACGAGTTTGATCAGGAAATACCACTATCACACACTGCAGACCAACCCACGGCACCGTGAGGAAGAGCCACAGAACATATAAAATGGCAAGACATGGGTGAGACAATAAAACAATATCTTCCTCTTCAAGATGAGGAACACGAGAAAGGACACAAAGCAATGCATACCAAAACAAAGGCAAACACTAAACACACACACACACACACACACACACACACACACACACACACACACACACACACACACACACACACACACACACACACACACACACACACACACACACACACACACACACACACACACACACACACACACACACACACACACACACACACACACACACACACACACACACACACACACACACACACACACACACACACACACACACACACACACACAGTGAGAGGGGAGTACATAAACAATTGATCAACAACAACAGAACCATCTTGGACTTATCCATAACGAATGACATAGTGGACGGATGGCTGAGAATGGGTTTGCTTCCCCCTCTAGGGAGTTTTGCAGACATATCCTGCCTTATAGAAAATTTAAAGCCGAGTCTTTAAAGAAATATTTGCACTCTATGCATTAGGGCGTTAGTCTGTAAGAGCCTGTAACATACGTTACTTTATCAAATTAAGAATAAAGTAAATTGAAAGTTTGGGCTACAAATTAAAGAAATTAAATATTTATTTTTAAAAGTCAGTCATATAGTCTGCATACTGGATATCTTAACTACGTATGACAGCCATTTATACAAAAGTGCAGCTTCCTAAGGTGTCATATGCGTTACATAAATCAGATAACCAATTAAAATTTGCAAGTGTGGCTAACATCATTTACATTCACAATCTCTCTGTGTCTTTGCTAAATGTTTTAACCATGTCAGGCTAGCTTATGCAATTAAATAACAGAAAAAATAAAGTTTGTTTCCCTATCTTAAATATTTTTTTCTGGAATTAGCAATTAAACAACCCTACCCCTACCAAGTTTTAAGGTGAACATTTGATATTAAAACTAGAGTAAAACTAGTTAAAATATTTGCAGCTGATGATTATCTTTCATTGTTTGGGATTTATTTACTTATATAAAAAAGGATTATAAATCTGCAAGTTTGTTGCAAAATGTCTAATATCAGAGGCTGTAACATATGTTACCTGATGTAATAAATGGGAAAGCTTATTGTCTTTACGTAAGATATGCCTAAAATGTTTTAATCTCCTTGAGGGAATTTTGCAGACACATTCCCTCTAGAAGTACAACTCAAGCTGCATTGAATAAAGGATGTTTGTACTCTATAAGTTGGGGCGTAAGTCTGAAACGGCCTGTTATATGCGTTACTATATCAATAAAGAAAATGTAATTTGAAAGTATGGGCTAAAATTGTGAAAATACTTGCATGTTTAGGGACTTTAAGCTGGCTCGTATGATAAAGACTTATAGATCTGCAAGTTGTCACCAAGTTTCAAAGATCAGAGAGCGTTACATATGTTACATGGCATAACGAGTGAGCAAGAGTCTTTACTTAAGAGATACTGTTTCTGAAAGAATGAATATATTTTACTTGTTTCCCTATACATCTATTGTCATTGGTGCCTAAACCTTAGAAATTATGCTCAGTACATGATACCAAACCTATAGATAGTTGTTACACATGTTATAAATAAACTTTCTTTCATATATTTCTTAATATGTAAAATGCTAAAACATATAGGGACACAAACAGAGAAGATTGTTTCATATTTGAACAGGGCAGTTTATAAATATTCAAAATCAATCATCATCTGAGTCTTCTTCATACACAGCAGCCATCATTGTGTCTGCTTCAGTGTCATCATCATCATCGTAATAAGTAAAATCATCAAACAGTATTTTGACTTTAAGCTAAGTAAGGGCCTGCTCCATCCCAATCCCATTTGGAATTCTGCAGACATATTACATCTTCTACAAGAATAACCATTCAATGTGCATTGGATAAAATATGTTTGCACTCTGTAAGTTGGGAAGTTAACCTCCAACAGCTTGTTACATATGTTACTATATCAATTTGAGAATAAGAAAGAGCTACGTGCGTTAACGGGCAAATTTGGCCCCCTCTGGAGCCAAAAATTGAAAGTTGTGTTTCATTAATTTCATCCAATTGGTTTGTTAGAAGAAAAACCAAAGTGTAATGTATTGGCTTTTATTTTACTTTTACCGTTGCTATGGTAACAAAAAATGGCGGACGAAATAGGCTAAAAATAGAGAAATTGCCATTTTGTGCCAAATTTAAGGCTTTTGGAGACCGATTTTTTTAAGGATTAGGTATCAGCACAAGCGAATATCGAACATACCTTTTAATATATTGTGTGCTGTGATAATTCTCATCATCTGTTAAAATATCTATTTGGTATTTGCTTGTGCTCTATATTAATACCTCTGTTTCTTGTCTCATATATGCTTCAAAATGGTCATTTTCCTATTTTCTTTCTATTTTTGTCGGCCATTTTTGTAACCATAGCAACCGTACGT
Source organism: Loripinus fragilis (assembly GCA_964019695.1). Taxonomy (NCBI): domain Eukaryota; kingdom Metazoa; phylum Mollusca; class Bivalvia; order Lucinida; family Lucinidae; genus Loripinus; species Loripinus fragilis. The sequence continues at coordinate 36,361,236 of OZ026518.1, forward strand.
GTCGAATCAATACCAGACTTTTACACTTTGGCTATTGTTCTAATAAACCAATTAGAAGAAACTTGTGAAAAGCAACTTCTATTTTTTGACTTCATAGGGGGGGGGGGGGGGGCAAAATAGCCTCTTAATGCACGTACCCATTTGAATGTTTGAGCTACAGAAAGAAGACATTCAAAATATCTAATAAAAAATAGTAAATGAGTATGAGTAAATTGTTTTTTTATAGTCTGCATACTGGATGTCTTTACTACACATGGAAGCTGTTTAACATTAATACGGATAACTGTGGTGCTATGTGGGTTACATGGACCTAATTATAATTTAAAAGACATAATTGTGGCTAACGTCATTTAGTTAAACAACTATTATATCTTGGTTTCAAACTGTTTTATTAGATTTTACAAACGTATACTCAATTGATGAATAGGAAAAACCCAGTTTGCTTTTCTATCTTAAATATATTGTCTTATAGGAGCTAATACGCAGCCCTACTCCCAGTTTTACTGAGAAGCAAATTGTGTTATTACCGTTTAAGTAAAACACATGAAAGAAGGCAAATATCAGGAATCGATACAATCAAGTACCACACCTGGCCCAGGATACCAATAAGAAAGTAACAAGCTCACAAGAAGATATCACAAACGAGAGCCAAGACGTCAGCCCTTTCCCGGCAGGAGACCACAAGGCATCAATAAACGGGTGCAAGTCAAAACGTCCCCTAGTCAAAACGCCCCCTAGTCAAAACGTCCCCGAATTGGTCAAAACGTCCCCAAAGACGAAAAAAAGATTGGTCAAAACGTCCCCATAAAACGTCCGCATTTTTGAAAGGAGATTTTTTGAAGAAATATAGGACTCAAACAAAGAAAAAGCTTGTTTTGGTGTCTAGTACTAATGTATGCAAGTTTGAAATGATGTTTTGATAGGGTATTTAATGTTCATGCTGCTATAGATCATCGTTATTTAAAGCATTAAATAGTGTTTCGCGTGTTTTGTTGTCCGCTTTATTTTTTCAAAAGGACTGTTTTGGGAATACCATCATAATGTCCAGATATTCACATGTTATGTCAGGTCTGATCTGGGTATAAGTCCCTTGTAAATGTTATCAGCAGAAGACACCAGCATGTAAAGAGTTAATACTTTACACCGACTTTGGTTTCTGTATGACCGATAATTAATAATAAAGTGCAAGAGCAATTAGTCACGGTAGACCCAACATCACTAGGACGACGTGAACTGACATATTACAACACAAGTATATCATGTATATAAACATACATTATTTTTTAAAGTTCACTTTTTTAACAGATATACATTTATAACAATATATAAATTTACTCGTAACAGGAGGGGCATGTTGCGGGAAAACCTGACTTAGTTGCATGCGAACAACAAAGGTACAGACCAGGCTGCGTATTCATGCAGTTTGATCCCCGCCGTTGTCATTATCTCAATACAAAGTATATAATATCCAAATTGGCTTCATAAAAAAATGCAGGAAGGCCCAGACCAAACTGCGCATCTGTGCAATCTGATAGGTGTGGTTTTTCAGAATCACTTTATGACAAGAGTAACAAATAAAATTGTTCCACACCGAAAACGTTCTTTTGCATTTTGGGTGTTTGTTTCATTGAAAGTATCTATGTAGTGTGCAGACGAGTAGCGTCGTGCAGGCCTTTACATGTGAATCACTACAGAATTATAGTTTGTACATATGGAGCATCGCGAGCATAAGGTCGCGCCACTAGGTGATCTTCGGCGAAGGGATGATATTTCCACTTTAAATTTGTTTAAAGACACGACATTTTAAAATTTAGCCCCAACATATAAGAACCTAATTCAATGTTTTCCTTTACACTTGACGGTTTAAATACCTGATATACTGTACTGTGTAGATTCATACAAGATATTTCACCGAAAACCCGTATATCCGAACAGAAAGACATATATGCATATATATGCATGTGTACGTATGTAAGTACTAAATAACGGTTTATAGACTTTTGTACATACATACGATATATCGGATATCGCTTATGGAAGTTTCTTAATTAAGTTTCTTAAAATTGAGGAGTCACTGTCATCATTTATGAGCTGCAGGTTTTTCACACGTCTATATCAAACAATTCAATTATACATGTATTAGACACCTGTTTTAATAGAATTAATCACCTATTATCAATTTTGCTGTTTATCCAAAAGCATTTCCCCTAGGCAAATTTTGCGCCTGTTGAAAAGGAGATTTATATACTGCGTAGACCTAGATTTAGATTTAACCTTTATGCATATGTTTTGCTCGAAATTAAATAACTACTCCAAAATTACAATCTTAGCGAATGTCTGATAATTGCCACAAAACAAATTATCAAAAGCTAGTGAACAATAATGTAATATTTGAAGTAACGTGTTTTTAAGTACTGTCGGAAAAACTGCACTCTAAATGCTATTTTACTGAAATAAGAGAATGGAATCTGGATTAAAAACATTTTATCTAAAAGAGTTTCATTCAAACATCCCAGATTATGCCTAAAATTTCATAAAATTTAGAATAAAAATTCATTTTGGGGACGTTTTGACCAACATTTTTTACCATGGGGACGTTTTGACCAATTTTTGGGGAGGTTTTGACCAATTCGGGGACGTTTTGACTAGGGGACGTTTTGACTTGGGGACGTTTTGACTGTAATCCCAATAAACAGACGCGCTCGAAAGTATAACAAACACAAAACAGAAATAACATGAATGATCCACAAATGAAGTACCGCATTGGAAGGGTCAGTAAACATATTTTACTGGAGGGCTTAAACCAGCGTGTAGATATTTTACATTTTCTTAGTCTGTCTTGCTCATATATCTGCAAGCTATCATCAAGTTTCTAAGATCAGGACACTTAATATGTACTTATAAGTCTTTGGTGCCAAAACAATAGATATTACACCTTTCTGATTATCAAGCCCATGGACTATTGTTACAGATGCTATCAATGACCTTTTGGACACATCTCCTAATACTGTGCATATAATGCTAAATATAGAGCCACAAATAGAAAAGATAGTTTTACTTTTTTACAAGACAATACAATAAATGAAATGGTCCAAACTAATTCTCATCGATTTAACACTCATGTTAAACGTTTGTCGTTGTCCGCTTCTGTGGTAATCATAATTATCACCCACCTCCTTGCCACTAGTAGAATCATCACACAATATTTCAATCATTTACTATTATACAATTTTACCACCAGTCCACTCAAAATTGATGAGCGCAAAGTAGACCCTTTCACTTCAAGGATTCACTAAGTTTCTAAGATTAGAGCGCTTATTAAAGGATGTAACATATATAACTCGTCATATTTAATGAGCAAGGGCATTGTCGTGACATCCTTTTGATAACACAATCAGAGGCAAGTGTTTTCAATTTCAGTATTTTCAATGGATCATGAAATGGGGCAACCTTATCATTACTCTGTATAAATTTTTCATAGGGCATAATATAGAACTACTGGTTATCCTATTCTACACATAGTCCACTTTCCTTCTTTTAAATGCAACAGCTAATGATATGGCTGCAAAAACTGAGAAATCAAAGGTTTTACATTCTATTAAGGCTTGCTTCAATGTACTGACAACAAACAACAACCAGTAGCAAACATAATTGATAGCAATGCCCAACTGCATGTTCTTTCTCATATACCAGAAGACTTTCAAGGTGTAACAGAAATTGTTTCTGACTGTCTGCCAAAACCATCAAGAGTTAACATTGTAACTAAAGAAAACTTATTAAGCTCTTTGGGCGCAGCAAAATACTTTTGATCTAAGACCTGATGACTTAAGCACCAAAGGACTGGAAAGGTTCCATCACAAATGATACAAATAAAGCATCCTATCAAATTTCTGTTTGACCAATGTCAGAAATCTTAAAATATTCTTAGAGGTACACGGTAGAGACATAGCTTTTGCAAAATAATACCAAAGTTATCATTTGACTAGCATGGATGCAGAGGCAGTTGCAGTAAGATTGCTTTTGCCACTTCACAGGAAGAGACATATACCAGAGTCATACTCCATTGTATGCATATCTGAGAAATGGCATTAAACCCATATTTAATAAAGTGTTTGATCCCATGACACTGACATGCTGTTTCTGCTTTTGAAGAATGCTAAGGATTCAAGTTATAGCTGAGTCAATTTGTTCGACAGGCCACACATACAAAGAAAATTAAGTCATTTGAAGGCAAAAGATGAGGATTACACGAAATGCTTATACGTGCTGTTTGTCATAATTACCAATTTTAAAAGATAATCTTAATTAATGAAACACATATAACACCATATGGAGCTGTATATTTGTTAAAAAAACTTTCATGTGTTTCAAAGGTATTCAGCATGCAAACTACATGAATAATTCAAATAAATAGATAGTTTTATGTCTTCTTTCTGTTTCTCAGATTTTCAATTCATTTATTCTTAAATTGATATGGTAACATACGTAACATACTGTTACAGGCTAACCTCCTTGTTAATAGAGTGCAAACATCTCTTATTTGATGCAGCTTGAATTGTTCTTTAAGGTAAGATATATCTGCACAATTCCCAAAGGGTAGGAGTGGAACAGGATTGTGTAGATTTTATTTTCTTGTCCTTTGGGATCATGGGTTTCATTGTGGAACTTTGAAACTATAAGAGGGTCACTGATGAATATATTCTTAAAGGGTATCCTTTAGAATCAAAGACTGCACCAAAGAACTGAAACTAGAGTGTGCATATTTCCTGGGCCAGACTAGCTAGTTTCTGTCAATTAGGCTTCATGGCAGAAACTAGCTAGTCTGGCCTAGAAAATATGCACACTCTGGTTTCAGTTCTTTGGTGCAGTCTTTGCTTCCAAAGGATACCCTTTTAAGAACATATTGTACTCAGTTTGCAGTCCTAATACTATGCCATCATTCTACTGGTTGTGACGAAATGGGTGATTATTTTGCCATAGAAGCAGACACAATGATAGACATTGTGAGGTTGACTTGAATAAAGATTGTTTTTAAATATTTATATCTAATAGTAATAATTATTAAATAGTGTCATTTAAATGTGAACTTTTATTTTCTATTTGTATGTCTATATATTTTAGTATTATAGACATTAGGAAATATGTGATAAAAATGATCATATATAACATCTGTAACGCAAGCCCATGGACTTGTTATCAGCAATGACTATAATTACTAAGGCTAAGGTATCAGAGGCTAGAGATTAATAGGAAAACACGTGAAAAATAGTATTTTTTATGAAATATCATCTCTTACTTCCAAGACAATTTCCTTGCTCATTCATTATGCCATATAACACACGTTATATACTTTAATAAGTACTCTGATCCTGATGTCAAACTTGTAAATCTAAAATTCTTTTTTTTGCTTTAGCACGACAGTCCCAAAAATGTAAGATATCCACCAGTGTCAAATATTTTCATTTATTTTTCTTCAATAATAGATATCAAAATTGGATACTTAAAATTGGGGGTAGAGTTGTTTAATAGCTCATATAAAACAATTGTTTTGAGATAGAAAAGCAAAACTTTGTTTTTTTCTATTAGTCGAATGAGTATTGTAGCAAACTAAGATTCAAAACACTTGAAAAAATGCACAAATAGGCTGTAAAATAAATGATGTAAGTCACGATTTCAATTTTCAAAGGAAAATTTAATCTATGTAACGCATATAACACTATTTGAAGCTGTAATTTTGTTTAAAATGTTGCTTTCATGTAGCTTAGGCACCCAGCTTGCAAACTACATAAGAAATTTGAATAATTAGATAGTTTAAAGTCTTCTTTCTGTAGCTCAAACTTTCATTTGGCTTTTTTCCTTAGTTTTTTTACAGTAACATATGTAACAGGCTGTCTGAGACTAACGGCTCGGCGCACAGAGTGCAAACATCTCCTAAAGGATGCTATATGAAGTTTTCTTCAAGGTGGGATTTAGCTTGAAGTCTAATGATTTTAATTTTGAAATAGTAAATTTCCCATTTCTTAATGGAGATGTTCCTTGCTCCCCTTCCATAGGTGTATAGATTTCGCAACTTTCCTATGGTTAATATATTTCGCAACTTATTCGTTTTGCGAGAGTGTGTTCTAATATTGATGATATCAACAACAGAACCCTATTTTTGACTACTAAGTTATTTAAACAAGGTTATAGATATCATAAAATTCGAAAGCATTTTCTAAACTCTACCACAGACACTCAGTTAATTGTTAACTACAATATTGGTTTAAAAACTCTTCTGCAACAGGACATATCAGAACCTATATTTTATGGTGATTTAGTTTATAAATTCAAAATAATTGTTGGAAACCCTAATTTTAGTGATCAATTCAAAAAGATTATCAAACGTTATCAAAAGAAAGTTGGATATAACTTGGATATGATGCGACTGTCTGCATGACTGGTTGTAAACCAAATCACAGTTTTTAGCCGTGGTTTCCTCTTTAATTGCACGGTGGTGGGTCAGGCCTCAGATTCAGTGACGACTCTGACGTTAAGCTTTAATCGGTGGGTTGGTGCCTGATGCTTAGCTGTAGCTTGGCCCACCGTGGCCGAACTTGAGTGTTTCTTTAGCTCTGGCCATCTGAAAGTCGTGAGCCCTTTTCTCTGTTTTATCATAGTGCGTTAATTTGATTATTTTGTCTCTCTAAGATGATGCACTGCAATAGTTAGGAATCCTCCATGCGAGTTTAAAGTTTTTGTGCTTCAACAACAGCAGAATCTAGGGCGAAGATTTGGTACCAGTAAAATACATTTAAGCCCCCCCCCCCAGTGGCTTTGGCTGCTGTCCGTTCTAAGGCGGTGGTTCTGTTGTTGTTCATTCGTTGTTGATTGTTACTCCCATTGTGGGATTCTGTAGTTGTTCTATGTTTTGTTGTGCGTTACTTTGTGTCCATTCTAGTTTTGCAATCATCTCGATAGGGAAGAGAGAGAGCTGGTTGCTTTGCTTTGTTTGTCTTCCTGGTGTCTCGTTGTGTGGCTCTTCCTCACGATGCCTCGAGTTTGTCTGCAGTTTGTCATTGTGGTATTTCCTGATTATACTCACTTACTCTTTTTGTTTTAGAACGGACACCGGCCCAAGCTATGGGGGACTTAAATGCATTTAAAGCCGCCAAAACTTCACCACTAGATTTTTTGTGGTTAAAACGTAAAACTGTTGAGCTTGCATTTAGGCTTCTATATCACCATAGAGAAACTAGAATTGTTTTATGCGAAAAAAATGTCTCCCCCTTTTAGGACTCAAAAAAACACAAAAATACATTTAGTTATGTTACAAGAGGAATAATTTGAAAATATACATATAAGAGTTATGGTTCTTTCTAATGACACGTCATCAGTCTCATTGTACTCTAAAAACGTATGAAGTTTCAATCAAATAGCTTTAACAGTGTTCAACTTACAGAGCCGACCAAAAATTGCAACTAGTTATGTTACAAGGGGAATAATTTAAATAAACATGCGAGAATTATTGTTCTTGTGCATGACACGTCGTCTGAATGTGCTTTACTAATATATGAAGCTTCGTTGAAATATCTCTAACGAATACCAAGTTATAGAGGGGACACGAAATAGCATTACAAATGATCAAAGTGAAATAACTCCAAATCATCCTAAGCAGAGTTATCGTTTTTGTGCATGGCGCATTATCTCATTGTATTCTAGAAGTATATGAAGTTTTAACCAAATAGCTTTCACAGTGTTCAACTTACAGAGCGGACAAAAATGCACTTAGTTATGTTACAAGGGGAATAATTTGATAAATAAAAGCGCAAGAGTTGTGGTTCTTGTGCATGACACGTCGTCTGAATGTGCTTTACAAATGTATGAAGTTTCGTTGTAATAGCTCTAACGGTTATCAAGTTTTAGAGCGGACACGATTTTGTGACGAACAGAAAGGCAAGCAGACAGACAGAAAGACAAACAGACAGACGGACGGATGGACGGACGGACAGACAGACGGACACAAGGGGAAAAGCAATTTATCTCACGACCCTTTCAGGGGGAGGCATAATAATACATCAAAATGAAACAAAAAAAGTGCTCATGTCTCACATTTGTCAGAACTAAACCACACCTCAATATGAGATACGACAAGTACCATGCTTATAAAGGATGTCATGGATTTCCGTGACGGTTATAAAACTTACAAAAAATAACTGCTCCCCAATGAGATATATTTAGCGTTTTTTAAAGTCACGGAAAATCGCTACCTTCCAAAAAATTCAATGTCGTGGAAATCCGCGACAAAGGCTAGCCGCGGATTTCCGTGTGATCCCTGCCTGTTAATAATGTCATTTTTTGACCAAGAAACGGAAAGATAAAAAAGAAGAAAAAACGATCAGACAAGAACCCAGGCCAAGGTAGGACCAACTTGACACCCGTCATACGAATAAACAAACGAAAAACGAATCAACAGAAACATGGACCCATGCGGAGTGTATGTAACAATCGGCTCTGGTCTGGATTCAAACTGCTGGTATTGTTACGAAAAAGTTATTTGTAATAAAAAAAAATCCACTAATAATAAATTTGACAAAGTCAAATACATGACTAATAAAAGGGCCTAGTCCGAAGATAACTAGGTTTTGTTGCATGTGAGTGACTTTTGGTATTAAATAATTAGGTTTTCTCGAGAAAACCGGATTTTTTTGCATGCGAGTCTCTTCTGGTGATAAGGTTTTCAAAACGTTTCGACAAATTACAATTTTGAAAAATAACAACAACAACTGAATAACACAGCACAACAAACAGATATTATTTTATGTTTATGCCTAAAGCCATTCTTTATACATATGGCGTCTGATCGGGGCATGCACTATTTGCTGAAATGGCAGAGTGTCCCATAAATGGGACATAATACAAACTGTGTGAACCCAGATGACTCCGCATAATGTGGCATCTGGTCAGGGTCTGCACTTTTTGCTGACTGAATGTCATAGTTAGCAACATTAGTTGTAACATCATATCCAGCAGAGCATCTCATAAACGAGACATATATATAAACAGTGCGAACCCAGATGAGACACCGCGTAATGTGGCGTCTGATCAGGGCCCACACTGTTTAGCTGATGTGTCAAGTTATCTAATAAATTTGAGTAGAGCGTCCAATAAATAGCACATCTACAATCAGTGCTGACCAGGATGGCACGCCTCATAATGTGGCTTTGGATAAAATCTCATTTTAACCCTTATTGCGCCAACCGCAACAAAAGACATCTGCTTTTCCTGTCTGCTGAAATGTTTAAGAAGCCTCTATGCTCAAACAGTGTGGATCCAGATCAGACCGCTCATATATAGGAGCAGTCTGTTCTGGGTCCACGCTGTTTGCTTCTATACTTAATGCGTCATAAATGCTTGGCAATTATTTTCAGCAGACGACATCAGCAGACGACATTTTAAGATGCATTCTTTTCTTGGCGCTTTAAGGGTTAAAACTCAACTCTCTTTAGTAAATCGTTATTCAATTAAAACCATAAAGATCAGTGTTTTATGAGGATTAAGATAAGCCCACTAGCCCCAGGGATTATTTATCACACCTCTACATCGCATATCACCGCTTCTTTCCGGCAAACAACCGAAGTCTTCCGAAATTAACCTATTGATTGTCACAAGCTTGAGGCGAGTGAAGTAAACGAATATTCTACCTGTTAGAAAATTTCATTGTTGGACACGGGTAAAATCATGCTCGTCCAACCCATGCCAGTGCATTAGAACAGGTATATAATAATGATATAATGTAATGACTCAGCACTTACCTGTCTGATGCAAATATGCTTGTCCCTGGTTCTGTCCCTGATTCTTTTCCAAATCGACGACGCCAGCCTGCAATGTTTTCCTCCAGCATGTATCTTAGAATGAGGCTTCAAGCTGTAGTTGATTTGCCCCACCTGGAAACAGCCTTCGTTAGCGCTCTGAGCTAGACGGACACACTGGTAAATGTATACGTCGATTAGGTGGTATTTACGCGTATTGCCGGTACTGCAGAGACCGGAAGTGGTAGATATTGGTGTTAATACTATATAGAAAAACATGCCATATGCCAAAGACACTATAGACTTCAATCATTTTTAAGCATGCAGTATGTGCATGGCGATATATGTAAGCATTTAGGAATAGATTCGAGTACCGATCATTCAGATCGGTACTCGGATCTATTCCTAAATGCTTACATAAATCGTCATGTGCATGCCGCATACTTAAAAATGATCTATTTCTATAGTCCTTTAGGCATTTGGCATGATTTTCTATATAGTATTAACACCAAAGATACGGAATAAACCTCATTTTGAGTTTGTATTTATGTATGCATGTACAGGTCATACATAACTGCAATCTTATGAACCGGTTAAAAATTACAATGTAGTACATTGACAGACATTGCAGACCAAGATCAGATGCAAATTCAAAGTTGGGTACTTTAAATTTTCGGAAATTTAAACTACCCAACAAGGGTCCATTCGTGAGTACGGACGGACGGACAGACACATACAGATGGACGAATGAACAAATCAGACAACTAGACATACGGACAGAACAACATTCAGTCAGTCAAACAGCCAACCAGCCAGACAGACGAGCGGACAGACGGACAGCCAGACAAAAATACCTACAGACAGAAGGCCAGACATTTGACCAGGATGGGCGGGCGGGCGGACGGACGTAAAGACGTACGAGTACATTCATACATACGTACAGACAGACAGACCGGCATACTAACGTACAGACAGACATACAGACACACTTGTATTTATACAGTCAAACATTCACTCATTTATTCATACAACTCCGAAATTGTAACTCAAAAATAAGAACTAGGAACTAAGAAGTAGGAACTTAGAAGTAAGAAGTAGGAACTAGAAAGTAGGAACTAAGAAGTAAGAAGTCCCTACCAGGCTTTCGTATAATATAAATTCACTGAACATGACAACAATTTGCATCTAATCCATTAGCATATTAATGTCTCTCCTCTAATAGCGTTTAAATAACCAAACATATGCCACCATATTGGATAGCATAGCATGTGTAACTGGAGTCTTCTCAGTGAGAGCGATGACGTGCTATAATGTTATGAGCGCGATTTATGTCGGGGGAGAATATTTTAGAAAAATAGTAGAAATAGAAGACAACAACTACACATAAAATGCGCACGCCAGCAAAACATAGGTACACCTTCTAGGTATGTGTCCTTTCTTATATGGTAAACTCTTGATTGTTGTTTTTGTTATCTTTTTTTTTGCATTTAACGTGTTAAAATGTTACTATTGTCCTCCCAGCCAAGAGTGATAGTGAGGTAATGTTTTGTTTACAAAGTTATCAGGGACTTATAATCGATAGATCACTTGTGTATAATCCTATCCGCAGGATAGGATTATACACAAGTGATATATCGATTCGTGTTAGCTGAAGTGATGTGTACAAGTTAATGTTTCACTTAACAATTGTTTACAAAATACGACGTCACTGTCACTCTTGGCTGGTAGGACAATACCAAAGTATTACTACATGCCATAAACCAAACACTATGCCAAACGTTTAGGAAGCAAAAGCGTTTCATTTTTATTGCGCCTAAGGTCTACGAATTCGACAAACAATCATTGATAAAAAATAGGATCTTGTCTAATTATCTCCCTTGCTCCCTCGGGATTCTATATCAAGCAGGCACATATCTTTAACAATAAATAAAAAAGCTGTAATTGGTCTTCTGTGTGTGATTATGGTATTTCCTGATCATACTCACTTACTTTTTTGCCTTCCCTGGAAAATTAGTCATAAAACATATTTGCTCAGACTCTATGACCGCTCTGACGTAAAGCTTTAATCGGCGGGTTGGTGTATGATGCTTATCTGTAGCTGGACCCACCATGGCTCAACTTGAGGTTTTTTTTAGCTCTGACTATCTGTGAGTCATAAGCCCTTTTCTTTGTTTCATCATGGTGTGTTAATTTTATTAGAGTGTTTCTCCATGATAAAACATTGCATAAGTTAGAAGGCCTCCATGCGAGCCTTACATTTCTTGTACTTCAACAACTGTAGAATCTAGGGCAAAGATTTGGTACCAGTAAAATGCATTTAAGCCCCCCGGTGGCTTAGGCTGCTGTCCGTTCTATAGCGGTGGTTCTATTGTTGTTGACTTTTTGTTTATTGTTACTCCCATTGTGGGAGTCTGTAACTGTTCTATGTTTTGTACGTAACTTTATGTCCATTCTTGTATTGCAATCATCTTGATTGGGAAGAGAGAGAGAGAGAGAGAGAGAGAGAGAGAGAGAGAGAGAGAGAGCAGGTTGCTTTGCTTAATTTGTCTTCCTGGTGTCTCGAGAGGGTTGAGTGGCTCTTCCTCGCGGTGCCATGGGGTTGTCTGCGGTTTGGGATTGTGGTATTTCCTGATCATACTCACGTACTATTTTTGATACAAAAATAACAATATGCAATATAGTACAAACCCTTGCTGCCTACTGACTCTATTTACATGAACATCAACTGGAGGTCCAAACTAAACCATACAAGCCTAGCGTCCTTTTTGTGGGACATCGGCAAACAGTGCAAAACCAGATCAGACGCCACAAAACGCGGCGTCTGATCAGATTCTCCACTGTTTGCAAACAAATGTTTCTTTTAAAATTTGAATAAAAATTGACAAATACCACCCAACAATTCTAAAATTGGAAATGGACTCGTCCAATTGATAAGGATAGGTAAATACATTCGACATAAATGGGTTAAATGGGTTATACGATAGAAGCTCAATGGGTGGTAATAGGTAATTATCTATGGTGATTCATGGTTCTATTAAACTTTTTGATGGTAAATTGAAATGGAATTTGCTCTTTCATGTCTACGTATACTTTTAATTCCAAGTATCTAGGGTTTATTATTATTAACCCATGCAAGCAGACAAAATATGATGATACAATGCCTGAAAAAATATGGAACTTGATCTGCTGATAAGTGGCAGATTAATCTAAGTATCCTGACAATTTGAACGGCTTATCTTTAGAGTGGATTAAGTTATCAAGTATTATGTGCAGTTTGCGTTTCTTTTTTGTACACACTGTACCTATGGACGGTATTGTAGACAGGCCAAGGTACATGCAAACATTTATAAGAAAGACAAAGCACAGATACCTCCAAATTAACAACCTCACATCGTTCTTTTGACAAGCATATTGTGGCTCGACAATGGACGAAAATGTTTTGACTGTGACGCAAACAAGAAGCATAAATCTTTATTGTTCACCGGACAGCTACAAGCCTATTACAGAGGCTTATAAATGAGAAGTTTGATCTGGCCGAAATTCAAACTCATCTAAGATTTTATAGTTGTCGTCGTCACCTGCAAAAATGAATCTGACCAGTTAACTCCGTCGTTAGTGATAGGATCTGGCCGAAATTCAAACTCATCCGATCGTTTATTACCTTATTACCTGCAAGAATGAAGAAGATCCAACCAAAAGTGAAGGCACTAGAATGGTCACAGCATTTCTCTCATTTTATGTCAATGGGGAATTTTCCAGACACTCAAGGGCAGCTAACTATGCAGTCCCTGATTAGATCTCTCCGAATTTCAAGCCCATCCGAGATGTTATGATTTCTGTTGTTACCGGCAAGAATGGAAGAGCCAATCAAAAATGAAGGCGCTAGAGTGGTCACAACATTATACAGTGAATGTTTAGACATTCAAGGAAACTAACTCCGTAGTCGGTGATGGGATCTGTCCGAAATTCAAACTCATCCAAGCTTCTTTAATCATCCTTGTTACCTGGAAGGAAGAAGATCTACACTGAACCGAAGTTCTAAGTGGCCACTTTTCATCTTCGCTTTTTTTGTCTAAGCGCTAATGATATTGAAATGAAATTTTGCCCAAGTATGTGGATTAAATGGAATACAGTTAAGCGGTGCTTTGGAAGAGTTTTCTATCAGTTCCCTTATTTTTGCTTCAAAAATGCAAAAATCAACTTTTTGAAGAAAATAAGCGCTTAGTGCAGTTTTTATCGACTTGAAGTAAGAGATGAATACAAATCTGTCTAGCCGACTTGAAAAAACACACCAAACACTTTACATTTTGCTTATGACAGATTTTTATAATTGTTTAAAAAAAGCTCATTTTCCAAATTTTCAGATCTTTATGGAAATCATCTTCTGAACATACTAAAATCATTGTATTTGTTTAATTCTTATGTTAATATGTATGTCCAAACACAATAAAGCTGGATCAGCCCATTCTCTGACGAAAACTATTTCATGATAGGTTACCACTTCCGGTTTTATCAAGAAATTTCAAAGGTCATTGTAAGGCATTTGCTAAAGTTTTTATATCTTTTTAATAACAACAGTGACGCAAATTCATAATATAGAACCCCTGAAAATTTCAATGCCGTGTTGCAGATAATAAAGCGTAGAGAACAATGCAAAGCGAATATGTGAATGCATGTATAAAGCTTGAACTCTTGTATTTATTTAGCTGCTGACGGCGGCTGTGTTCATGTTAACGCAGAAGAGAAATGGAGAGTTCAATTGTCACAAAACTTTCGATTCTTTTTCATCTTATATCACAGCTGTTATTAACGTCTTCAAACTAATTAAAATATAAATAAATAACGTATCAGTAGTAATGAACGCCACTATGGGGCAATTTTTTTAAGCCTGAAAAGAACTTAGAATTTTTCAGGCAAAAAAATTGGCCCATAGATGGCTATCATGGTAAGCTTGAGTGACTAGCTGTGAATAACTTATTATTCTCGCTGGGCCTATAATTGTGATAGTTTCCTGGGTTATTGGGGAATAACTTAGTTTATTTTTGAGGACTATTCTGATTGATTGAGATTGAGGCTGATTGAGGCTGTGATTATGATAAGCTCCTGGTCATTATCCACTGGTTGGCTTATGATTATGATAGTTTTCTGGGCTATTGAGAAATAACTTAGTTTATTTTTGACTGCTTTGTAATAGTTTTCTGGGCTATTGAGAATAACTTAGTTTATTTGAGGTCTATTCTGGCTGGGACTATGATTATGATAGTTTCCTGGTCTTATTCTCTGGTTGGCTTATGGTTATAATAGTTTCCTGGCTATTGAAAATAAATTAGTTTATTTTTTGACTGCTCTGTAATAGTTTCCTGGGCTAATGGGGGAATAACTCAGTTAATTTTGGTGGTCTGTGATTGTAATAGTTTCCTGGTCATATCCGCTGGTTGGCTTGTGATTTTGATAGTTTCCTGGGCTGTTGGGAAATAATTTAGTTTATTTGAGAGGTATTAAAGGTTCTGCTGTGGTGATATAAAAATAACTTAGTTAATTTCAACTTTGAAAACAACTTAGTCATTTTAGGAGCTATAGTTTGTGGTGATATATGGTGTGTGTGTAATAGTCAAGGCTACTAAGTTCTATGCGTCTTAGAGAAGATCTCAACTCCTAGAGACATCACTCTGTAGCGTTAACTAGTGTATATTGTTTAGCGACTTAAGTGGTATTCTTTCTAGAGAAGTGGTAGCCCTGATAAGAGCTGTTTGTTGATTGTCTAGTTGTTTCTAGCACTTCTTCTTGGTCATTTTAATTTTCTTAGTTGCTTTTCCAACTCCTACGTTTTGACTAGTCTCTTGGTCATTGGTCATAATGTCCCAAATGCATTTGCCACAGCTAGTCTTCAAAGAGACTTATCTTCTGTCATGGCCAATGAAGATTTGTCTGAAGCTGAAAAATCTCAATTATATGGCCAGACCTTACACAAATTTAAAACAGCTCATCAAAAAGCTTTAAAAGAAACATATCTTTTTCCCCAATCTGACCCTAGTTCTTCCAAAATTAGTCATAGATAGTGTACCATCAGATGAAACGTAAAGCTCGACTTTTAGTTTCACTTCTAAAGAATAACCCAAATGTGTCCTGGGAAGATGATGGTACAGTTAAACTTTATGGAAAATCTATTCCAGGGTCTAATATAATTGATTTGGTCAATGATGTCATAAGACATCGTAAAGGCAATGAACCTACAGGTTGGCAAGCTTTTGCAGAAGGTTTAAGAGACATGAATATTCTCCAAGATGTGATTGGAAATAGGGAAAGGTGGGACTGGATGCATCGTGCTCCAGATACTCCTGAAACGGATTACATCACACCCAAACAAAAAACGCACCATCAGAAAAACAGCAAGTCGTATTCCTGTTTCTGTCAGGTCTGCAAAAAATTTGAGTGTCGGAAAACGTATCAAAGACCATTTTTCTTCACCGGCACATTTATCTGCCACCAAAAACGTATAAAAGAAGAATTTTCTTCACCATGGGTCAGTTACAATGAAGCTTGAACAGTTGTATTACAATCCTAAAAGTCCTGCTGGGTATGCAGGTGAACAAGCTTTGTACAAACTTGCTAAACAATCATCCAAAAAAGTAGAACTTCAAGATGTTAGAGACTGGTTAAGAAAACAACAAACTTATACTTTACATAAACCTGTCAGTAAAACGTTTTTGCGACACAAAACGGTAGTGGCTGGAATTGATACTCAATGGCAAGCAGATTTGGCAGACATGTCAAAATTATCAAAGTTCAATGACAAACATAGATATTTACTTTGTATCATAGATGTCTGTCCAAAATATGCATGGGCGGTACCTATTAAAGATAAAACTGGGAAAACTTTAGTAATTGCTTTCAAAACTGTGTTAAAAAGTGGACGAAGTCCAAAAAATTGCAAACAGATAAATGAACTGAATTTAAAAATAGAGAATTTCAAAACTTCTTTAAAAATAAGAAGATTCATTTTTTCACTACTGAAAATCCTGAAACCAAAGCCAGTATTGTTGAACGTTTTGAAAGAACTTTGAAAACTTGCATGTGGAAGTATTTTACACATCATCGCACTTTGCGATATGTAGACATTCTTATCAAATTAGTACATGGCTACAATCATGCTTATCATCGAAGTATTAAATGTACACCTGTGTCTGTGACTCTTAAAAATGAACCACAGGTGTCTGAAAACTTTTATGGCAAATCAAATTCTAAAAAGTCAAACCAAAATTCAAAGTGAATGATTTTGTGCGAATAAATAAAACAAAACGTACTTTTGATAAAGGTTATTTACCAAACTGGACACAAGAGTTATTTCAAATTTTAGCAGTGGTCAAAACTCAGACTCCTATCACCTATTAGATAAAAGATCTTGAGGGTGAAGTGGTCAAAGATACTTTCTATTCACACGAGTTACAACGTGTAGAGAAAGATCAAATTTACAAAATTGATTCTGTCTTAGATCACAGAAAACGTAAATTAGGAAAAAAGTGGGCGAAAGAAATTAAAGTTCACTGGAAAGGTTACCCTTCAAAACTTAACAGTTTGATTTTAGAATCTGATCTTGTATAAAAGCATGAAAATGGATCTCAGAGGATCATTTGTTCGTGGTGACACTGCTTCAGTACAATCTGCAGAAGGTCGTGATCGAATTGTTAAAAATCGTTTCACTTTTTTTGCTCAGATCATTGTTGTTTACATCATCATTATCACATCATTAGTTCAAATCAGTCTGAGAAGTCCAGCTAAAGAATTGTGGCTAATTTTACGCAGTAGTTCTATTGGTTACATACTACCATCCCCAGGTTTAAAATTTAGAAAACAAACTAGTCCAATTTCTGCTGAAGAAACAGATTCACCCAAACTCAAACCATGAACAACTTTTATTTGACACTCTTGAGTGTTAGTTCACTCAGTACTTTTTCAAAAAAATACACAATGTGACTTTAAAGTGAAATTAGATCATTCCATACAAATTGAAAAAGATAATTTGGAAGTAGGTTTAGTAGAAATCATAACTCCCACTGAAGTAAATAATATCACAAAGGAAAACAATTATGTGATTTTAAGATTTTCTGATAGAAAAATGTGTGAAGAGATAGATGATTGTACAAAATATGGATTTTATGTAGACCAAAAAAATCTATATCCAAAATGGTTATTATGCTTCTCCACGCCATTTAGTTGAAGAAATTCAAAAAAGTATCAAATTTCAATATGGACTGACACTAAAAAATAGCAATGCTACCAATACAATCACTTATGGTGAAATCAGCGCTCCAGTCAAACTTGATGTTCAAGAACCTATGAAAGTCAAAATTATTTTTCCAAAGGCAATTGCTGAAATATTAGGTGTAGATAGAAATTACTTTGATAAACCAGTAGCAAATGAAAAATACATTTTCAGATATGGTGTGGATTTGAATACAAAAATTCATCAACTTTACATTTACTCTGATTTAGCAAGTTATACATTTATTGGTGATGTTACTGCGTATATTTTGAGAGTATTGTCATTTGAAAGTAAAAGAGAAACCAATCATTTACATCAAGAATTTGTCAATGTACGCTACGTACCAGTTGCAAAATCGTTCATAGATCAGGTGCACATTAGTATAAAAGGTGATACAGGTGAAAATGTGCCATTTATCTCTGGGAAAACGTTAGTGAAACTACATTTTTGACAGAAAGAATAATGTTGAAACAATCGAGAAGCATTATGTCTCTTCAATCTGGGAAAGGGGACTTTCCCGTGTACAGAGGCGTTTTAAGACAATATGGCAATGGTTTAGGATCCATTTTTAAAGCTGCATTGAGAACAGTGATTCCAATTTTAAAACCTGTAGCAAAAGCAAGTTTAAAAAGTATGAAAAAAAGTAGCTAAAGACCAAAAGGTTCAAGCTCTGAAAGACATTGTGGGTGGTGAAAATGTAAGAAAAGTTGTAAAACAAAGAGGAAAAACAGCTTTGTAATATTTTGGTCAGTCTACTTTAAATCAGTTGGCTATAAATTCAACTCAAAAACGCAAAAAGCCTCAGTCTCAATCTAGACACCGAACTGTTAAGAGAGGGTTTAAAAGCAGAGCAAAAAAATTTAATCCAATTAAACGTCTGGTATTTGAAAAAGATATATTTGACGAAAAATGATTCAACAAGGTTCTTGCAATTGCACAAAAACAGAATTGGATATGGAATCAATTCCACCAACCATGACTACCATGCAAGGCACTCGGTGGAATGATTATCATCCCATCGCTTCTCTCGATAGTCATCATGCACCCATTGAATTTCTAATTCCACCTCACATCGAGTTTTACACTGATTTGTCTCAAGCCTATCTGTATATCAAATTCAGAATCTTACAGCAAACGGATGAAGATCTTGACACGTATGCAAAAGTATTTCCAATTAATATTTTTCACAGTATGTTCAGTGGCATCGATTTGTATATCAACAATAAATTGATCACAAATAATTCAGACACATATCCATACAGAGCATACCTTGAAAATTTATTTTCTTATGGTTCTGATGTCAAAGATAATCAACTGAAGGCAGCAGAATTTTGGTCTGAGGATGAACCTGGAGCTTTTGAAGATATTACAAATAAATGTATCACTGATCGTGGCAAACGCATAGCAAAAAGCAAATCCGTGGAGCTTCAGGGTAAAAGTAAGTAATGGTGCAAAGATCAGGAATCGATACAATCAAGTACCACACCTGACCCAGGATACCAATGGGAAAGTGACAAACTCACAGAAGACACCACAAACGAGAGCCAAGAGGTCAGCCATTTCCCAGCAGGTGACCACAAAGCACATATAAACAGACGCGCACAAAACAAAGCAAACACAAGACAGAACAAAAACATAAAAGATCCACAAAAGAAGTACCGCCTTGGAACGGACAGTAAAATATTTTACTGGAGGGCTTAAACCGGTTTAACGGCGCCAACCTCACCCTTAATTCAGATGTGGATCAAGACACATAGATATTTGGTTTGCATGAAAGACCCCTAACTTATCAATGCATCATCTCCTAAAACATATAAATCAAGATATAACAAGGAGATAAAGCAAGGATAAGGACTCAACAGTAAATTAAACTGAATACCGGAGCAAAAGAAATCCAACAGGTAAACCCCGGTGGGCCCGACAAACAGCCAAAGCATCAGGCCCCTACTATCTCATCAATAGATAAGTCTTTAAGTCGGAACCATCATAGAGTCTGAAGTCCGACCCACCGGCGTGCAATTAAAGAGGAAAGCAAAGTTGCCAACCGTGATTGGGTTGACTACCAAGCATGCAGTCTGTTGCAATACATTAATGTTATAGCCAATCTTTTTATAATGGGAAATTATTTTAATGAACTGCGCTGAAAAATTATTAGAGCCAACAATCTTCTTCAACTTATACACCAAGTCACCATAGAAATCAGGTTCCGAAAGTCCTTGGCGCAAGAGAGATTTAAGTCCAACTTGGAATTTAGAAATCAAATCATAGTATCGTCTATAAAATTTTGAAAATGTTTTGCGAAGTTTATGATACCGATAGCCTTGTTTAAGAAGTTTCTGAGTTAACAATTTATTGCAAGTGTTGAAGTCAGCAACATAGCTAGATGCTCTAGCAAAACGAATGAGTTGAGAGATATAGACTCCATAGGATGTAGAATGAGGAACATCACCATCTAAAAATGGGAAATTGACAATTTCAAAATCAAAGTCGTCACGTTTGTCATAAATTTTGGTAGAAACAATATCATTAGAAATTGACAAATGCGAGTCTAAAAATGCGGCTTCGGTATCAGAGGCATTGGCTTTATTAAGTTGGAGCTCTGAAGGGTATATTTGACTAACCATATTGTCAAAATAAACATTATTAATATTTAAAATATCGTCCAAATATCTGGAAGTAGTGTCAATTACATTTGGATCTTGCTATGCAGGAGAAGTATTTGCCTAATGGTTTAGAATTCAAACTTAGACTTAATCAATCATCTCCTCAGTTTTGTTCGATGAGTTAGGATTATCCTGCAAAAATCAAAATTGATACCGCTATCTTGAGAGTACGAAATGTCCAGCTTCTACCTGCCATTAGCAATAAACTGAATCAAACTATTGCTCATCATAATGCTAAATTTCCAATCAGAAGAGTTGAAGTCAAAACTTTTACAATCAGTAGTGGCACAAGATCTAAAATTGAAGATCATCTTCTCACAGGTCAAATTCCAAAACGAGTTTTTATTGGTTTTATAACGAATGAGGCATTTAATGGGCCATTGGATACTAATCTTTTCTTTTTCCAACATTTCAATCTAAGTAAAATGGATGTCACTTGTGATGGACATAGTGTCTTTGGAAAACCATTTGAACCTAGATTTGGAAATTATCAGTATCTTAGATGTTTCCTATCAGTTTACCAAGCATTAGCAAGTCAGAATCAGGTCCAAAATTGCAACATTGATTATGAAGATTACAAAGGAGGTTACTGCTTTTGGGGATATGATTTGACACCAGATCAAGCAGCCGACCAGTCTCATTTGCACCCTATAAACTGGGAACTTCAGATTGGAGCTTCAGTTTGCAACAGCACTTGCCAAGCCAATCAACGTGCTTGTGTATGCAGAGTTTGACAACCTGATAGAAACCAACGGACTTAGAGAAGTTACCACAGATTACTAAAGATGAATGCAGGATACTTCATTGAACAGGACTTGATGTACCAAACAGATGCATACAGTGCAACATTCCAGCCATCAGATGAGAAGAGTACCTTACAAAAAGAAGAAGAAGACATTGTCTTATGAAGAGACTTCTAAAACAAGCTATATTGACTCGTCTAAAGATGGCAGTTAGAGACTGTGCGAAGCATGAATGTCATGGATGCAAAATGAACCACCCAAGTCAGAAATACCACGATATCTGTCTATGGACTTCTCCAAGAGAATGGATTGAAGATTACGGATGTCATGATCCAGCCTTAGAGGGCCTAAACATCTACGGTGTGATGGAAGACTTTGACAATAGAATACGGAACTATCTGTATGGTGACAATTGGCGACACCCTATGGACTTTACAACAGGGATTAATCACCTGACGCCAGAAGAAAATCAAGAAGCCTATAAAAACTGGCAGTACTTCAAGAAAAATCAAAGTGACTTAACAGAACAGTGGAAGACATACTGGGCAAAGAAACTTATAGAATCTTATGAAGGAAAGGAAACTGAGGAAAACGAGAACCCAGAAACAGAATACAAATGAACACTGTTGAACTTATCAAAGTCATAAACAATATACATGTGAAAGGAGAAGTATGTGCCAAGGATTTACTACCAGAGAAAAAACCACTGGATATGAAGGCTTACATTGTAAATACAGATATATCCACAGATCCAGGAGAACATTGGGTGGCTATCTACTTCAGAACAGATCAAGTTATCTACTTCAATTCATATGGAAGACCATCAGAAGAGCAATATGTTCTACCATTTCTTGAAAGAAACTCTACAAGATGGATCCCTAATACAGAATGTTTACAGAGTCCATGGAGCAAAGTATGTGGTGAATCTACATCATTCACCAGCTCAACAAAGGACTAGATCTAAACACAGCCATTCATCAAGAACTATATGGAACTGGAGATGATTTATACCAGAATGACAGAGATATCGAGATGTGGATCAGCTATAACTATGCCAGAGTCATCCTATCCCAGAATGGAATGAGACGCACGGCTCCTCCTGACTTTTTATTCAAACACAGAATACAGACTTGTAAATGTCATAATTTTTCACATCACCTTTCAAAGAAGTATCCTATGTATAATATGTTGTAAATATGTTAAGGGAAATTATTGCAAACAATGAACAATGAACAGAGGGACGGCCCTAATCCTCTGTCATTGTAATCTGTTATAGTAAGAGGGACAGTAAAGTTAGAGAAATGTTCACCAATCTTTGTTGTTCTTTTCATCTAAAAAGCAGTAGTAGTAAGCTTGAGACGGCTAGATATACACTAGTTAACGCTACAGAGTAATGCCTCGATAAGTTGAGGTCTTGATTGTCCAAGAGACTCTTAATACGCATAGAACTTAGTAGCCTTGACTATAACACACCATATATCACCACAAACTATAGCCCCTATCAAAGCTAAAATTAACGGAAATACTTTAATATAGTGGACCTATGTGGAATCCTGCCATATAAGAGGATGTGTCCACACTTGTGTGTTCGAATTATATACAACTGTATCTCATCTCCATTTTTATACCACAATCAATACGCCTGGGTCCAAATATGGTTTGTAATGATCAGTTAAATCGGGCAAGGGTCAGTGTTTTTTCACGGTTGATGTCGGCCATTTCAATTTCTCAATGAAAATGCAAGCGTCTTTCAAGCATGGATCATGTCTTGGGGAGCTATGCTGTAAAACTCCCCAACAATTATTCGTCTTCTTGAAGATGTATCCATAGACAGGCATCTATAACAGAAATGCTGTTTATTCCGTATTGGTTACATTGACGGAGTAAAACGCATTTTATATGAAAACATTGTTTTCTTAAGAAATGTGGAATCATCTCTATATAGAGATGCAACCAGATTTTTGGTCCAGACTGAATAATTGTTTTCTTAGGAAATGTGGAATCATTCCTATATAGATATGCTTCCACATTTCTTGAGAACAATTATTCAGTATTGGTCAAAATCTGGTTACATTCCTATATAGAAACGATTCCACATTTCTTAAGAAAACAATTATTCAGTCTGGGCCAAAACTCTGGTCACATCTCTAGATAGAAATGCATCCACATTTATTAAGAATACAATGTTTTTATATCAAAATGCTTTTTTTCCGTCAATGTAACTTATATGGAATGAACAGCATTTCTGTTATCGATGCCCTTCTATGACTCGGCACCCTTTAATCTTGTGAGAGCTACTGGGGAGTTCGCGACAATAGCAAGTGTTATCCAGGCGCTTTTTATCTATTTTTCTACTAAAATGGCCGACTTGTCAACAAGATTCACAGGAGTGAAGAATTTGTGCATTTCATGCTGTGAGAACCTTTTTATTGCAGAAAACACGGAATGGGTATCATTTATAATCATTGCCCAATCGTTCCAAGATCTGATTTCCAAAGTGCATAATCCCAGAGGCTTGCACGAGTGTTGGAAATGATCATGTACACTGATGCGCGATGAAGCAAAAATTGCGTTGACCCCTATGAAGTTTAAAGGCCTCGATAATCACTTGATAGGAGGATATAGCTATTATTATTGGTCTTTCTGTGTAGTTAGATGTCAAAGTTTATTTTGATACCAAATTTCATGGATACATCCTCTTATAAGGCAGGATTCCACATAGGTCCACTATATTAAAGTATGTCCAAATTAACTAAGTTATTTTATATATCACCACAGCAGGACCATTAATATCTCTCAATAAACTAATTTATTTCCCAACAGCCCAGGAAAAAATCATAATCACAAGCCAACCAGTGGATATGACCAGAAAACTATTACAATCATAGACCACAAAAAATAAACTAAGTTATTCCCCAATACCCCAGGAGCTTATCATAATCATAGACCCAGCCAGAGTAGCACCTCAATAAAACTAAGTTATTCTCAATAGCACAGGAAACTAATACAGAGCAGTCAAAATAAACTAAGTTATTTTCCCCAAAAACCCAGGAAACTATTACAATCATTGACGCAGTCAGAATAACCCCCAAAAATAAACTAAATTATTCCCCCATAGCCAAGGAAACTATCATAATCATAGAACCAGCCAGAATAATCCCAAAAATAAACTAAGTTATTCCCCAATAGCACAGGAAACTATCACAATCACAGCCCAACCAGGGGATATGACCAGGAGCTTATCATAATCACAGCCTCAATCAGAATAGTCCTCAAAAATAAACTAAGTTATTCCCCAATGACCCAGGAAACTATCACAATTATAGGCCCAGCGAGAATAATCCCAAAAATAAACTAAGTTATTCACAGCTAGTCACTCAAGTTTACCAGGATAGCCATCTATGGGCCAATTTTTTTGCCTGAAAAATTCTAAGTTCTTTTCAGACTTAAAAAATTGGCCCATAGTGGCATCCATTACTACTCGTATCTGGTGAATATTTTATATTACACTTAAAAGTGTGACTTTTTTAAATGAAGGTACCTGTACCTTGACTCCGTCTGTGCAAGATCTGCCAGTCATTTTGAAATGACATAATTTGCAGAGTCTCGACAAAGCCTTGGATTTTGTATAGAATTAAAATGTTGTAAAAGCGATTTTTACTTTCTGAGAAGGTGCAAAAATGTAAGGTGCCCACTTATAACATTGGTGCAGTGTATATAAAAAGGAAGGCACGAGAATGGTCACAACATTTCTCCCATTATGTCTATGAGGGGTTTTCCACACGCTAGAAAGCAGCTAACTCTGTTGTTTCTGGTCAGATCTTGCCAAGTTTGGAACCCATCCGAGATTTTTGGGTTATTCTCATTACATGTAACTGCAAGAATGAAGAATATTCAATTAGAAATGAAGGCGCTGTAGTGGTCACAAGAATGTCCCCATTATAAAGTAAGCAAGTGTGCAAATATCAGGAATCGATACAATCAAGTACCACACCTGTCTCAGGATACCAAACTCACAGATAGACACCACAAACAAGAGCCAAGAGGTCAGCCTTTTCCCAGCAGGTGACCACAAGGCACATATAAACAGTCGGGCACAAAGGCATAGCAAACACACGACAGAAAAAATATAAAAGAACCACAAAAGAAGTACCGCCTTGGAACGGTCAGTGTAATATATTTTACTGGAGGGATTAAACCGGTTTAACGGAGCACCAACCTCACGCTTAACTCAGATGTGGGTCAAGACACATAGATGTTTGGTTTGCAAGAAATACACCTAACTTATCAATGCATAATCTCTATGGGAGCTATCTGTTGCCAAGAACAACTGAGTTTTAATCCGATCTGGCCCAAAACCTTATGAAATACTTTCCCTTTTCCAATGTTGTTCAGACGAAGTTAGTTTTTGATCGGCCTGCTGGTCACAAAGATAATCATGTTTGAAGATATAAACAGACGGTCGCTGGCTCGAGTCCCATCCTATAACCTCACCTTGTGAGTATTTAACTCAGGTGAGCTAACAATGCAATGCCGACTATAATCAAAACACGTTTTGAAATAATGTAATTATTCGTTTCATTTTGATGTTTTTAATTCATTTTGCGTTGTCAACGTCGATGCAAAATGAGGTAAAGATGTAATGAATTAAATATTTCATTTTGAGTCGATATGGTGCATATCAACGCAAAAAGGACAATTATTTATTCTTTTATTGATAGTCGAGGAACTAAAGTCGCGTATCGTGCAAAAACACATATTTTTTTTACACCCGAGAGGTATACGGTTGGAATTTTGTATACTGATAGTCGAGATAGTGCTTGGTATGAAACCACTGTATAGCAGTGCGACCAGAATTGCATTTCACAAAAAAATCATTTTTTGTATGCCACATAGGTCATGTTAAGCAATCTTTCATAGCATAAAAAATGTGATGTTTCCCTAATCAATAAGTTAAAGAGTGTGCTTTTGGTCTCAAAAGAACCGTCTCATTTAATAGGTCCACTTAAGTACCCACAACATATGTTTTGTTTGAGATATAATAAAATCAATTTTCGATTACGCACTCTTATCTGGAGGATGGATATGAGAAGCTGTTTGACTGTTCGATACTATAAAATGCTATTAAAAGTATGGGCAGTCATTTGTGCACCAAAATAATCTTCTTAGGGACATTTTTGTCTTTACAAATACTATGCGGTTACATTTCTGCATCTCAGACGGGGACAGACAGGTATTTCATCATGATATGATAATAGTTATACGAGTTTTTTCATATTAATTTTACCACAGTTAAATGAAATTAGTGTTTTCAGTAGATAAAAATCCCCTTGGTCCATACAATGACCCTCTGTTTCAAAGCTACCGTAAATATGGAAGATAAACATCCTTTAAAACCTTGATAAATTTCATCTCTGTGTTAAACTGCTCTTAAGTTGTCCTGGTATTTAACTACGCACCAGCTGGCATGGACTAAATTACTAGATATCAAATTTTCGTGGTTTCATATTTTTACTTTTCAGCTACCTTTTCTAGTTTTCCATAGAAAATAAAATAAATTGTCTTAATTTTTGTCCCAAACGTCTGTCTAACTGTATGGAGTATTTAAACACATTCAATTTAAAATTTATGTTTTTATGTAAAAATATGCAATTCAAACCACTTCAGCAGGAATACAAAAGTGAATAAGTAAGCACACAATGTTTTACGAGATATGCTTCCAAGCAATATATAAATAATTATCAAATACATTTTTTTGGGGCAATAACTGCAGTTTTAATGAGATTTGAAGAAAAGAAAACTATAAATTTAAAATCAAAATGGGGCGCCCTAATCTGCATGCTTTAAAAATCAATAAGCAGTATTCTTAGATGACCACCACTGCTTCTGAGGTCTTCGCCGATGTTGTATTATTATATAAACTCAATATTTTTCAATCCTGAACTTTTTTTGATAAAAATATATAACATTTTGAAAAATAATATTTTGACATGTTCTTGCTGTGCTTCCGTAGAAAGTTGACTGCTCTGGCGCTATGCAAGTCGATCGAGTCTGCTATACAGTGGTTTCAGATACACCATAGAATTACCTTTGCAATCATACAAAATCAAGCTGTATACCTTTCGGGTGCAAGGGTTAGCATTTTTTCTACCTTGGTTCCCCGAGTATGAAGTAACTTTTTCTTCTTTTCTTGAAGGTGTAAAGTTCTGGCCCTTTTAATTACATTTTTGTCTAATGCTCTCATTTAAGCCTATGAACAATAAGAGTAAAATATATGATCACTCGTTTGACAAAGGGTCATTATGTAATATTCGACTCTAAGGTGTAGATAACCACACTTACCTTCTAAATATTTGACTCAAATATATCTATGTTTTACCCATGAATCTAAAAGTAAAAAAAAAACATGTAATGAAAACTTCATGGACCCTTTAATTTACAGACTTAAATATGCCTGAACACAATGGGAACGATTTATTACCAGTGTCCTATTGTTCCTCTGATATCCTTATATAGTTTGCGTGCCACACTGTTAGATTATTTAAGTTTGACAAAAAACTTGAAAAGAAGATAGCCAAAGAATGGTCTGATAAAAGTTGTGTTTTAGGCAACAATTTTCTCAGTTTGCCTGATAAATCGTTCTTTAGCTCTCTCTTTTACGATGCTCTTGGCGAAAATTCAAACAATGTGCCTCCAAACTTTAGTAGGATATCAGAGGAACAATGGGGAAATGATTAAATATCGTTCAAATGTCTGTGGGCCTTAGGAAGTATGTTAATCAAAGAATACATGAAGTTCTCGTTATATGCTGTGTTTGTAACGTTTTCATTCATGGGTACCCCTAAAACCAACAAAAACATGATGTTACAGGCATGAAGCAAACTGAAATTCAACCCACTGTTAAGTAATCTAAGTATCCTGCAAGTTTGAAATGTTTATTTTTGAAAAGACTCAAGGTACCAAATATTATGTTAAGTTTGCGTTTATTTTTGTACACATTGTATGTCTGTCCAAACAGCATACTAATGTCTCTATGTTTTACCTTTTTTTCTGATTTTTCATATGTAAGAGAAGGCTGTTAGAAAAATCGTTAGGAAATCTATCGTTGGGACGTTCTATTCAGGTTAATACCAGCCTACAGAAATGATAAACAGGCGAAACAAACGCCAGACTGAGTATTGATTTTGAAAAATTCCCCAGCACTCGGAAATGCAATCAGTTTCATCAACATTCAAAACAATTGAATAATTATGCCATCTATCATAGCATAAAGCAAAATGTTTATCATTTAGAGAAGACCTTATGTCATCTGCGCAAAATGAAATAAAGAAAGATATGCCTACTATCAGCACAAAATGAAGTAATTATTTCATTTTGAACGGACTGCAGTGTGTTGACGCAAAATGAAATAGACAATCTAGATTTTTTCATTTTGCGTCATCGTTGAACAATCATATACAATTCATAAGGAAATTATGATAAGAACCAACGCGTATGTTTAAAGAATTCTACTCCTATTATATACTGAACAAAAGTGAAAACGCTACACTACAATTACCTGTATCTATATTTTGTGAGAAAGTATTGGACGAAAAGTATTTACTAAAACTTAAAAATGTTCCCAGACATCCAGCAAACGATTCGTTGAAACTCCACCAGTCTGTCTCGTTTGATGTCTGAGTTATGCTCCTTTAAGTGTTTAAAGCTTTATTCACTAAATTTTGCTATTGCGCATGCGCAAATTAAAATTTCTATGATTATCAAAATTGGTCATAATTGTGTTGCATAAAAACACAAGAAAACTGCTTAACCACTTGAAACAAGCTCAGAAATCAATTTCGAATGTATCAAATTTGTAAAAAAAATAGAAAATTGTCTCCCTTCGACAAAAACAAATAGGGAATATAAAATGTTTGGTAATCTTTGATTTATCACGATTTTCGATAATTTTCTTTTACCACATCAGATAGACCTCTCAGCATATTGTTTCTACCATTTCTCAACCAGTAATGTCCTCATACTAAGACGCAACAACACATTGATTTTCCTATGGAGATTTCAGTATTAAAATGTCAAACTTGGCAATTTGATGGAAAACTCACTTTTTAAGTTTGCTTTTCTAAACGATCAAAACACACTTGAGATAAATCCTTCACGTTTCTGGTTGTCACATGTCTAGACTACCATTTCGCGCAGTCGGATTTCGTAGGTAGTGGATTTCTGAAGGCCTAAACTGTGTGAGATTTCTGTTTAAATTTGCAACCTGAAAAATTGGACCCCTGTCACATTTAAATGGCTTTCATGTCTTTCCTCGACCAAACATCCGTAAAACTTTTACTATTATGATTACCCAGTATTTGAACATTAAGATACACTTTCATTTGCATTCTTGGTTTGCATAATTTTGTATATATATGGCAAACAATTCGGGTGTAGCGTATTCACCTTTGTTCAGTATATAATAAACTATGCTATTGATGTAAAATAAGTTGATCAGATCTGGCATCGAGGTTATAAAACGTTTTTTACGCTCAATTCAACTGCGCATGAAAATAATCGTACATAGTAACAATTGTTTATCAGTTGGGTAAATTTTCATTTTCTACTATTTTATTAATTACCTTTATGTTCAAATTTTTAATTTCATTCTCAGTTAAATTGAAAATGATGCCAGTTTAATCTTTTACCTCATAGAGATGCCTTTTAACGCTTTTGCAATCAGAGCAGACCCAGATCAGGCAGCCCTTGTAAGACCAAAAGAAGTCCTTATCAAGCGTTTGTATATGAAACGTTTGCTTTGGTGTTTCGTTGAAACATTTTGCGAAAAAAGATTATGTTGTTTAAATCATCCTTCTAGCATTTTACTATAATTCTAATTCCCCTCTCTACTGTAATTCACTGTGTGTTTTATATGATTTTTTTATGTGCTCTTTGGAAAGTGGGGCATAAATTCTTGGAAGATTAAGCAAAATAGTTGGTGCTTGACGCATCGCAGCTAGGTATGAAAAAGTTTAGCGATTGTTCAGTCGGTAGGCTGTTTTGCGGAGGCTGGCCTGACCTCTTTGTAAATTTAAATTTGCTTTTTGACTGGCCTTCGTGACGAAAGTTAGGCCAGTCAAAAACATTAATATTTTCAAAACTGCTGGCGTGCGCTTTTTTGTTTTGTATGGGTCAGACTAGTGGCTTCATGCTTTATTGGAAAACACAGAACTATAGATGTACCACGACCCCTGACTAATTACCTTTGGGTATTTCTATTTCAAACGATCGATGCAGAATGCGTAAAAGGAGCCAGTTCGGCTGGAACATACATGTATGTGTATGTCAAAGCTTTTATAGTAAATGTAAATAAATGCATGAAAGTAAGTGAGGGTTCAAAGATCAAGGAATCGATACAATGAAGTACCACACCTGACCCAGGATACCAATGGGAAACTGACAAACTCACAGTTAGACACCACAAACGAGAGCCAAGAGGTCAGCCCTTTCCCAGCAGGTGCCCACAAAGCACATATAAACAGACGCGTACAAAGGCATAGCAAACACAAGACAGAAACCCCCCCATAAAAGATCCAAAAAAGAAGTACCGCCTTGGAATGGTCAGTTAAATATTTTACTGGAGGGCTTAAACCGGTTTCACCCTTTTTTCTAGAACAACATATCAATATTGTAAAGAGAGTCACACTTCAAAGTTTTAGGTTTATCTGTAATGGTACAGCTTTCAAGTTTATTGGAAAGAAAACATTTGATCATCATAATGAGCATTTATTAACGTAATGTGACGTCTATTAAAACGGTGTACATTTCTCTGCATTCAATTTTGTAGGATCGTCTTTTTAGCATCCTACAGGGAGTTTTGTGTTGTTTAAATTAGTTACATCCAGCTTATGATTATAACACGCTTGAGATATTGTCGTAATAATCGAAATACACTTTCATACAATATCTAAATTGTTTTAACTCATTCACTGTTAATTTCATAATTATGTATTTATGATACGATGACCTAGCCACGTCATCAAATATGCGGCCATTTATTGACACAATTCAAATGGAGTGAATTCCACCAGAATATAAGAGAGTCAGCTAGTAAGTATTTTTTCACATTTGTTATATTGCAATAAAATCATCTGATAGCGGTTAATTTTCGTGTTACTCTGGAAAGTTCATGTTGTGTAGGATCGGCCATCTTGAAAATGGTGGAAATGAGACATTTTACTGAGCCATTTGTCAGTCTGCTAGGGGGTGTGAGAATTGATGCACTTTCCTTTAGTTCTCATGAACCGACTCAATGAAACCGAGTCTGCTGTTTTCTTATATTGTTGGTTCTATTTCTGAAGGATCCCTTTATCCAGATTATTTAATGTGGCAATTCAAAGCCCTCAATGAGTGTATTTCTTTAAATTCTTGTAAGTAATTACATTTGTCCTTTATGGAATATCTATAGAATATCATTTCATTGCGAACTTACATGTATGTACACTACAGTTACATACACTTAAGGACATATGCTACTAAATACTTCCCATGTTGAAATATGTTCAATACTTTGCATACAGTTTGTTTTATACATGGGCTATCCATTTAAAAAAATAAAAAGGATATGTCACCGTGCTTATTTTTTTCAGAATCGCATATGGAAGTTTTCAGCATTTGACCAATTTTCTAAAAATATAAAATAATAACACTAGTCCTAAATATCGAGCTAAAGTGGTTGTAATCTTCAGTCAGCTTCTTTCTTTTAACTTAAATTATTGCCCAAAACCTCAAACCTTTTAGAAAATGTGCAAGATTATTTGTTATCCCATGCTTTTACAAGATACTGCATGATATATTTTGGCAATTCATCGGAAATTGGAATTTGTTCTTAGACTAATTCATGTATTAAAAAATCTGATGTTGAAAATCTTAAAAAATATTTTTAATTCATGGACTATCATAATACCTTTCAGAAAAAGAAATAAAAATCTGGGGTCACCGAACTAATTCTCTTTCAAAAGGGCCTAAATTAACCCCGTCCCCATAGGTTTCTTGCGTAATTCAATATAAAAAGTTCAGGAATTACCATTTCGGTCGTTTTCATGATGCCATTTAATGATTTTACTAGTATATGAAGCAATTTAGCATTAAAATGTTAAAAAAGAAAGTAAAAACACACTGAAAATATGTGCGCATCCGGGAATCGATCCTGGTCCTCTGGCTTCGTAGCCAGACACGCTAGCCACTAGGCAACGAGGTCAAGTCGTGCGCCGCTCTAAATAACCGTACGGATAGTAGAGACTCGGCCACTTTCGTATTCATAACCAGGGTAATTGTGTACGTCGTTTGATTTCGACTGAGCTACAGTTATCTGTCTTTTGTGCTGAGACGATCAGTTCTGATAGATATTTCGGAGACCCTTTAAATACTTTATTTTGTCAAGAAAATGTCGGAACATCGATATGAAATAAGAATATTGGAAAGCTGTGTTGATCCGAATCCGTTAATGGTCGAAAGACAGGACCCAGATAACTTAACCCGTTTCCAGACGGAAGAAAGGTGCGCATTGAAAAAAGCCGCATATGTCTTTAACATGGGTATACCAAATAGTCATTATAAGGAGAATGTTACTAGCAGTTGGTACAAATACAAATGGAAAGCCACTCAATAAGTTTAGGCATTTATATTCAGACTTCTGGGACAATTTACAATATAACCAAACAAATATATTAGACCTACACTACTGATGCAATATACGGTGCAAATTGACCTGAGATAGGCAATGTTTATGGAGGTTGGAGTCTGCAGGATATGTCATATGTTCTTTTTCACGCTATACATATAACCGAATGGTTATACTAATTTGACAATAACCAAACAATGAATGTGAATTGTGGTCTGAAAGTAGGTTTAAAAAAAAGGTAGATTTATAAAAGTAACCTGATTTCTATGGTGACTTGGTGTATAAACTGAAGAAGATTGTTGGCTCTAAAAATTTTTCAGCGCAGTTCATTAAAAAAATTCCCATTATAAAAAGATTGGCTATAACATTGATGTATTGCAACAGACGGCATGCTTGGTGGTCAACCCAATCACGGTTGGCAACTTTGCTTTCCTCTTTAATTGCACGCCGGTGGGTAGGACTTCAGAATCTATGATGGTTCCGACTTAAAGACTTATCTATTGTTGAGATGGTAGGGGCCTGATGCTTTGGCTGTTTGTTGGGCCCATTGGGGTCTACCTGTTGGATTTCTTTTGCTCCGGTATTCAGTTTTATTTACTGTTGAGTCCTTATCTTTGCTTTATCTCATTGTTATATCTTGATTTATATGTTTTAGGAGATGATGCATTTATAAGTTAGGGGTCTTACATGCAAACCAAATATCTATGTGTATTGATCCATATCTGAATTAAGGGTGAGGTTGGCGCCGTTAAATCGGTTTAAGCCCTCCAGTAAATTATATTACTGACCGTTCCAAGGCGGTACTTCTTTTGTGGATCTTTTTATGTTTTTGTTCTGTCTTGTACTTGCTATGTCTTTGTGCGCGTCTGTTTATATGAGCTTTGTGGTCACCTGCTGGGAAAGGACTGACCTCTTGGCTCTCGTTTGTGGTGTCTAACTGTGAGTTTGGCACTTTCCCATTGGTATCCTGGGTCAGGTGTGGTACTTGATTGTATCGATTCCTGATCTTTGCACCCTTACTTACTTTAATCTGTGATCAAACAAAAAATAGGCCGGAATTGAGATGTGACTGTCTGATTGGGTCACAGTAAAAGGAGTTATATGCAGGACATATAGAACAAATTAACTGCTAAATTTTAATACAAACCTCGCATACAGGTAGTGACCAATATTCTGCATATCAGAATGTCTCTTCAAACTATGTTAGCATATAATATATAGACACATCTGGCGTCCATCCGTCCGTCCATCAACATCTCTGAAGCTATGAGGTAAATTCTTTCCATATTGCACATATAGCATCTACACGTAGGGGAGACAAAAACCTATGTTTTTTTTATTTCGGTCTGTTAAGAATTCTGGTTGCTATGACAACTTATAATTTCCCTAGACTTATAATGGGAAAATCAGAAATTTGGCAATTTCTGCCAAGTCATTAGGATATATGAAAAATGTTTATACAGAAATGTTATTGAGTTGTCCTCCACGATTCATAGGACTCTCGTCCGAATCGCTAGTTTTTATTGGTTGCCAGGGCAATATAAATTTTCAAAAAAATGTTAAAAAGTCTTCTCAGAAACCATAAGGTGGATGAAGCTGAAATTAAGCATATATGCTTAGGACATTACCCTGTACAAAAGTTATGTTTTTATTGTTATTGTCTAGCTGCTTTAGTTAATATGCCAACTTAAAAGTTTACATAAACTTATAATGGGAAAAGTGGAAATGGGCAAATTCTGGTGTCTCAATTATCTTTTTACATAAATTCTTATAGAGAAATTCTCCATTTGTACGAATCGCTAGATTTTATTGGTTGCTAGAGTGACATACAGGGCAAATTTTTGACAAAATAGTCAACATTCTTTTCAGAAACCATATGTTTGACCAGCTATTTTAGTTGCCATGGTAAATTAAATATTTATAGATTTATAAAAGTAAGTAAGGGTGCAAAGATCAGGAACCGATACAATCAAGTACCACACCTGACACAGGATACCAATGGGAAAGTGACAAACTCACAGTTAGACACCACAAACGAGAGCCAAGAGGTCAGCCCTTTCCCAGCAGGTGACCACAAAGCACATATAAACAGACGCGCACAAATACATAGCAAACACAAGACAGAAAAAACACATAAAAGATCCACAAAAGAAGTACCACCTTGAAACGGTCAGTAAATATTTTACTTAAGGTCTTAAACCCGTTTAACGGCGCCAACTTCCCTTAATTCAGATGTGGATCAAGACACGTAGATATTTGGTTTGCATAAAAGGCCCCTAACTTATCAATGCATCATCTCCTAAAACGTATATATAGAGATACAACAATGAGATAAAGCAACAGTAAATAAAACTGAATACCGGAGCAAAAGAAATCCAACAGGTAAACCCCGGTGGGCCGGACAAACAGCCGAAGAGTCGGGCCCCTACCATCTCATCAATAGATAACGTGAAAATGGAATTTAGCAATTTCTGCTGTCTCATTGGATATAATTTATTTTATTTATACAGAAATATTCATTAAATAGTTCTCCACATTTCTTAAGACTTTTGACAGAATCGCTGAATTCTATTGGTTGCTGGGACAACATAAATGGTTAATTTACGAAAAGTCTGCTTCCCAAAAGCCATAAGTAGGTTAAAAGTGAATATATGCATACATGTTTATGGCATTAGCTAGTAGTTAAGTTGTGCTATTAATATTGCCATGCTGTTGCAGCTGTTTTGACAACAGTGCTTCTTTTCATTGTTGTGGTTATACCTGGCCAATAGTCAGGCTTATATTGACTTCCAGAGTCAGGTGAGCGTACGTAGGACCATTGGTCTTCTGGTTTACTATTGTGGTTGAGCGGAAGTTGAATAACAGAACACGAATCCAAGTTGGAGATTAAAGATTGAGTAAACATTGACACACTTATAAAGAGTGAAGCCTTTAATTTAATCCTCAACTCAATGTTGATTCAATATTGGCTGTCAAAGAGTGAATAAACACCACAAACAAGAGCCAAGAGGCCAGCGCTTCTCCACAGGCGACCACAAGGCGCAAAAGCATAACAAACAAAAGACATAAATAACACAAATGATCCACAAAAGAAGCACCGCCCCGGAACGGTCAGTAAAAATATTTCACCTGAGGGCCCAAATGGATTTCACACCGCGCCAAACCCACCATTAGTCCAGATGTCGACCAAGACACATAGATTTTTGGTTTGCATGAAAGACCATTAACTTATCCATGCATCGTCTCCTAGAACATATAAATCAAGATATAAAAAAAGAAGATAAAGCAACGATAAGGACTCAACAGTACATAAAACTGAATACCGGAGCAAAGAAAATCCAACAGGTAAACCGTCAAAGAGTGCAAAGAGTGAATCCACCAGCGTACAAATGAAGAGGAAAGCAAAGTTGCCAACCTGTGATTGAGTTGACCACCAAGCACGCAGTCTGTTGCAATACATAAATGTTATAGCCAATCTTTTTGTAATGGGAAATTATTTTAATAAACTGCGGTGAAAATGATGAGAGCGAACAATCTTCTTCAATTTATTAAGTCTTGATTTCATTCTTCACATTAAGGTTGATTGAATTATATTGACTTGCAAAGGTGAATGAAAGTTGAAAAACAAACCATGATTCGAGGTTGGAGAATAAAGTTGAATACAGTATACACATTCTTTGATTTAATCTAGAAAGCAGCTGAAGTCAAGTCGTCAGACTGGTGGAGTGGGGATGCAAATGAATTCAACTGGCACCAAATCTTCAAGTTTTATAGCATAACAAATCTGCAAAAATTAATTAGAAGTTCAAACCCCTGATTTTATAATGTTTTACAGAATCTAGAGGCTGCATAAATTGTTCGAGTTTTACTATTTAAATAGCCCGTGCCTTTAAAATGACAGGACTAAGGTCAAGTATGACTGTATCAATTCGATGAATGATAAACGACGACCATTTTGTTTTGCTGTCCTCCCCTTACACTATTGTGTTACTTTTCAATAACATGATTGCTAAGAAAAAAAGGCAACTGACAGCCCTTCGCTCCCCTCTACAAGAAAGTACCATTGTCTTTAAATGTAGTCCCAAGTTTGAAAAAAAGGGATTTAAGCAGTTAAAGAGCCTGGTTGACACGGGTAAAAATCCCATTAGCAACAGCGGCGTCACCAGGCACCAAGGTTATAAAACTCTTTTAAGCTAGGCGGCTAAGAGCCAAATTTTGGCCTGATTGTGCTATTCCGGATACAAGCATGAAATTTGGCACAGTTGTAGACCATGTCTGACTAAGCAGAATAGGATATAGAACCACATTGGGTAATGCCTACTGCGCATGCGCAAAGCATTTTCTGATTTTAGGCTGTTATCATAGAGCTTTCATACAGTTTGACTTTAAAGAAGGGGTCATGTTGGCTGTAGAATAATAAAATATGGCAGAACTGATGTTTATTGTTTGTTGTTTAGTCCTCTTCATTCTTTAATTGCTGCGCATGCGCATAAAATTTGAAATTTGTAAAAATATGGTATTCTGTTTCTCTTTTATTGTTAACTGCGCAAAACCCGATGCCCCTATCAAAGGACCAAAGCATGTCTACAATATACATGATATATCTACAGACCTGTTTAGATGCGCATGCGCAGTAAGTTTCTTTTAACCTGATGTTGTTTAGACGATAAACAAAGCCCACTTTATTTATAAGTATAAGCTTCCACAAAAAGTTCTGTCCACGCTAAACATATATAAAATTGTTATTAGACATAAAAGTCAAGTTTTAAGAAAAGAGAATAGTAGGCTAGGCCACTGGCTAATGACAATATACCTTTTTTATAGACAAACAGACAGACAGACAGACAGACAGGTAGGCAGACACATATTTTCTGCTGTGCTTGAACTCACAGACCTCACATCATTGTCTGTCTATGGACTGTCTCCAAACTGTCAGTGAACTGTTTATGTATATTTCAAGTGTCTCACTTCCCGTAAACGAACCATACCAAACATAAGTTAGTCTACGCCAGTCTATTTTATGTGTGAATGATAACGTTACATTTTTTGTGGGGGATGCCTGATATGCCTCATAGTTTTGGTTGTGAAGCTACTGACTGGCTTCGAGGCATTTGGTCCTCCTGTAAAAGATTTCGTTCTTTGAGTCAGTGTTGTCATTTTGGATGGAGCATCCATTGTTCAGATACTTAAAGGTGTAGGGGCTAGCACTGTTCAGTGAGCAGTATACAAACCATGTTTTTAAAACGTTACATAATATCCACTTTTGCGCAGTTGATCGAGTGGATTTAGTGTGCACCACATGGTAGGCGGACAGTTTACGGGTAGGTCCATCAAATAACTGTCATACTGCAAAACTGGCAAGATTTCTAGTCAGAAGATGACAATAAACTATTTCATTATCTTTCCAACTGCTGTGTCTCCTGGACATAAGATATGCCAACTAAGAAACAATAACCACAGATTGAGATCAGGTGTTGCACGGGGAGAGTGCGACAATACTCTAGAGAGAACCCTGCACTTTACGGGAGAAGAAGCTCCCGTAAAGTGAGTGTCTTAGTGAGTCAAGCTTGCGATATGGCTTCATTTGCGCCTTGTTTGCATCAGGAGGCAGATACAAGAATATTTGCCCGTGCTACGAAAGCAGCTTAAAGGCCTAACAAGAAAATAAGCAGTTGAGCTGTTGATACTGATGTATTAGTTCTGGTCATACCTGTGGTGCTACAGTTGTGAGTGGATGACATGCGGGGTTGTCAACAATCGCCTGCTATCGTTGCCGTCGAATCAAATTGTCCTGCTTTTTTCATTCACTCACAGGGTGCAATAAAACTTCATTTCTCCTTGGTCGTGGAAAACGATGGGTAAGCTTTCCAGCTGTAACTGGGTATTTTGTAAAAATGAAAGTAATTAAGGGTGCAAAGATCAGGAATCGATACAATCAAGTACCACACAAGACCCAGGAACTCTCTCCCTGAAAAGGCACCCACAGATTACCTCTGCAACACTGTATGGTAGAACAAGCAAGCACCTACACGAACATAGACATGACTAGATAAAAATTGTTTACCAAAAATGTTTGTTCCATGAAATAACAGCCCTTGCAAAGGTGGCTTTGTACCAGCACATTTAAAGGCAGCATATCAAGGCTCGTGTGTTAGGGTCAGTACTAGAACAGGAGAAATGATTACCAAGTCCAGCAAACTGTGATGGATAGAACTAGACACTGGAATGTACAGCCCACTTTGGACCACACTACCACAATCATCAAAATCTTCTCTTGACCTTGTAAGTTATGTCTGTATTCGCGGTTGCAGAAGTAGAAAATGCAGCTCTCCAGTGTTCGACCCTTTGTGCCTGTTGCGGCATCTTTGAACACTAAATTTCTGTAAATGGATGATTTTTTTAAATAGGTAATGTTAAAGGACTGGAAATCCTTTTAGAAGGCTGTGGAATATCAGTATATATACACAGATTATCTTACATGTTGCCTGCTCTCTTGACTAAATGCCACTTTGAAAATGTATACGTTTGCATATAAGATCAACGTGATCTTGTCATCTTGGCCCAGGTGCCAATTAACAAAAAAATAAACGCATAACAATGCATGGACATAAGTTCAAAAGACTCACCGGCGTCACTGCATGGTGGTCCTTTAGCAAGACACATTTATCCTAGCTTAGTACTGGTTCAACCCAGGAAGACCCCTCCCTGTTTAACTGAAAGATTGTTGATGGGACGTAAAGTATCAAATCAAACAAACAAACAAAAGACAGTCAAACACTCTTCAGTAAACTCCATAACATGAGTTACAGTCGAAGTTACATTACGGTATGTAGTCATTTAAGAACATGATGACTAAACCATGCATGTCCCCAGCATAACAAGAGAAATTCATTCATGCCAACTGCTGCGCTAGAGAACCACTGTACTCGAACAGCATGGTCATCGCGGGTTGGCTACTGTCGACGAGGGCACAAAATATACCGTTTAAGTGTACCTGGCTGTTAAAAAGGGTAATATTTTGTCAATATTTACTTTTGAGTATATTCTGTGCTAATATTGTCACTTATGTATTCAACTGTGTATCTACTTAACAAAGATTTATGTGAGTTAAGCGTTAGGCGATACAACACCTGAGTGATGCCAAAAAAGGTGATAGTTTTTTCCTGACATAAGGATTGAAGGCATGTTTGTTTATAATATATGCTTACTTCAGTTTGCTTAGATAAAATGCAAAATATTAGTACTTTGCGCGCAAAAGTTCGAAATCTGAGGGCAGGGCATTTTAAAGTTTTAAACTTTAAAATCCCACTGGCTATCCAGAAATTGGCTGGTACTTAACTAGTCTTATAATTTAAAGGCTCCAATTATCCCAGAATGGACTACAATACCTTAGTGATAATTGCAACTGAAAACATCACCATGAAAATTAATAGTTGTAAAGAACTAGCTCATAGAATGGATCACTGTAAAGTAATATAGTGTGTGCCCTAATCGACTGCAACCGACCCGCGATGACTGCACTGTTCTAGTACAGTGGCGCTCTAGCGTGAATGCATGCGCAGCAAAAATTATTGGATAAATGATTGTTCAGAAACCCATTTATTTCCCAGTCAAAAGATATAAGTATTCCATTTTTTCAATGGTTTCTACCGTTTTGACAGCATCAAGCGAGATAACAGGAAGTATTAGTTAGTTTGCGCATGCGTAATTATGAAAACTATTTTAATGTATACTTGATAATGTCTTTTAGGACATCTAAAATATAATGGGTTGATTTTTTACCATGTTAAACGCAAATATAGGTCTGTGTAGTCAAGTGAGACCCAATTTTCTATAACGGAAGTGAATTTTGCCTTGCGCATGCGCAGAGGAAATTTGTTGAGGTGGTTCTATATCTAAAAATCATCAGCTCACCAACCTTAACAAGTGTGGAAAGTTTCATGCTTGTATCCGGAAGAGCACAACCTTGGCTCTTAGCCGCCTCAGCTCAAATGATTACAAAATTTCAACTGCTCCTAAAAACTAAAATACCGACAAATGAAGAAGAGTACTGCCTTAAGTCTCTCAGATGTTATATTAATCATTCTAATAAATGTTAAAATGCCAACAAGTGTTGGCATTTTAACATGTTTGAGCAGGTTAAAAATTTGCTCAGCTGAGTTGAGTAAGAACATAGTTTTATAACCTCGGGCCAGAATGTTTTGATGCATACACTAGTATTATCAAAATTTTGAATAATGCACAATAATGTCGCAAGATGTTCTCATTAGAATACATAGCGGCGCCTAGGATCCCACACATAAAATTTCAAAATCACATGTTATAGTTAAACGCGTACAACTGACAGTGACACACCTTAAATGGGCCTCATCGCGAGAAAACCTGTCTTCGGGGGTGTGCGAACAACAAAGGCGCAGACCAGCTGCGCATCCGCGCAGTCTGATCAGTGCCTTTATTATTCGTTTTAGAAAGTATCATATCTAGACTTGCTTGGAGCGAAATTTCAATTTTCTAGCTAGTCTCTGTAGCTGAGCAGGCTGGTTTGAATCTCACTTTGTCGGAAACCCTGAAGACAGGTTTTGTCGCGTCGAGGCCAAAATATAGTTTGCACTGTTTTTTTCTTATTTCAGAGAAGAACCAACAAAGAGGCGCAATGCAGAATAACAACACCGTGTACACGTACTGCATTAGTTTCTGTTTCTTCGTAGCGGTTGTTATATACACTGTTATTCATGCATTCATCTCTTTGTCCCCAGTTCTACCAACAGAGGCACTCTCCAATCTATTTAAATATAATATGTCATATGATCCTAACTCTACTAGCCTCAGGACATCTTCGGTTCATATCAACATAGCAGGGAATGGTGGAGATAAGAACATTCCAATATACGATATATACATGTACCGAGCTTGCGACATGAGCTACTTACGGCTATCACATGCATTACCATTTCATTGTTCGCATTTGATGACCCTAGCTCCGAACGGAGGTCGTACTGGAAACCAGATGTTCGAATATGCGGCATTACTCGGAGTCGCACACCTCCACAATTTCACAGCAGTCATAAGCCCAAAGTTTCCACTTACAAATGTCTTCAACTTGCCAAATGTATTGGACATTAACACCTCTGGAATGTCTCTCTTAACAGAGCATAAATGCTGTACCTACGATAAAAAATTTGAGAAGATTGATATTAAACATAACTATACACTGTATGGCTACTTTCAGTCGTGGCGCTATTTCAATGAAATAAACAATACAATCAGGCGTATTTACAAAGTAAAACAAATTTATTTGAAACCTGCAATGGATTTTTTAAAGCGCATTCGTCGTCAAGGAAATCCGAATGTTTGTGTTCACGTCAGAAGAGGTGACATGCTCCTACACCACTATAGTAAACGCGGATTTAGCGTGGCTGGACTTGATTATATCGACAAGGCAATGTCCTACTTCAAAACAAGGCTGAGTGATCCACTATTTATTGTACTAAGTGATGATAAAAGATGGTGCAAATCAAATATTAATAGAAATAACACTGTCATTAGCCCATTTAATATACCATATGTGGATCTGGCGTTGATGACGTTGTGCGATCATGTAATTATTACTTCCGGAACGTTTGGATGGTGGGGTGCTTGGCTTTCAAATGGAAATGTTGTGTATTATAAGGATTATCCCCGCCCCAACAGCTCGTTTGAAACTCAGTTCAACAGACATGACTACTATCCTGCTTCATGGGTTGGACTAGCATAATTGGGTCTCGCCACGAGGAAATCTGATTTTGTTGTATACAAACAACAAAAACACAGGTCAGCCTGTGCATTAGAACATTTGTAATTGGAGTAATAGAGGATCTTACATGAGTGTTCATGCTTTTTGAATGTATTAAACGAGTTGAGGAAAAGTGATGAAATACTCGGCAAGCCTCGTATTTTATCACTTTTTTGCAACGAGTTTAGAAAATTCAATAATACAGGAGCACAAATGCTAGATTCTATTTAACACATGGCAGTAAAATTACTTAAAAATCGTATTTTTTGTCGTGAAAATGTCAATGTTTTCCTCTTTTACGCAACGTTATAATGGACGCCACTACGCGCACGCTACGTTACTAAATTTGTAAACCAATTAGGGGATAACTGTATTCAAAATTTTCATTTGGGGAGGTATATCGTCGGATATACGGTCGGAAATTTAGTTTTACGGCGACGTGCGAGCGGAGCCGTAAAACGTGATTTCCGAACGTATATCCGACGATATACCTCCCCAAATGAAAATTTTGAATATGGTTATCCCCCATTCTAATGCACTTCTGCAGCCGCATAATACCGCACGTCATCCAACCAAATATGACGTAATTAATGACGTCAAATTGTTTCCTGCAGGATATACTGTCGCAAATTTTTGACGTTATCCAATCAGAAGTCGCGTTACAAAAGCAAGTGCATTAGAATAGTGCTTTATCGATTTTTTGTGCATGGCGTTATATCACTCCCAGACGCGACGGCATGTGATAATATAATCAAAACTTGCTGCATGCACAATTGAAATACATGTACTCAGTATCTCAGAATGCCCAATTAAGTCTTACTTAATCGTTAACACCGAAGATAGTTTTCTCGCGACGCGGTCCAAGTATTATAGCTTCATCTGTGAAAACTGATGCAAAT